>OX578148.1:422500-952500 GCA_951213105.1 Amaurobius ferox | reverse complement strand
AAACAGCTATTGAAGTTTTTCACCCACAACGCACTACGCGCGCAGACGCATGTTGTTCCCATGGAGAAAAAAATAAATAAAAAGAAAGTTATGGAGATTGAGAATCGGGTTGGAGATCATGCATCGGGTTAGATGTTATATTTTAAATGATGGAATTAAGAGCTTAGCATATGGTCATTATAAAATTTAAATGATTGAATTATGATTGATTGAATTGTGGTGATGTATTGTATACATCGGGTGGTGGTAACAGTATACAGAGTAAAATTATTATATTTATATGAAATTATTATATTTATAGAAAATTACGTTATATTTTAAATGATGGAATTAAGAACTTAGCATATGGTCATTAAAAAATTTAAATGATTGAATTATGGTTTTAACGAATTATGGTTTAAAATGGTTTAAACTAAAACAAACTTTGTTAACTCCACGGGGTTGAGGGCGCGGTAGCCCAGTGCGCACGGGAATTGCACTCGGTAGGCCTGGGTTCGATTCCCGCCACTGCCAAAACTGCAGCCGTGTTCACGCGGAGTACGATCACGTTAAACATGTGGGTCCGTAATTTCCTTCCGAGAGGTTGGTGGTAGGGGAAGGAGGGTACGGTCCCTGTGGATGCCTTCCCCATTGGGTTCCGGTCTAAATTGGATGGCACTTCCGGCCGTCCAAATAGTTACCTTACACTTTTCTGGTAGGTCAGATGGTCTGGGTCTAAACAACAACTCCACGGGGTTATGGCGCCAGTGAGTTTGCCACGGTCAGAATTTTCAAGGGTAACGAACAGGCTGGTCACCGAAGGCGACTAGTAAGGAATAAAAGCCGAGGTCAATATTTTCGGGACACCCTGTATATTCCCTTCTTCACCGTATAATTGTTTATATAGGAGATATATAGATTTTTATATAGATTTTTTATATAACCATTTTAGGAACTCCATGCTGTTTAGGACTCCTGTAAATGTATAATGTGACTCTGTTAGAAACTTTTCTGTCTATAAATTTTACCGTTCTCACAATTTTCTTTTAACAGAATTTGATGTTCTTTTTAGGTGTGTTCGTATTCTATAAATACAAAAAAAACACCTACTTATTATAACCGATTTGTCCTTCTATCTGTCAGCATGTAACGCAGCACAAACCACCAGGTTGATTTCTACAAAATGTATCGCATCTAGAGGAAAATCTGTAGAGTCAAAATAAAATTTGTTAAAATAAATTAAATAAAAAAATAGTATTTTATATATTTTCGCTGATATAAAATATAAAACGATTAATATAAAACTAAATTAATATTAACTTAGTTTCTATTTATGTGACAGCATTTAGATATATTTATATAGGGCAATTAGGAAATTCCCCGCTCTAAAGTTTCATCCCCCCCCCCCACGGCCAAAAAGTCCTGAAAGACTGCCTGACCGACCATTGATAATATATGAATGACAGTAATAACTAAAAATTCGCAACACTTACCAAACGTTTGCCCAAACTATTTTCCATGACTATTACACGTATCCTAAATGGCGCCTTTGAATGCCGCTCTGTCTTAGCCCAGAGTGTAGAAAGCGTTTGGTTTTTGAAAGTGTATTCTGTCAGCCGGTGGACCAATCTTTCCGATAAGCTCCGCTGCCCAAGGAAGAGCATTGACATAGTAAAAGGAAAACACGTTTTCCCTATTACTTCTTCGCATTAGGCTTCATTTATATTTTCAAAAATAGATTTTTCGACATGGAAAAGTTTCATTCGTTTCGAAGAACAAGTAACTTTGGCATTATAATTAAAATACATTGTTCACGAAAAAAAAATATGCACTGTTCTTAATTCACTGTTAAAATTTTTAAGTGCAAAAATTCTAGTTTTTGTAATAACTTAACTTGCGCCGCTCGTAAAGCACTGAATCCTTTTATAATTGGCATATTTCGACAAAACTGGGCATTTGAGTTAATGGGTTTATTGGGTAACAATATATACAAATCTGAACGAGATGTATTTGTTTTTTCATCATCGCATAAAACATCGATGTGTACAGCTAATGACTTTCTATGCAGATTAATAAATTTAGGTTTTGTGGGGACACGACACAAATTAGAGCATTCTTATGGTTCAATCTGACTGGAATTTAAAACACTTATTACTTTCCCTGCAATACATGGTAATGTATAGGGAAAGTATTGGAATCATGTCGAAAATCGCAACTCGAGTTTTCGACGGATCTACACGTTTAAAGACCTCTAAAATACGAAAAAACTATTTTTAGCGTGACGTCTGTGTGTGTGTCTGTGTGTCTGTCTGTGCAGATTTTGTATCCACTCTAACTAAAAAACTAAAGAACCGAATTTCACAAAATTTGGTAGGTAAGTCACGTGTGGGCGAATCTGGTGCTGACTAGTTTTGGGTACGATTCGGGATAAAAGAAAAGAACCCGCCTTTTTTTGCGAAATGGCCCGCAAAACCTTGTATTCACTCTAGCTAAAAAAACTAATGAACCGAATTTCACAAAATTCGGTAGATGAGTCACTTGTGAGTCACCCTGGTGCTGATTAGAATTTGGTACGATTCGGAAAAAATAACTTACATTTTTTTGCAAAATGGCCCGAAAAAATCGCCAAAATCTAAAATAAAAAACTACGTATGCTCAAATATATCTATTAAATGCTTGTTTAATACGTAATTTTTAACGAAGAAAATAATAAGACCAACCCCATTACACTACGACTAGCCGTTCTTGAGATATTTTAGTTTTTTCGTATTTTCTCTACACCACCTTTGAAAATAAGTCCAGTTATCAAATGAGAACGAAAATTGAATTAAAAGTGAATTAAATTTAATTAAAATAAAGAGAACGTGAATATAAGTCTGCAGGGAAAGTCATGTGCTGCCCACATCAGTTTTTTTTATTATCGAATGAAAAACAGGATGTGGGCAACACATGACTTTCCCTACAGACTCATTCATTTTCTATTTCTTTTTTTTATTTCATGATGCATTAAATGGAGTTTAATTGCAGAAAATAATATGGATACTTTTCTAATATTATATCCAACTTGCATTTTTAATGCATCTTCATTTAATTTGGCAACTTAATTCATTTTAAAATGTCTTCAACTTCTCAAAATCTAAAATATCTCATGAACGATTTATCCTATAGTCATGCGGTCTTATTCGTTTTGTTGTCAAAAATTACATGAAGAGAATAATAAGACCAACATATATAGTTAATACATATAGTTAATACATTTCAGCAATTTTAGTAATTTGTTTCACATTTTCGCGATTTTTGCGGGCTGTTTCACGAAAAAGGGTTGGTTATATTTTTCTTTTTATGCCAAAATCTTATCAGCATCAGGATAACCCTCAAGAGACTTTACCATATTTTAAGAAATCTCATCACAGAATTTTTTTTTTTAACTACAGTGAAAAGCGTCCAGCTCCTCAAAATTGAAAAATTTAAATATTTCGGGAATGGTCCGTCATAGAATAATAAGTTAGTCTTAGTCTTGTGTCGTCAAAAGTTATGTATAAAACAAACATTTAATTAATACATTTCAGCATATGTAGTTTTTTATTTCAGATTTTGACAATTTTGCGGGCCATTTCGCAAAAATAGGCAAATTATTATGTTTCCAAATCGTACCAGAATCTAATCAGCACCATGGTAACCGACAGGGAGACTTATCTACCAAATTTTGGAAATTGAGTCAATAAGTTTCTCAGCTAGAGTGAATACATATGATTTTTGCGGACTATTTCGCTAAAAAAATGGCTGCTCCTTTGTCTCGAATCATACCGATACCAAAATATAATCAGCACCAGAGTAATCCACAAATGATTTATCTACCAAATTTTATAAAATTTGGTCAATTAGATTTTAAGTGCCAAGCCAAGACGCTTCGTTACGGAGTGCCTGTGTCTCATGACACATAACCCCACATCTAATGTGAAACAAGTCCATTCGTTAGTGCGATGTTAAGGTATAGCAATATGCACTCAGCTTTTGAAGGGTGCTCTGTTGTGGTTACTTGCTTCCATAGATGAGGTGCAGATTCTGTCTTGGATGGCTGATCTGATGAGTAGGTAGGAAAGGGAAGGGGAGGGGCCAAGGAAAACAGTCAGCCAATCAAAAATGATTGGACTGAGGAAATAACAGTTAAAAGTTACTGAGTTTGAAAATTACAAAGTTTAAGAAATACTGAGTTTAAAAGTTAAAATTAAGAAATACTGAGTTTAAAAATTAAAATTAAGGGTAAGGTTTAAACTTACTTAAACATTACTAAGTTAAAGTTATTGGTTTCAATATTACAGAGTTTACTAACCTTAGGAATTACAGTTGCAAGATGAAGCACATGAATTAAGTTAAAGTTTAGTAGAGAAATTGTTATTGCAAGGATTATGATAAAATAGTTAACACCAGATTAGAACGAACGTGGATAAGAGTACTGGGCACACGCAAACGCTACTGGCAAATGCTAGCATTTCTATTGGTCTGAAGATTTTAAATGAGAATGGATACATACATTGCACAGGCAGACACACAAACAGACGTCACGCTATAAAAATAGTTTTTTCATATTCTATGGTGTTCGAAACGTATAGATCTATCGAAAACTCCAGTTGCGATTTGCGACATGATCCTAATATAGTATATTACCATGTACAGTACATTACCATGTACAGTACATTACCATACAATACACTACCATGTACTGTGGGGAACGTAATAAACACTCTCAATTTCATGGAAACACTCTCAATTTCATGGAAATCGTTTGAATTTTTCGGGAGATATCCGGCTTCTTGAAGAAAATTTATAATGTCTAATAAATGAACAACTCATAAACATTTGTTTCATCTCACTTCACTGTGTGTACTGGGGGGAGGGGGGGGGGGGGGTACGTGAACACGATACAGGAACAAATGCTCGTATCACTGTGCAAATTTATCTACATAAAAATTGTCTAACGTATGTCTTTCTAGACTCTTCAGAAGTCCCCGGTAGCCTAGAAGACTGAGTCTTTGCAAGCTTACAGTATAGACCACCTCTTCCAGCAGATTAATACTCTGGATCGGGAAAAAAGAAGTATTGGCCACCGGACAGAGCTTAAAAGAGACGAATTTTCGAATTTTACACCCAGAGTGGACAAAATGAGGGTGTCAAAAATTCTTTCCCAGACCCTTTTAAAGCTTTCCTATGACTTAAAAGGCTGAAAACTTTGAACACTTATAGTATTGACACGAAACAGAATCTAACAGCCGAATTTTTGTTAAAACGACTAATTTGACGTCAAGCGTCATATATTGTTAAGCAAAATAAAACCTATTTAAAACAGTTGCGACCTAATTTTTAATATTGTTAATTTCCCAGTCTTTGGCCTAAATAATATAGTGTGATGATATATTATGAAATTACTATTTATTATTCTATAGAATTTTTAGTAATATCCAAAATTAAAGCTCGAATTCCGTAATATTTAAGATTTTCATATCATTGTTTCCTATAGAAAACCCTTATAATTTCCAGAACAATAATAGTAGTATAAAATATTCAGAACAACGCGATACACATCCTTATTAAATTAATATAGTATATTAACATCGATAAATTAAATGAACCAAATTCATTGTCATGATAAACTTGTTGCAAATTCGAAAAATAAAAAATAAATATTTAAAATAATTACGTGGGTACTTATTCTGAAAAGGACATATCTTTGTTTCATTCTGATAACGATTATGATACAAGTAGCAAAACCATGGAGTTAAAAAGAAGGAGATTAAACTCCTATGGATGAAACGCTTATAAATGCCATAATGCTTTGTGTATTATATTTTGGTGTCGCTAGTGTTAGTTATTGGTAGTTGTTACAACAGAAAGGCGTAGTATTTAGTATATGTATTTATGAATATTTTTATATTAAGGGTTCCCTAATTATGAGTATAATTAACCAGTATTTTTTCATAGTTGTAGGATAGTGTACAGAAGATATGGCGATCAAAATAAATTGAAAGGTAAAATAATTTTGAATACTTTGCCATATTCTTTATTGTTTCAGTTCTAATTTGCATTGCTCTAATAATTTATTTTCTTAATTACAGTTTAAATAAATATTTTAGGCCTTTCGCCATAGAAATACATACAATGCAGGACTACATATCTTACCCCAGTGTCACCTGAATTATTGTCTCAAACGATATTGGCGTTTTCTTGATATGAAATTTTAACTCCTTACTTTTACCTCCATGGGCAAAACACTATGGAATATGAATGTTTGAAAAAGTTGAGCGGCTGTTTCCATTCTAGACGTTTTAAATGTATTTTAATTTCTTTGAAAATGGCAACGGGTCAGTCCAATCGATAAATCCACACGATGTTAGGAGTATTGCTGTTAATAAACAATATTTAATGCATAACAATGTCAAATTTAAACTATATTTTATCCATATCATGAAAGAAGAGAACTGGATGGATATTACAACGTTAAAAAAACGCGGCTAAAGCAGACAACGCTAATGTTAATTGGACCAACAGTGGACGGAACTCGAAAATGTGGTATTTAAATGTATTGAGTGTTTTGCTATTTTCTAAATATACTGACTATTGTTTTAATAATTTTGCAAGAAAGAAAATAAAGTAATCAACCTGATTTTTAATTTTAAAAATATGTGCGCATTCATGACGCGTTGAACGTAAAATTAAAACTCACCTATTGTTTTGAAAAGAAAACATCATAATTTGATTTTAATTTCATGACGTAAGGCACAATAATTTACGATACATAAAATAGAGCACCTTGAGTATATTCTAGTAAAATCTCTGACAAGGGAAAGCACTTATCCTTGTCTTCCACATTAAGCGTAAAAATATTTGAACGCATTAAACAAACTAGGTTAAGAAAAAGCCTGATAATACTGAAGTTATCGGACAAAGTGTTTATCAAATTAGACTAATAAAAGTTCACTGCTGTCAGACTAAGTTTGTATATGAACTATCAAATTTTTTAAACATATTTAAAATTATGATGATTCTTTTATTCGAAATTAACATTTCCGGAGGGGACACTGGGGGGAACCAAGGAAATTTCGGGGGGAACCGTGACCTCCTCGGGCCCCTCCCTGATTATATCCCTGATGTCATTTCAGTTTTAAAAAATGTACGTTTTCCTTGCAACATCTAATTTTTAGGATTGGCTATAGATAGAGCTTAGATGATGACTGATATGAATTCAGCATAGAATTTCAGAGGACGTAGTGAGGGTTTACTAAGGATTTCCACTTCCGATTTTGGGGACGTCATTTCCGGTTGTTCAGAAAATTCACATGACTATATGCGATAAGTGTACAAAAGAGCATAAAACTTCTTAACAGATTCGTCTAAAAACGAAGTGTACGTACCACTCGCCACCCTATACTTCGAACCCCTATAAAACCCATCTTCTATTCACATATAATTGATAAGAAGATCTAAATGGTGGCTACGCCAAGACTTCATACAAACTTTTCCGCAACTGTGAGTTATTTATGGGACAAGCAAATAAAACTACTTCCTTCACAAAAATCTGAAAAGGAAAATATTCTGAAACTCTCAAACACATCCTCTAAGAATGTTCTCTCGCGTTGAACGTTTTTTCAGACATTTCCTCCTCAGCGTATGAAAAACTGAAAACAATTTTAAAACTCAATGTCAAAACAATTTGCAATTACATCTAACGAGAGACCAGATGATGTAACAATATGTGGAAATATTTAGAGGACCGGCGATTTTTGTTTTACTTTCTATACAATACACAAAATGTGATGTGGGCAGTTCATGATTTTTCCTACATAATGCAATAAGTGTTCTTCCTTCACAACAAAATAATGATGTAAAAACTGTTTTGGGAATGGAATATATATGGGTTATTTTCTGTAAACGGGAGTTTTACATGTCTCAGGTGTTTTGATAAAAGTTTGCATGACTTGGAACTGATTTTGGACACTGATCAGTTTTACTATATTGTAGTTCATATTTGTCATCCATTAGCTAAAGAAACAATTTATATTTTTAATATTTAAAAATTTAGTTTTTTTCATTAAGTATCATTCCCATGTGTGTCCCAACAGCCAAATAATAACATCACAACTTCATTTACAAGCCTTCATTTTCTAGTTTTCTTTTAATTTGATGTTTTATATTAAATTAGATAATTTAAAATACAAACAGTAATGAAAAATCCACTATGCATTAGAGCAATATTTTAAATTAATTTTTTACAACTGTCCCCTAGCTTTTTTGGTCATTCAGCTGTCTTTAAATTTTTTCACTTCATTTTCTACATACATGACAACACAATGTAATTAAAGTATTATTATTTTTTACTAAAGTCCATATTCACCATTTTAGTGTTCGACTATGTACTGGCTATCATTCTGTGCAGGGAAATATTATAAAATGGAAAAATTTTGGGTAAGTATTTTTATTCCTTGTCATTCACCTGTCTTTATTTATTCTCAGAATAAAAAAGTAAATATTTCTTTTAACATATATGTGTGCCTAGTTAGTGCAGCAAATTGAATATCAAGTTAGGCTTAAATGCAAATAAAACTCATACTCAGAAAGTAAAATCACATAATTTGTCATTCCCCTGTCGTCATTTACCTGTCTTCTTGGTAGACAAGGGAATGACATTAGAACAGGTGAATTACATTTAAACTAGATTTTCCTTTTAGAGGATAAAACAAATAAGAAGTTCTAAATATAAGATTGCAATTAAAGCAAAACAAAGTTTTTTATTTTTCTAATGATATATATACACTTACGGACAATGAAAGTTGCGCACCAAGAAGAATACATGGTACAACCGCGAAATGATGTAAATAGCTAGAGGGCGGGCTGGTATGCAAATGATCCCAGTCTGGTGTGATTGCGCATTACCGTACACCCGTGAGTGGCGCTGCAAGCATAAGCCAGCGGCCTTATAAATCGGCGTGTAGTCGACGCCCCATCAATGTGAGAAGTTTCGGCCGACGCAAGCACGAGTACGGAGTGAAAAGAATGGTGGGTAGACGCCAGAAACGTCGATAAACGTAACTGACGGACTTCGAGAGAGGCCTAATCATCGGGCTGAAAACCGCAGGGTGGTCAGCGCGCTGGATAGTCCGTCACGTGGATCGTTCGGACTATACCGTCCGACGGTGTTGAGAGCACTGGTCACGGGACGCCACCCAGACATGGAGAACCAACTCTGGACGGGCCAAGCATACCATGAGTAGAGAGGATCAAATGATCGTACGGCAGGTACGTATAGAACCCTCGGCGACCCGATCCGCGATATAGGCACACGTAGCAGTTCCTGTGTTCCCACGAACTAGAACGCTTGAAGGAAGCGAATCTGCTGTCCCAGGGTCCCTTATGTGTGCAGTCGTTAACACGGGAACATTGGCGGCTCCGGTTGCAGTGGTGCCGGGCCAGAACAACCTGGAACGCCATAGATTGGTGATGTGTGGTGTATAGCGATGAGTGCCGCTTCGTTTTGGGGACCGATGATCAGCATGTCCCGGTGTGGAGGTACCCTGCACAACGTCATAATTCCAATCTCGTTAGCGAGCGACACGCCAGCCCCACTACAGGCATCATGGGCTGGGGAGCCATAGCCTACGACAGCCGATCCGCTCTAGTAGTGGTACCTGAAACGTTAACGGGCTAGCGGTACGTAGATGAGATTCTAAGACCCATGTGCTCTCATTCGTTGCTGGGATTCCAGGTGCCCAATTCTAGCTCGATAATGCCCAGCCGCACACGGCTCGAGTCGCCCAGGCCTGCCTGAGTCATGTCCAGACACTTCCATGGTCTGCCCGCTCCCCAGATCTGTCTCCTTTTGAACATGTGTGGGACCAGTTGAAACGCCAGCTGCCTCGTTACCGAAATCCTCGGGAATTGGAACGTAACGTCCAACAGGTGTGGACTCGTCTGTCTCAGGACAACATCAGGCATCTGTTCTACACCATGCCGGACCGTATTGCTACTTGTATCTCAGCACGAGGCGGTTAGACGCGCTATTGAGGATGACCGGACTGTGTGCCACAGCTCCTCTGTACGTGTTCTGTTGCGCTGTTTTTGTGATCATATATATCATTCATCTATATCCATCCATCATTAAAATTTCAGGTCCATCCTATGCTTCTTTCTTGGTGCGCAACTTTCATTGTGCGTGAGTGTATATATACATACTAACAAAGCAGTTGCTTATATTAAGTGCCATACCCCTGTCATGCTGTCATTTACTTGTTTTGAAAATAAAAATTTGTATTTTCTATTTAATTTCCCCAAAATGATCACTGCTACTGTTTTTTTTTTTTTTTTTTTTTGTTTTGTTTAAACTACCCATGTTAAAATATAATGCAGAAAAGAGGTTTAATAAGAAAACTAAAATATATTATAACAAGAAAGATGAAAATACCCGTTTAAGGAAAATGGCCCATATGATATAAATTGAAATTGGGCGCTTTTGCTGACTTATGCGTCCAAACAGAATGACCCTCCATACTCCCATCAAAATGCAATTAACATTTAATGAATACCCTGTCAAATAAATAAATATGGGTGAATTAAAAGTCGTCAAAATATAAAACTATTACAGAAGTAACCTTTCTCGTGAAAGGAACTAACTAGATCCAAGATAGTGATGATAACACGTGTGTTGTATGGAAATTAAACCTATTGGATGATACTTACTATTTTTTTAAATTTAATGTATATTTCTTATAAATATATTCAAAAACGCTCAATATCTCGAGAACGGGTCATGCTAGCGTCCTAAAGTGTGTGCTATTCGTTTTGTGATATTGTATATGAAATGATTATAGTATATTTAACAGTATTAAAAATCCTATTTTTTATTCAATTTTTAAAAAAAAATTATTTACAAAAGTTCAATATCTCGATAACAGTTCATACTAGCGTTCTAAAATGTATATCGCTCGTTTTGTAATAAAATATTACGTATAAAATGATTATTTATTTAAGAGATATTATTAAAGATCCTAATTTTTATTCAATATTTCTTTTCAAAAGTTTTTATAAAAATCAGGCAATATCTCGATGATTCATGATAGCGTTCTTAAGTTTGTATCATTAGATTTCTAATGAAAAATTGCGTTTGAAATGATTATTTATTTGTCGTTAATGAAGGTTCCGTTTTTTAATGATTTTTTCAAAAATGGATTCAAAAAATATTCGAACATTTGAGTGCGTTTAAAATCAATGGAGGTTCAGTGTGCGATTGTAATAATAGTACCCAATTATTTTTGAAACGCTTCCTTCATTCGTGAAATATCTTGTCCACAGACTCACGGACATACATATTCAAATCCATTCACTTCGAGTTCGGAAATACTCAAAACATGCTTTTCCGTAGAAAACTCGCATTCGTATTTTCAACCCCATCATAATACTTTTTCTATACATTATATTATGTACATATAGGGAAAGTAAAAATGTAAAATAAAGGCTTTTGGATGTAGTCAAGGTTAACTCTCAAGTTAGATGGAGTTTGCACGTCTTGACATCCCTGAATATGAATTGACAGTTTTCACTTTCGTTATAAAGGGAAAAGTAAAAAGTCCAACCTAATTTTTGTTCCTATTCCGTAGATTTTCATATATTCATTGTATTAAAAGTAATGGAATCGTCATATTTGCTTTATATATGTAATGGCATTGTTTGTTCACTTCTGAATTAATAGCCAACTTGATGTTTTGCATACTGAATTTAAAACTGTATAAAATGGGGTTTATTTTAGACCTTTTAGATTGGCTATTTTGCTTTTAACTCTTTCCAACATAGTTGAAAAGTGTTTATGACTGTGGTCATACTGTCTGTTCGTTCGCTCGATAACTACAGTAAAAATGACTTTATCATAATGAAATTTTAATATGTTGTTGAGACGATCTGTAGAATGTTTGAGAATGAATATAAATAATATCATCCAAATAGTTTTGGATTTAAACCGGGTTAAAAAAATGAAATTCATTGAACCCTATGGGACATAATTTTTCAAATATTAAGAGGAATTAAAAGTCACAAATTGCTTCAAAAATTTTAGGAAATATTCAAATTATCACGTAAAATGTATAACAAAATATCAGTAAAATATGTTAGGTAGTTTTTTAAATAAAAATTGAAATAATAATTACACCCATATTATATGAGAAATCACGTGACACATTTCAAAATAAAATCGTGATGTTTAAAGACCGTTTAAATTTATATTTAGTGTTTGCATCCGTCATTATACTGCTTTATTTTTGCATCTTATCAGTGTATCTAAATTCTGCGCCAACGCAATCACAATATATATTTTTAAATGATCACTAAACTTTGATTATTCCTACAACGAAAGCCTAATTTCTATAGTATGCAGAATGTAAAAAAAATCAAACGATTGTAAGATGAATTGTATAAGAATTGCTGATTTTTTTTCACGCAAAATTATTTAGCTATGGAATCTGGAATAAAAATGATATGAATGAAATATGCATTGATTCTAGATAGAGAAGCAGACGATTTATTGCATTTGGCTTTATTGATGAAGTTTCAAATTTCCAGTATAATAAATTATTGCAGTATTGTATAAGTTAAAAAATATCAGTGCTGAATGTATCGCATTTTAGAGATGTTTAAATAAAATTGCATTTCAGTTGGAAAGCGTTTCATAATCAATGCTTTATGCAAGATTGATCTTTCTTGTTTTTTTTTCTAGCTGTTAGTTATGGATCTTATGTGTCATATTCTTTTTTGGATAGATCTAGTGTTCCTCAGGTATCGAACCTTGGACTGTTATTATTTTTTCTGTTAATGGTAGCTTCAATTTTTACTGTGTCTCGTTTTAGCTGATGACCTTAAAATTTATAAGTGCATTAACTCTACTGATTTATTTATTTATTTAAGGTCTATATTAAGGTATTAACTCCACCTCTATTTATTTATTTAAGGTTCAAATGTCTCTAAGTGTATTGCATTCTCGTGGATGTAAACATTTATACAAACGCCATAATTACAAATAATCATAGATCTGTAAATTATTCGTAATCATGAGATTTATTATGGGGATTCTCGATATTTTCAATTGATACTTTCAGTCAGCTTTTTTTTTTCTATTTTTGAACTTCTTGTCCTTTATTGTATTTAACCGATTGTTGAAACAGAATAAAATATTGTACGGGTGTATCTTACTGCAAGATCTGCCTGTGAAAATGAATTGTAAAACGAGAGCAGAGATAAAATAATATGGAATCACTCCAACTAAATAATACTTTAAAATCAAAGACAACCGAAAAATGTGTTTAAACGTCTTTTGTTAAAATCTCCTTTTTACGACGTATAAAATCACACGGCCATAGTGTTTTCGGGCACTATTATGCCCTTCATCGTGGCGAATGTGAAGGGTATAATAGTGCTCGACGTAATAAAATACTTTTAAACCTATTTTTTGGCTGTCTTTAATTTTAAGGAGCACAAATTTTTTATGCTTCTTTTTACGATAATTAAATTTAAACAAAGGACGCTATATATTTTTTTATATTGTTATATCAGTCATGACCATGGAATATAGGATTACGGAACTATTTTAGGAAAATATTTTTTAATTACTTTCCTTATATACATAATGTATAAGGAAAGTATTGTGATGGGGTCGAAAATTTGAATTCGAGTTTTCGACGGGAGAGCACGCTTCAAGCATCCCTGATCACGAATCGAACATTTTTGAGGTGATGTCTGTGTATGTGTGTGTGTGTGTGTGTGTGTGTGTGTGTGTGTCAGTGAGACTGTGGAGACGATATCTCACGAACGAATGGAGCGATTCGAATGAAATTCGGTACAAAAATCACAATCCATGAATACTGGAAGCCTATTGCTTTAAAATACAATCGAATGTTTAGAACCCTCCTAAATTTTTGAGTGAAATTTTGAAAAAATCATCAAAAAATCAAAACCTTTAATAAAGGTGCATAAATAGACATTTCTTATGTAACTTTTCCTTAGAAAACGATTGACATAAATTTTAGAATGCTAGCATGAACCGTTCTCAAGATATTGCACATATTTCAAATAAATTTATCAAAAAGTCCCATAAATTAAAAAAAAGTATTAACTGTTAAGAAACATTTTCACTTTTTATAAGTAATATCATGTGATAAATTTAGTGACATCATTCTCGTGGATCTAACTCGGTCCATTCACGAGAAAAGATACTTTGAGTAATACTTTTGTATTTGAACGCCAATAGTCATTTATCTACTGTAAGAATAACTTATTTCTCCATCCATAACGCTTGGCGAGATTTTGTTCGAAACGTGCTCGAAACGTGCTCGAAACGTGTAGATATTTTAAAATCTGGATGTTGGAATTTAGATCCCATCGCAGTATTTTCCTTTGTATATGCTATACATTGTAAGGAAATAAAAATAGCCTCCTTCTTAAAGATTTTAGGATTTACAGGGCAACCGCACTAGCAAAAGCAAGAACATGTCTGTCCTCATCCTACAGACGCTTTCTGTAGGTCAATGTTTAAATGGAAATTAACATTATTGCATTCTTCTTAAATGCTATTTAGCAATTATTAAAGCATTAGCATTTACTTTATACGATCCTCATTTGCAATCACTAGAGACTGGCATCAGACAAGGAACAAGATCCGAAATGATTACTCCAATAGTTTCTCAAATCTCACACGCACCTTTGATTGCGCATTTTCGGTTTCGGCCATTTAGATTCATTGAATGTCTGCATGTCATTGACGACCGAAAATAATTAAACAAGCGACCTTCACTATTTTCCTCTATGGATCTCGCAAGCTCATTCAAACAAATTAAAAGGAATTTGGATCAAGGAAGCGAGACCAAACCTTGATTAACAAAAAATTCTTCCAAATTTCGGTTGCAAACTGTTAAAAAAAAAGTTAGTTGTTGTTAATATAACCCTAAACTGGTGAGCTGAGTCGGAAGAGAATCTTTCTCTGTGTACCAGTGACGTAGACCAGGGAGGTTAGGGGTCATACTACTCATTAACTGACCAATTCTATTACTTTTCTAGAGTCCAATTTGAAAAGAATAAATTCAGCAAAGTAATCTCCCAAAGTTAAAAGTTTTAATTCCTAGAATTTTAAATATGTTTTTCAAATTTTAAAAATAAAATATACATCATCCTAAACACACATTAACTCGGCGAAAATGTACACCAAAATTTTATTAAAGCCATTTTTTGCTTTTTACTTTCCCTATATGCATAGTGTAATGCATAAAATAAGTAGTGACGGGGGCCAAAAATTGAAATGCGAGTTTTTAACAGAATAACACGTTTCAAGTATCTTTGAATTCGAATCAGACGTTTCTGAGGTATGTCTGCATGTGTGTGTGTGTCTGGAGTCTGTGGATGCAATATCTACAGACAGTGGAATCTACGAATGAAGCATTTTGAATAAATTTGGTATCGATATTACAATTATAGAATACTAGATCCCTATTGATTTTTAAAGCAGCCGAATATTTAGAAGACTCCCCAAATTTTGAATGAAATTTTTAAAAAATCAGATCTTTCAATAATGGTACATAAATGATCTTTTCTTGTGTAATTTTCCATTAGGAAACGAATGACATAACTTTAGAATAAATCAGTCTCGAAATATTGCACGTTTTCAAATAAATGTATTAAAATCACATAAAATTAAAAAATATATTAACTATCGTGACATATGTTCACTTTTCATATTTATGCGTGAAATTCGTTAACACTATTCTCGTGGATCTCATCTGTTCCATTCACGAAAGAAAATACTCTGTAAAATACTAGTTTTTTTCTTACTATTTATAACTCGTGCATTTAGTTTCGAGATAATTATATATATATATATATATATATATATATATATATATATATATAATTATCTATCTATATATATATATATATATTATATATATATATATATATAATATATATATATATAATTATTATATATATATATAATTATATATATATAATTATATATATATATATATATATAATTAATGATTTACAAAGATCCTTTGTTATCACCTATGTTGATAAAGCCTCTAATAATTATGCTATTATCTGTAAAAAATTTTATATTCAATTTCTGTTAGATTATTTAAAAAATAATAGTCTTTTTAAACCTGATTTACATTCCATCAATAGTATTAAATTGAAAATTATCAATATGTATAATGATTTAAATATTAAATATAAATATCTTAAATTTCCTTATATAGTGCTTATTCCAAAATTTCATAAAAATCCTATTAAATTTAGAACAGTTACTAGTGGCCATAATACTTACTCTACTACTGCGAGTAAATTATTACTAAATTCTTTAAATCTAATAAATAATAGTTTAAGCCAGACTAGCAATAACTACCATATTCTAAATAATAGTAAAGAATTAAAGAATAAATTAACATCTCTTAGAAAAATAATAGGATTTCAAACTTTTGATTTTAAAGATCTTTTTAATAATATTAAGATATCTGATCTATATGATGTAATTTTAGCTCTATATAATGCTTATATTACACCTCTTTCAAATCAAATTAAATTTAAAAATTTTCCTAAACTTCTTCACTTTGTTATTTTCAATAATTATATTTTTCAAGGAAATAAATTATACTTACAAGTCTCAGGAGTTCCACAGGGTGGCTGTAGTAGCAGTATGCTAGCTAATTTATACCTTTATCATTATGAAATGTCATTTACTTCAATAGATTATACTTTTTACAGATATGTTGATGATCTGATTTGCTTAGTACATACAGAAAATTATCTCATAGATATAGATTACTATCCAGACAATTTGGAATTAATACCTAATGAAGCTACTATTAATAAAAATGTTAATTTTTTGGATTTAAATCTTTTTATTGATCCTTCTAATAGAATTGTTACAAATTTATATGATAAAAAAGACTTTTATAATTTTAATATTAATAAAATCTTACCTTTTAATTCCTGTAACTCGATTCAATTGTTTAGAAATATTATACTCAATCAGCTTTTTAGAATTTATAGATTATCTGATAAAAAATTTCATGCTATGCATATCAATAATCTCAAAATTACTAGTAATTTATATAAATATCCCACTTATTTAGTAAATAGTATTGTTAAAAAATTTAAAATAGCTGGATTTTTATAATTCTTTCCATAGTATCATATAATTCTATTCATAGTATCTTATATTAGCCAGTCATCTCCATTTTTTTTTTTTTCCCATTCACTTCCCACTTCAGCATTACCTTTATTTGCCCCTCTTTTTAGTAGCTCTTTTTGTATATTAATACTTTTTCTTTACATTTCGCTTCACAGTTTTTCAATTCTTATGAATGGCAACAGTAAATGGTTTTTTATTTTTTCTTTACGAATGGCAACACTGGTCTCTTCTATCAGTGTTCCCTCGATCCCTGTAATGAATCGTCTGTACACATGCTGTGCTTTTTCCAGGTATTCATTTTTTCTTTTTTATTCCATCTTTATGTATGTCGTCCAAGTAGAAATAGTTCATAGATTTAATCTATCTATTTCTTCAGAAACATACATTTTTGAGTTTGCTTCTACAAAAAACTTGGACATGATTAGATTTTTGTAGAGGTTAACAATTCATGATTTAGGCTTAGAGCCTCGTCCACGTGTAAGGCGTTTGTGCTTGATTTCGTTTGTTATACTTATTTCGATTCCATACCTTTGTATTATATTTTTCATTGACTTGTTGATTCGATATTAATTTTTTTATTTTTTCCATATGCTTGAGGATTAATTGATTTTTACATTTGTTTTGTACGCCAGTTAGATAGTTGAATTTAGTTTAAGTTTTTCTTTTTTTGTTTCCATACCTTTTAATTTGGTTGATTTTCTGTAACTTGATAGCTAGTGTTTTGTATTTTTAATCCATTTGATTGATGATTTGCTGTATTATATTTTATTCTGTGGGTGTTTTTAAAAAGTTACGTTTATCGTGTTACATCTTCTTACTTTTCGTTCATTGGATTTTCAAACTTCTATTATTATATATATATATATATATATATATATGCTATCGGCCAGTGCTATCGGTGCCCAATGACTATTTCCTCAACCGTTAGTCACAGAGATATACTTCCAATTGCAAAATTGTTTTAAATTTTAAAATCTATTTTCTTAGAAACAATTTAAATCAATAAATGTATTTCTGAAAGAAATACGAAATATACATTTTTATACGGTTCCCCGGTCCTACCAATTATATATAGGAAAATCATCCTCATACAATTTCATGCAAAATAATAAAAAAAAAAAAATTCCTTTTACGACCAAAATTCACCGAGTTATGAAGCATTAAACTTTATGACTTAAGTCGCTTTTCCACGCATAAAAATGTCCCGTTTCAGACAACCAGCCAATCAGGAACCGTATTGACTATTTCTCCAAGCAACCAACCAATCAGGGACCGTATTGACCATTTCTCAGCACAAAAAGTGCCCCAAATTTAAACAGCTATAAGTCGATCAATTTTGGTCGTAAAAGGATGATTTCTTTTTTATTTTGCATAAAATTGTACGAGGATGATTTTCCTAAATATAATTGGTAGGACTGGAGGACTGTATAAAAATTTATATTTCGTATTTCTTTCAGAAATGTATTTATTGATTTAAACTGTTTCTAACATAATAGATTTTAAAATTTCAAACATTTTTGCAATTGGAAGTGTATCTCTGTGATTAACGGTTGACGAATAGCCATTGGGCACCGATAGCACTGGACACCCTGTATATAAGAATTTTAATTTACTCGTATTATAAATATCAGGGATTGATCATTTATTGAAAATGATCTGTAGAACAAATGTGAAAATAAGATGGTCTGAAGTGAAAATTTGAAATCACAATTGACTCTACGACAAGCTTGCGAAAATTATAAATAGAACATTATAAATAAAACAGGTACTAAATAGCTATAAAATACGTCTCTTTCCCTGTTCCATATGTAAGGTAAGCAATTGAAAAAATAATTACATGTGGTGAAAGATGGGTGAATATAATCCCTTAACTACACCCTAAGATTTAAATTTAATTTAAGTGTTATAAATCATATTTTTAATACAGGTACTTAAGGTACTAATCCCCTTGTTCCCTGCATAAACATACATGGTGTAAATGCATGAATAGTGTATAAGATGAAAAGTTTCAAACAGAAAAATTGCACATGGAGCTAAGCCTTTCTGGCTCCCAAAAATGTGTTATATGTGAAAATTAATATAATTGAAAAAGTGAAAAGCATTTTCCAAAACCATGCACGTTATCAAGGGCCATACCTGGTTCGGATATATATATATATATATATATACATATTGGGCGAAAAATCTATGAATATAATGTATTGTCAAAACATCTAAACTACCACTGGTCTTAACCCTAATTTCAACAGTTTATAGACAAAAATCATGGCAATATTATTACAGAAAACCTCAACACCATAACGGACCCCAGCCTAAAACCGATACTTAGCTTTGGGGACTTTAAATCCAGACTGCCTCTTTTATTCAGCAGAAATAAAATTCTTTAAACACTTGCAATCAATCTTGATAAATGCATTTATAAATTATCAAGTAGACATAACTGTCCAATAGAAGCATTTAAAAGCTGGCAAGAACACATCACCTGGTATATTAAAAATATGATCAATCAAATGCCTTTACCATCTTCTACGTATTATTATAAAGAAATTGTCAATGAGATAAAACTTATACAAGATAAATTTGTAGTTACATATGTAGAAAATCTGCTGTGGGCAGCACATGACTTTCCTTATATAATGCAATGAATGTACTATTTATACAGTAAAAAAAAAATAGGTTATTCTTATAGTAGATACTTATATTCTTTCCAAGATATTGAATTTTCGCCAATGAGTCGTCATTTTCATTGATTTAGAGTCACTTTTATCCATTTGGAGAGATTGTCGTTAATTTGGCAACACACATTTAAAAAAAAAGCACCAAGTTGGTGACATTCCGCCAAATTCGTCGCCAAAATCTCGCCAAGCATTATGGACGGAGAAATAAGTTATTCTTATCGCAGATAAATTACTATTGACGTTCAAATACAAAAGTATTACTTACGGTATCCTTTCTCATGAATGGAACAAGCTAGATCCACGAGAACGATGTCATCAAATTTACCGCATGATATTACATATGAAAAGTGAACATGTTTCTCAACAGTTAATTTTTATTTTTAATTTATGGGATTTTTTGATACATTTATTTGAAAAATGTGCAATATCTCGAGAACGGTTTATGCTAGCGTTCTAAGGTTTATGTCAATCGTTTTCTAAGGAAAAATTACATAAGAAACGTTTATTTGCATAACTTTATAAAAGGTTTTGATTTTTTGATGATTTTTTTAAAATTTCACTCGAAAATTTAGGGGGTTCTGAACATTCGATTGTGTTTAAAAACACTAGGCTTCCAGTATTCACGGATGTAATTTTTGTACCAAATTTCATTCGAATTGTTTTATTCGTTCATGAGATATCGTCTCCATAGACTCACACACACACACACACACACAGACATCACCTCAAAAACGTTTGATTCGTGATCAGGGATGCTTGAAACGTCTTCTCCCGTCGAAAACTCGAATTTGAATTTTCGACCCCGTCACAATAATACTTTCCTTATACATTATACTATGTACTATACAAAGAAAGTAATAAAGCAGCCAATAACTATGCTTTTATTTGCAAAATATTTACTTGGAAGAACTAAATAAACAAATCACGCAAAACCATTTCGTCCCCATCGGACTAGAGCCACCGCCGATATTTTCAAAACAAATTAAACATAATTTTGGTCTGATAAGGAATATTCGTTTTTTAAAAACTGCGGGTCCTCAACATTTTCCTACTTTGCCTGTGATAAAAGAAGACCTTGTGAAATGTAGTAAACATTCCAAAGTAATCAGTCCTTCAGATTCATTGATAAAACAAGGATAAAATTATTCGGCCTTGATTCATAAATTGATCTATTCATCTGGTATTGAGAAATGGGTGCGAAAATAACATCCTGGATAACTCGGAACATCAGATAAAAGAAACTATTGCAGTACTTCAATCCCAACCCTTTCCCCACAACACGTCACACATAGACAATCTATATAGTTATTGTCTAACATGTTTTTGTCTTTCCAATCTTTTAGCCTGCTTTTATTTTTTTGTCCCAGAAGCCCGCTGATGACTTAAAAGTCTGAATCTTAACGTACTTCTAGTACTGACTACAAGCCAAGAATATTATTTTCAATTCGTCCCCACAGGAAGAATAGGGGAGGGGGATCAAAAAGTCTCTCCAGATCCCCCCCCCCCCCCAGAAGGCTTCCTGTGACCAGTTTTTCGTTTATACACTAGGAACACAGGACATATTTTGGTCTAATCGTATAGTACCGGTACAGTTTCTAGAAGAGATAGTGTTCCAATCAATTAGAAAAACATGTTCTCTAAATGCAGTCACCGCCAGATGGCGCTGATTTCGAATAAGAGATCAAAAGCCAAGGCGTTAACATTAAAACTGATCCGAATTTAATGCAAATGAAATGACTCATATCTTTGGAAATAACTGAAGACTTCGTGTGAAATTTGGTTTGATTAATGAGTTGAGTATTGGAATTTGGTTTGATTTTCAGAGAGATTGAGCAGAGGATATATTTCTATTTTTAAATGTTTATTTAACTTGATGTGGTGTTCGTTCAAACCTTAGAAGCCCAAAATAATCGCGTTCCATTCATCACAGTAACGTGAAATTCAGTATGACGGTTTTTTTTTTCTTGTGCTACCTATATTTTAGTTCTTTCGATTTTGAAGATTATCGGACTAGCCCGTCATAGGAATATATCAGATTTTTTAGAATAACTCGAAAATCGGAGCAAGTAGAATTTCAGATCCGCATGGCGAGGCGACCGGGAGGTTTACGCCTTTTAGTTCGCCATGGAGCGTACTAATCTACCAACAAATGAAACCCGAACCGCGGGCGGGCGGAACCAGAGGAGATTTCCACCCTGAAATTTATTTAAAATATTAAAGTGGGGATAATACATTTGGGAGTTACAATGGCCTGACTGGCCTGCTGTTCACGTAGGGACGCTTTTAAATTCTCTGGCACAGAGATAGAATTGTTACATGATTCTGGTAGAGGTAGACTTGATACATTATTCTGATTCAGAAATTGACTTTTGACATCTTGTGCTCACTAGAATGAACCGAAAGTTTGTTATTTTTATGTGTGCACAGGTTTTGTCCAGAGTTTTAAAACTATGTGAATGTTCTTCTGATTGTAGGATTGTAGGAGCAATGGCACTGAGTTTTTGTACCTAGGTAGGTTGACTATTAATGCCACCCGGTGTATTTGTGAACGTGTTGTTCATTGTTGCATAGTTAGAGTTCACAACGTGAAATTCTACTGAGTTCACATCATGAAATGACACATGTGATGGTTCGTGATTTCGCATCGTGAAATGGCATGTGAGGCTTAGAGTCCACATCGTGAAATCCTTTGAAGTAAAACTTTATAAGGTACGGTAGTGTATGTTCGTTTAATGGAAAACCGAGCATGAAGAAAAGTGAAACAGAAGTAAAATTTCTCCAATAGTAGCGCGGCAATTGAGACGGGTAGAGTAAGGACAGCGCGTTACATTTTTTTGTTACGCCCGCCAGTGAGTAATAATTGTGAGTGAATGGTTTGTGTTCAAAACGTTAAGATATTGAAATGATTTTTGTATGTTCATACTCGTAAATGGTACCCTATTTCCGGCAAAACACGTGTAAATATTTATATTTTCATCTATTAGGTTCTGAGATTTAAACTTCCAAAGTACTTGCATTTTTCGTAACGCTCCAATTTCAGCCGGATACCTCAACCTTAGATGTTATTAACGTAAAATAATAATAGTAATAATAATAATGAACCACTGAGAACAGCGTAAAAAGTATGAAATGGGAATCTACAAGGAAGTGGTTAGTTTTAAAACTTTTCAGAACCTTCTGATTACCAAGGCAACTCAAACAAGTTGAGAAATGCTTAAACTGGGTTTGTGAGTTACAAAAGAAATATGAGTTTTGAAATGTTTTTCTACACACCAGCGGTATGAAAAAAAGTGTGAAAGCGGTATGTTTTTCTGAAATGTTTTTCTACACACCAGCGGTATGTTGCTCAAGTCCTTGGATGAGTCGGACGGTCTGGGTCTTCAACACCAGCGGTATGGACTCATATCATATATGTAAAAGTAAAAGTTATGTGAATAAAGCGTTTTCACAAGGACTGTAACAATCGCTAGAAGAAATAACGTTACTGGATTTGCCTAAATGTTGTTGCATTTAAAGTAATTTAGTCATTCTTCCTTTTCCTGCAAATATATAATGCATGTAAGAATAAAAAACATTGTAGATGTGTCGAAAATATAAAATGATATTTGACGGACTTGTGCATTGCAACTAGCAATCAAAAACATGGGCGCCCATGGGGGAGGGGACTTTCCCTCTCCTGAACATCCAAGGACACAAAGGTGGACATTAAATAAGTCCATGCTATACATCCTATTCTTAAGCTTGCCCCACTTCCTTTGAGAAAAGTTCTATAGCAGCTCCCAATATTTCTTTCAAGCATACCTCCGGGGGGGCCTCGCCCCCCTTCTCCCCGGAGATACGTTATGCTAACTTAGTTTCTATTTATGTGACACAGCATTTACATATATTTATATAAGGCAAATACAAAGCTTTCTCCCCTCTAAAATTTCATTCTCCCCCCCCCCCCCCCCCCTGACAAAAAGTCTTGAAAGAAACACTGGTGGCTCATGATCATGCTTAGCGATTTTTTTTAAACCAATATTTTTCAGTCAACTGTTTCTTGACATTATTTTGTGGAAAAATGGTTGAAAGTTCGGAAAAGTCAGTCGTTTTCTTTTCAAAAACAATGATTTTAGAGCCTAGTAAGCTCGTAACAAAATATTTCCTAAAGTTGCAATCACATACATTCTTTCCATAAGAGAATTTTCGAGATGCAAGACCTGTGGTTAAACGATTCACCGTTGAACTGCTTTTAAATTTTTAATATTTTTTTTTTATTCTTTACTCTATTTTTATGTGAATAATATACAGAGTGATTATAATTAAAGTTCTCGGTTTGAAAATGGTCTCAAATAAAAAGCACTGGTCAGAATGATTTGAAATTTTGTGTGAACACTCGTGGAGCAATGGAATTTGGTTTGGTGAAGAAAAAAACAGTAAGCCGTATCTTTTTTCACAAAAAGTGGATTTAACTTGTTTTGCATAATTGCTCTTCAAGTGCTGCTGCAAATTTGCATAAGGCAGTGACGTTGCAATAAACGTTTGCTATAAAAAAAGAAGAGCGGAACTTGATTCTCATAACTTATAAAAAATATCTATTGTTCTGTCGCAATGACTCTATCATTAAAAGATCGTGATCTTCTTGTCAAATTGTTTTATGAGAATAACAGCTCTTGTTTAGTAGCTCTTAGAAAGTTCAGAACGCTGAAAAAGTTAAAATCTGGTCCTCTGTGTGGCAAAAGCTTGCGTAAAATGATTTTAAAATTTGAAGAGACTAGCTCTTTGGACATCAAACCTGGCAGGGGACGGAAAGCAGTTGATGGCAAGATAGTGAAAGACGTAGCTACAGCGTTAGAAGAAGAGCGTAACACTAATGCATCTACGAGTGCACGTGGAATTGCCCGATCATTAGACGTACTCTCCAGTACGGTGCAAAAAATTTTGAAACACATTTTGAAATGTTATCCTTACAAACTGACCCATTTTCAACAGTTGCTACCTGCGGACAATGTTGCACGTGAAATGTTCGCACTTCAATTTCTGTCTCGGATATAAGCGGACGATGAATGGCCCTGGAACGTTTTGTGGACTGACGAAGCACACTTCCATCTCCACGGAACTGTTAATCCGCAAAATTGCAGAATCTGGGCAACCGAAAATCCACAGGAACTACGCCAGGTCTCTTCATTTCCCCAAAGTCACTGTGTGGAGCAGATTTACAACAGAGTTTATTATCGGGCCTTTCTTTTTTGAGGAAGTTGGTTCTCGTGGTCCCGTCATCTGTTCTGTCAATGGCCATCGATATGAACGTCTTTTGAAAAGTCACGTTACACCCACACTGCAAGAGCGTCAGTGTATCGATAACACTATTTTCATGTAGGATGGGGTTCCACCACATATCGCAAAACCAGTGAAGCGGCTACTTCGCAGTCATTTTGGAGATGACAGAATCGTCAGCCGCCATTTTCCTGTAAGTTGGTCAGCATGTTCCCCTGATCTCAATCCATGTGATTTTTGGCTTTGGGGGCATCTGAAGAATGTGGTGTTTAATGGACACATTACCAATTTAGCGGAACTTAAAGCTAGCATCTCGCATCACATCCACAACATTTCTACAGAAACATTCAAATCTGTTGTTGAACACGCTATTTTGCGCTTTCAGCTTGTTTCATAATGCGAAGGACAGCATATTGAACATTTATTAAGTCATTAGCCAATGAGTAAGTCAACATTTATTACTTTTGTATTGTATTTTAGTGTAGTAAAGCGCCAATTATTTTTCTAACGGCGACTTTTTGAACTACTGTTTTTTCTTCACCAAACAAAATTCCATTGCTCCACGAGTATTCACACAAAATTTCAAATAATTCTGACCAGTGCTTTTTATTTGAGACCATTTTCAAACCGGGAACTTTAATTATAATCACCTTGTATATGGTTAAGGTTTCCCCTGGCGGAAAAACTGTGCGTTACGAAAAATGTAAACACTTTGAACACTTATACCACCGAACTTGATAAATAAAAATGTAAATAATTTTCCTTCTTTTATAGAAAATAGGATCTAGATTATGAATATATAAAAATATTTTCAATATTTTAATATTTTGAACGTTATTTTTTCGAAAATCTTCAAAAATTCGCTCTCCGAGTAAGTTTTTCTTTTCCATTTTTCTAACTTTCACTCGAAATATATAGTAAATTATGATAGAGATTCACTATTTATATCTTCCTGTAGTAAATATAGAAAGATATAAATAGTGAACGACAAAAATGTGTACTAGAAAATTTAATATGAAAATCATATTTATTATTAAAAAATGCTCTTATAATTTTTGAGTCAGCGTCTTGTCAAGTTGAAAATTTTTCGTTTTTCAATTTTGTAATGCTTATATCTCAAAAACTAAAACAGCTAGCTTTAAATAACAAGCAAGAATTTGCAATTCTTTAAAAGCCCTACAAGTGTATATACAAGCAATCCTCGAATAACATGTTACTTGAATTACACGAAAATTTATATAACACGGCCAGAAATTGCGCCAACCCTCGAATACTTCCATTGTGCGTTTTTTAAAGTTTTCTCTTTAACAATTCAAAGAAGTTTTAAAGTGTTGTTGATATTAGATAATGCTCCTGCTTATCCTAAAGACCTATCTCACCCCTATGTTAAGATTTTATTCTCCTCACGTAACACTACTTCAACACCCTTAGACAAGGAGTGATATCAACTTACTACGTACGTAAATCATCTGAATCAATTCTGGATAGAATAGAATCTGGTCGAAATAAAACGCTTAGACAAACATTGCACGAGTTTTCTATTATGAATTGTGTGACGACAGCCATATCAACAAAACGTTTATCTCCGTACTCTTCAAGACATTAGAAAATAAAGAACCACTATTTTCTAGAGCCAGTGATTTTAACAATCAAAGTTTTTCCAGTGAAGAGAATTCGTCTTTTGGATGATGGCAGTGATGAATAATAATTTAAGAAACGTTATGTAAATATGTAAGTAGGTAATAAAAATCATGTTTTCCATGAAAATCGTTTTTCACTTTTTAAAATAAACATTTCGAACCGAATTTCCATTTATATGTGTGTCTGGATTTTGGAGTATTGAATAACACGGAACACAATCATCTCACTTATATGTATTCTAAGTCTCGTATAAGACGGAACTAATTAACTGTGTTATTCAAGGGTTGAATTGGATTTTGGATCGAGTTCTTTTTTTTCCCCGAAAAGAAACTTAAAGTATCTGTTCAAATGAGTTTTTGTTTTTACATTTTTCATACTTTCACTCGAACTATCTTCGAAACTATAAAAGATAGATATAAATAGTAAGCAACAGAAATATGTATGAAGAAAAATATTGTTTCTAAATCTATATTTAGTTTTTTTTTTTTTTAATCTCTTATAGTTTTCGAGTCATCGTCTTGTCAAATTGAAGAAGTCTGAAAAGTTTGTTATGCTTATATCTTAAAAACTAAAAGGATAGCTATAAACAATAAGCAAGAATGTGTAGCTCTTTGACAGCTCTATAAGTGTATATTATAATATTCTGGATTGAATTATTTTTGTTTTCGATAATACATAAAAGTTGAGTTTGTAAATAGCCTTGCCCCAACCGGGAATCGAACCCTGGATCTCCGAACTGGCCAGCCGACGCTCTACCGTTGAGCTACTATGACGAAATTGCAAACTCTTTTTGTTGAAGTGGACTCTGCAAGTTTCATTTTACAAAATGTTATTCACGTAGAACCATTTAAGCAACCAATTTTTATTTCGATAGCTCACAAATTTCAATTTAACAATATTTTCAATCAATATTTATTTTCTTTTTTCCATTTTCTGGCTATAGACCGCTTTGTAGCGTGACAATATTCCCAGAAGTTGAGAAACATCGCTTTGAGCTGACCGATGTTGCCGGTATCGCAAAATATTTCACCGCAAGCGGGTATTTAGTTCCGGTCTTTTACACCACTCAAAAGATCCAAGTCAAATCGCAATCAAGGCTCGTTAGCTAAATAACTTTTGAATTGTACAGTTAAGTCAGACATTCAATTGACTTCACCATCATATAGAAATACCAAAGAACTTTTGGTGGATCACTTACATCGTTCTATATCCACTGTTAAGTAATTTGAAATAAACTTTTTACTTTTGAACTAAATTCCTCTCTTGCAAATAACTGCTCAGATTCTAAACCTTGTTCAGAAAACAAAACATTTGCCTCTATGATGCATTATTGCTTGTATTCCACTGGAGATCGAAGCGATATTTAAGTTCGTATTAGAGTCTGATTGATGTTACTCAGAACTTCATCATCATCAACTTGTAATTTTAAGTGCTTCTTAAACATATTGTTTTTTCAGTAATGATTTGATCATTAAAATTAGAAAATGGTTTCCACCGCAAAATATTCAGCTTAAAGATTATGCTCAAGGATTTCTATCCTTGCCCACTATTGTAAACTGATATAGTAACTAAAATGAATGTTAGTGAAGGAATCTTATCAACAGCAATATTTGACCTTTGACCTCTCACATAAACAGGCGCCATATTCGGGACCGAATCCGTATACCTGTAATTCCCAGCCAGGGTTTTTCACTATAAGAATAACCCAATTATCCCCATGTCCGTCCGTCCATCTCTGTAACGCTTGGAAAAAAATTTGGCAGAATATCACCAACTTAGCGACTTTTTTAATGTTACGAAATTGACGATAACGTCGCCAGATTGATAAAAATATTGCCAAATTCATAAAAATGACGGCAAATCAGTGAAATTAATTAGGTTTTAAAAGGGAGTATAGTATCATAACATTTGGGTAGCGTTTATCTGTCAGTCCAACCGTCCCACTTGGGGACAAATTTGACAATATTTTTAAATGTCGCCAAATTTACCAAAATATCGCCTAAATTAATGTAATTGTTATTAAATTGATAAAAATAATAACAAATCAATAAATTAATTGTGTTTTGAAAGGAAACAGTATTATAATGATGTTTTGGAAGCATTTGTCTTTGAGTCTAACCGTCCCACTTGGCGACAAATTTGGCGACTTCTTAAAACGTCTCCAAATTGATCCAAATATCGCCAAATAACGAAAATTTCGCCAAATTGATAAAAATGACTGCAAATCATTGAAATTAATTGCATTTTGAAAAGGGATAGCATTGTAACTTTTATGCAGCGTTTGTCTGTTAGTTCAACCGTCCCACTTAGAAGTAAATTTGGCAACTTTTTAAAATGTCATCAAACTTATCAAAATATCTCCAAATTAACAAAAATGTCACCAAATTAATAAAAATTTCGCCAAATCAATGAAATTCATTTTGTTTTGAAAAGGCATAGTATTGAAATGATGGTTTGGTAATGTTTGTCTGTCAATCCAACTGTCCCACTAGTCGACAAATTTGGCAACTTTTTTAAATGTTGCCAAATGTATCAAAATATCGCCAAATTAATGAAAATAACACCAAATCAATTAAATTAATTGTGTGTTAAAAGGCGATAGTACTGTAAAGATGTTTTGATAGCTTATGTCTGTGAGTCCAAACGTCCCACTTGACGACTTTTTTAGGATGTTGCCAACTTGATCTAAATATCGCTAAATTAACACAAATCTCGCCAATCCGATTAAAAATGTCGCCAAATCGATAAAAATATTGCTAAAATGATAAAAATGACAACAAATCAATGAAATTAATTGTATTTTGATTTTGAAGGGGGTAATAGTGTAATGTTTCAGTAGCGTTGTCTGTTGCCAAATTAACAAAAATGTCACCAAACCGATGAAAATTCAATATCTTGGAAAGACTATAAGAATCAACTATAAGAATAACTCATTACCCCGTCCACCAGTCCGTAACGTTTGATGAAAATTTTGTTGACGAATTTGGCGACTTTTCTAAATGTTGTTCAATTGACAAAAATGTCGCCAAATGGATTAAAATGACGCTAAATGGGAGGTAATATTTTGCATATTTTGAATTCCGTCATGTAACAAGCATACCTTCTAGTCAATAAAAAGAAACAGGCATTGAAAACTTTTGCAATATTTTATTTAAAAGCAAGAGTTAATTTTTATTTATAAACTTTACTGATATGCGAGTGTATATTGTAAACCCTTGTTGTATCTAAAATGTGCCAACCAATTAGGATTTATGAAATAGTTTACGAGATTTTATGAAAAATACCAACGCGATTTTATGAAATAGTTCAAGGATTCCTCCGAACAGAAAAGGTTGGAAATCAATACTGTATACAAAAATACGCGGCTTTCTGAATCCGTATACATGGAGAATAAAAATGAATAATTTCAAGCATATGATATGAACACCGATTTTTAATTCACTAATAAACGTTACACTATACACAAACCGTTACCTCTACTAGACATTCAGCCACGCCATAATGCGATTAAATGTTCCCGAATGATTTACGACCGCATGCAAATGGTGAAAGTGCGTAGTGCCCATATGTGAGGTAAAAGGCATGCTCTACATAGATTCATGTGCATGTAAGTGTTGTCTATTTTAATATACTGAATAGGACAATGTTGGGTCAAATAAATGGCTTCTGTAGTTTTAGGATCAATTCCTACTCATTAAACAATGCTATAGAACTCTTTAATTGTCTTTTATGTCTATTTAACTTTATTGCAGAGTTCGTTATTCTAACGTTTTAAATTCTCTCTTAGGGACATCGCAACTTGCACAATTGGGCATAATCACTTTCTATAAATAGACCTAACGTGTGCACTCGTAGACGTTTCCTTACAAAGTTATTTGGATGCTTCAAGACTTTCTTAGGAACGCAGTATCTTAACACAGAGAAGCCACAGGCGTCGAATTCGTTACAATAACAATCATGTTGCCTACTTGGAGAAACAATTTTCAATCGAATATTTTAAGAGATAAATATGATAAAGATGTGTAACAATACACATAGTAATGTATAGGGAAAGTATTGGAATTGCTTGTGTATCTGTCTGTGCAATATATGTATTCACTCTAACTGAAAAACTAATTCACTAAATTTCACAAAATTTGGTATATAAGTCACGTGTGGGTTACCCTCTGGGGCTGATTAGATTTTGGTACAATTCGGAAAAAAAGAACCTGCTTTTCTTGTGAAATGGCCCCCCAAAATATGTATCCACTCTAGTTGAGAAACTGATTGACCAAATTTCACAAAATTTGCCACAAAGTCACTTACGAATGACCCTAGTGCTGATTACATTTTAGTGCGATTCGAAAAGAAAAATCTGCTTTTTTTGCGAAATGACCCTCAAAAATTATCAAAATCTAAAATAAAAGACTAAAGTATATACTCGAATGTATCCATTATATGTTTGTGTTATACGTAATGTTTGACGACGAAAATAATAAGATCAACCACGTAACTCTACGATTAACCGTTCTCAAGATATTTTAATTTCTTCGTATTTTTTGCCACATCATCCAGTCGCCAAATGAAAAAGAAAATTGAAATAAAACTGTAAATTCTGCTTAATTTTAAATGATTGGCTGTGTTATTTTGTGCTATTAAACTAGATTTAATGATTCATAAAAACAAAAAGACAGAGAAAAAATGTATTTGAGTCTGTAGGGAAAGTCATGCACTGCTCATATCAGATTTTTACTTTCCTTATATACATAATGTATAAGGAAAGTATTGTGACGGGGTTGAAAATTCGAATTCGAGTTTTCGACGGGAGAGCACGTTTCAAGCATCCTGATCACGAATTAAACATTTTTGAGGTGATGTCTGTGTGTGTGTGTGTGTGTGTGTGTGTGTGTGTGTATGTGTGTGTGTGTGTGTGTGTGTGTGTGTGTGTGTGTGCGTGCGTGTGTGTGGTACAAAAATCGCAATCCGTGAATACTGGAAGCCTATTGTTTTCAAACGCAATCGAATGTTCAGAACCCCCCCTAAATTTTCGAATGAAATTTTGAAAAAATTATCAAAAAATCAAAAGTTTAATAAAGTTACGCAAATAGACATTTCTTGTGTAATTTTTCATTAGAAAACGATTGATATAAACTTTAGAATGCTAACATGAACCGTTCTCGAGATATTGCACATTTTTCAAATAAATTTATCAAAAAATCCCATAAATTAAAAAAAATATATTAACTGTAGAGAAACATGTCCACTTTACATATGTAATATCATGCGATAAATTGGGTGATATCATTCTCATGGATCTAGCTCGTTCCATTCATAAGAAAAGATACTTTGAGTAATACATTTGTATTTGAACGCCAATAGTCATTTATCTCCCATAAGATAACTTATTTCTCCGTCCATAACACTTGGCGAAATTTTGGCGACGAATTTGGCGGAATATCGCCAACTTGGTGACTTTTTTAAATATTGCCAAATTAACGAAAATCTCGCCAAATGGATAAAAATGACGGTAAATCGATGAAAATAACGACTAATTAACGAAAATTCAATATCTTGGAAAGAATATAAGTATCTACTATAAGAATAACCTATTTTTTTTGCTGTAAAAGTAGTAAATTCATTGCGTTATATAAAGAAAGTCATGTGCTGCCCACTTCAGATTTTTTGTATTCTGGTGCTGATTGTGGTATAAATGCTACTAAACATCGTGAAATAGGATGGTAGGAGATAGTCGAATAGAGACTTGCACTTCAGATTTTTAAAATTCATTATTTATTTCTATATTCACTGCACGTTCATCACAACTTTCTCTTAATTTCCATTTCTACAATGTATGCGTATGATTTTTTTTTTAACACACGTGCATAGCTGTTGGCCAACTCACGATAAATAAAAATGCCTCGAGGAACAGTTAACCTCAAAAGAATGGCATCTGTTTAATATACGCTCTTGGAATAGCAAGAGCATGGAGGTTAAAGTAAGGAGTTAAAACTTCCTATTAAGAAAACACCAATATCGTTTGAGTTAAGTGCCACTTGGGATAAAATTGTAGCCCCGCATTCTATGCTTTTCTATGGCGAAAATAATTATTTAAATTGCCAATTTTGTAAAAATCAATTATTAGCGCAATGTAAAGTTGAACTGAAACAATAAAGAATATTTCTACGTATTCAAAGTTATTTTATCTTTCAATTTATTTTTATCTCCCTATATTCTATATTCTATTTTGCAACTATGAAAAAAAAATCTGATGTGGGCAACACATGACTTTCCTTATATAATACAAAGAATTTACTATTTTTACAATAAAAAAAACATATTTTTCTTATAGTAGCTATTTATATTATTTCCAAGAAATTGAATTTTCGTCAATTAGTCGTCATTTTCACTGATTTAGAGTCATTTTTAACATTTGGCGAGATTTCCATTAATTTGGCAATATTTTAAAAAGTCGCCAAGTTGGCGACATTCCGCCAAATTCGGCGCCAAAATCTCGCCAAGCGTTATGGATGGAGAAATAAGTTATTCTTATAGCAGATAAATAACTATTGACGTTCAAATACAAAACCCTTTTCTCATGAATGAAACGAGTTAGATCCACGAGGATGATGTCACTCAATTTATCGCATGATATTACATATGTAAAGTGAACATATTTCTCAACAGTTAATATATTTTTTTTTAATTGATGGGATTTTTTGATAAATTTATTTTAAAAATGTGCAATATCTCGAGAACGGTTCATGCTAGCATTTTAAAGTTTATGTCAATCGTTTCCTAATAAAAAATTACATTAGAAATGTCTATTTGCGTAACTATATTAAAGGTTTTGATTTTTGATTTTTTCAAAATTTCACTCTACAATTTAGGGGGGTTGTGAACATTCGATTACGTTTAAAAACAATATGCATCCAGTATTCACGGATTGTGATTTTTGTACCAAATTTCGTTCGAATCGCTCCATTTGTTCGTCAGTTATCGTCTCCACAGACTCACTGACACACACACACACACACACGCACGCACACACACACGCACGCACACACACACGCACACACACACAACACACACACACAACACACACACACAACACACACACACACACACACACATACTTTCACACACACACATCACCGGGCCAACGGCCGTACCGTGCTGAAAACACCGGTTCTCGTTAGATCACCGAAGTCAAGTAGCATCGGGCGCGGTTAGTACTTGGTGGGTGACCACCTCGGAACACCGCGTGCTGTTGGCCATCTCCGGTGCGGTATCCCCGTGGTTTGCGCGCTAGATTTGCACGCTACCACAAAATGCCGCCGTGTTCATGCGGAGTACGATCACGTTAAACATGTGGGTCCGTAAGTCCTTCCGAGAGGTTGGTGGTAGGGGGAGGAGGGTACGGTCCCTGTGGATGCCTCCCCCACTGGGTTCCGGTCTAAATTGGGTGGCACTTCCCGGCCGTCCATACAGTTACCTTACACCTTTCTGGTAGGTCGGACGGTCTGGGTCTCAACAACAACAACACACACATCACCTCAAAAATGTTTGATTCGTGATCAGAGATGCTTGAAACGTGCTCTCCCGTCGAAAACTCGAATTCGAATTTTCGACCCCGTCACAATACTTTCCTTATACATTATGTATATAAAGAAAGTAATACTAGTTAATGATACTCATAATAAGGGAACCTTTAATTTAGAAATAATCAAAACTACATATATTAAATACTACGCCTTTCTATTGTGCGAACTAACGATAACAGCTTCTTTACTAACACTAGAGACACCTCGATATAATTCTCAAAGCATTATGGCATTTTCAAACGTTTCATCCATAAGAGTTTTATCTCCTTTTTAACTCCATAGGTAAGGGTGTCAATGATAATAAATATGAGTGTAGTCATATGGTTATTGACATTAATCGAATCATTAATAATCAAAAGTATTCACTTTATTAGAAACTTTACCCATTTGCTTTACCACTTTGTACCCATTCTCATAATTTTTACTTACTCATGTGTATAAAATATATATAGAAGAAATATTGTTTTCCCCAAACATTTTGAATTCGACATTTAGACTGATACAGGTTTCAAGACATCCTAAACCCTTTTCAAACACTTTTGGACAGATATCAGAGAGAAAGGGGGGAGAGGGGGGAGGGGAGAGAGAAAGAGAGAGGGGAGGAGAGAGAGGGGGGAGGAGAGAGAGAGAGAGAGAGAGAGAGAGAGAGAGAGAGACTAAATAACGAATGTAATTTCAACAAAGTCTGCCAGTACTTCCTCTTCTCCTCGACCATACCATATATGTTCACTAATCTTTACTTCTGCGTAAACTTTCTCATATGAAATTCATTCCTCATCACATTTTCAAAGTATAAACAACGCGAAGGCAGCATCTTTCCCATATCGTCATATTCCTCTCCCTCTGATGTAACTGTATATTGCGTGAACCAACGCAGACGGCATTGAGAACTGGTCGCTTGAGAACTGGTCGCCGATGAGGAGCTCGGCCGGCCCTATGTAACCAAATCTGTTTCGAGTGTCATGTAATAAAGCAGATTTTTGGTACCCCGAAAAGTCTCTTATCTGGACTATTGTAACTGCCATTACATATATATATATCTTCCATTTTGATATAGTTATTTGTGCACAAAACTGGTGATTACTTTACAGTCTCATTTATACTATGAATTTAAATTAATTCATAAGTTGTGTAGCAAAATCTTATAAAATACATCTATAATATGAAATTTTGAATTTTATAGTATTCGCATTCCTTATCAGATACTCAGTGCAATTTAAAAAAATCTCATGATTTTTCTTATATAATGTAATGAATTTACTTCTTCCACTTCTTATTAGAGCAAAAAGAATAATGTATAAGATCTACGGCATAATGTTTTTAAAGTTGAATTGCACATTTGGCGCTTTTCCGGATGACAACCTGTAAAACTATTTCGAAGTACCCAATTAACTTATATTTCACTCAAGTATAAATTGGCAATTATCAATATTGATAGCATCCTCAATAAATAATATAGTCCCTATATTAATATATTTTAATAATTAATTCATCAATTTGGCGTCATTTTCGTTAACTTGGCGTCATTTTTGAAATTCTAACGAAATTTTCGTCAATCTTTGGCAAAATATTGCTAAGTTGGGATATTTCACCAGATAATTCGCCAAGTTAGCCAAATATATCGCCCAGCATTACCGACAAACAGAGAGAAGAATGTTTCTAGATGGTATATCCGTAGAATGACGGAATTCAAAATTTGCCAAACATTGCTCCCATTAACGTCATTTTTTATTTTTTATTTTTTTTTTATCCGTCATTTTTTATCTGTGGCGACATTTTCGTCAATTTAACAACACTATGAAAAGTCGCCAAGTTGGCGATATCACGGCAAATTCGTCGCCAAGCGTTAAGAACGGACGGCTGTGAAATGGGTTATTCTTATAGTAGATTCCTGTATTCTATCCAAGATACTGAATTTTCATTAATTAGTCGTCATTTTTATCAATTTGTCGACAATTTTATCAATTTGGAAACATTTTTATCAATTTCACAACATTTAAAAAACCCGCCAAGTTGGCGATATTTGTTAAGTTCGTCGCCTAAATTTTGTGAAGCGTTATGGATGAAGAATAAGTTTTTCTTATAGTAGATTTTTATATTCTTTCCAAGATATTGATTTTTTATCAATTAGTCATAATTTTATCAATTTGGAGACATTTAAAATAAATTCGCTAAGTTGGCGATATTCCACCAAATCAGTTGCCAAAATTAGTTACCAAAATTTCACCAAGAGTTACGGAAGGAGAAATAGTTTATTTTTCTAGTAGATAAATGACAATTGGCGAATTGGAAGGCGTCAAGATACAAAACAATTACCCAAAATAACTTCTCTCTTGAATGGAACGAACTAGATCCACGAGAATGATGTTAAAAAATGTATAGCATACTATTACATATGAAAAGTGAACATATTTTACAATAGTTAGTACTTTTTTTAATTTTATGTGATTTTTTGATAAATTTATTTGAAAAATGTGCAATATGTCGAGAAAGATTCATGCCAGCGTTCTAAAGTTTGTTCCAATCGTCTTCTAATAAAAAATTACATAAGAAATGATTAATTGCGTAATTTTATTGCAGGTTTTGATTTTTTGATGATTTTTTCAAAATTTTATAAATTTGGGAGTCTTCTGAACATTCGATTGCGTTTAAAATCAATAGGCTTCCAGTATTCACTTATTCTCATTTTTGTACCAAATTTCGTTCAAATCGCTCCATTCTTTCGTGAAATATCGTCTCCTGAGACTCACGGACATGCAAACATCACATCAAAAACTTCCGCTTCGTGTTCAGGGATGCTTGAAACGTGCTCTTCCGTCGAAAACTTGAATTCGAATTTTTGACCCCGTCAAAATACTTTCCTTGTACATTATACTATGTATATAAGAAAAGTAAAATTTGTATACTTACGTCTATATTATTTTTCAAAAGCATTAAATAAGGTGAATGTGGAGCAGAAGTTCAAAGATAAAAAAAAAATATTTTCTTTGTAAAATCTTTTAGGGAGAACATTGCTAGATTGATAATCGATTATAAGAAGATTCACAATTAATTAACGAATTTTTAAGACTGCATTCCTTTGTATGTATGATTTATGAGTGAATCTATTTCATTTTTTTTTCTTTTACATACAATTTAGAATGAACATATCTTTCATAATCAACCAGGAGTATAGTAGATAGTCGCCAAGGTGGAGAGGAGGAGGGGGAGATTTCAAGGAAACGACGTCAGATCAAGGTATCAGATTGAAAATTAAATTTTAGTGTTTTTAACAAATTAGATTTTGTTTTAATGTTAAGGTATTTTTAATGTTAAGACAAGAAAGATCCATGCATAAAGCATTGATTATGAAACAGTTTTCAACTTCAATGCAGTTTTATATAAACATCTCTAAAATGTGATACATTCCTCGGTAATATTTTTAAAATTATCACAATACTACAATAATTTATTATATTTGAAAACTTCATCGAAAGCAAATGAACTTTATTCAAATGACGTCATCGAAATATAAATCGCCTGGCTGACTCTCTGTATAAAAGTAGCATTTCATTCATAAACTTTATTCCATTTATTTCATTCATCATAACATTAAAATAATTTATTTTATTTAAAAACTTAAAACCATGGCGGTACAAGAAATTTAACTCTATGCTTAAAACTTCATCGAAAAAATCGTCTGATTCTCTGTGTAAAATCAATGAATATTAAATTCATATCAGCTATATTGCAGACTCCATGAGCTAAATAATTTTGCATTAAAGAAATTCAGCAATTCTTATGCAACTCATTCTATATCTCTTGGTGTTTACATCCTCCATAAGGGAAAATTAGGCTTCGTTGTAGAAATAATCAAAGTTTGGTGATCATTTAAATTCAAATATAGTGTAATTGCCTTATGTCAGGATGTAGATGCACAGAATTTAAGTAAAAATAAAGCGGTTTTAGGACGGATACAACACTAAATATGAATTAAAAAGAACTTTAAAAATCACAATGTTGACACAAGGTGGATGACATATTTTATTTTGAAGTGGGTTACGCGATCTCTTCATATAAAGGGCGTAATTATTATTTTAATTTTTATTTAAAAAACTACTGAATATATTTCGCTGAAAATTCTTTTAAATATTTTATGGGATAATTTGAATATTTCTTAAAACTTTCAAAGCAATTTGTGAATTTTAAATTCGCTTAAAAAATGTTTGAAAAATTAAATCTCATGGGGTTCAATGTATTACATTTTTTCAACCCAAGTTCAATCCAAAACTAATTGGGTGATATTATTCATTTATATCCCCATAGGTTCCACAGACCGTCTGAACAACATACTAAAATTTCATTTTGATAAAGTCATTTTTACGACAGTTATCGTGCTAACGTCAGACAGACAGACAGACAGACAGAATGAACAAAGTCATAAACACTTTTCAACTATATTGTAAAGAGTTAGAAACTACGTTGCAAATGTTACCTTTCAAATGTTGATTACAAATGCTATCTTAATCAAAAAATACATTTGAATGATTTTCAAGTATGAACTTTTCTTTGTGAAGGTTAAAACTTTTTACTGTACTTACGTATCAGACGGGATGACGTTGGCACGTTTACAAAATATTCGCCAAGTTTAAGGCTCTGCTTGCTCTTGATCGAAAGTGCCGGGTTGTTGCGAAATAAACAAAAAAAAATTATAGAGTCACTTATAACAATAAACAACAGCGTACTTACATGATAGGTAGTCCTAAGTTGTACATTTTGAGAAGGGCCTATTTCATTATATTTTGCGACTTCGTAATGTATAATTATTATTTAATGTCACATATTAACGTTTATAATACACTTTTTATACATTACTTTAATTTGCATAAAATCAATAAATTACAAAAAAGATCAATCATGCATAAAGCATTGATTATGAAACACTTTCCAACTTCAATGCAATTTTATATAAATATCTCTAAAATGCGGTACATTCCTCAGTAATATTTTTAAAATTATCACAATACTACAATAATTTATTATATTTGAAAACTTCATCGAAAGCAAATGAACTTTATTCAAATGAAGTCATCGAAATATAAATCGCCTGGCTCTCTCTATAAAAGCAGCATTTCATTCATAAATATTTTTCCAATCATTTCATTCGTCACAATACTATAATAATTTATTTTATTTAAAAACTTAAGACCATGGAGGTACAAGTAATTAAACTCTATGCTTAAAACTTCATCGAAAAAATCGTCCTTCTCTCTGTAAAATCAATGAATATTTCATTCATATCAGCTACATTGCAGACTCCATGAGTTTAAATAATTTTGAGTTAAGGAAATGTAGCAATTCTTATACAACTCATTCTACATATTTAACGGTTTACATTTTCCATAAGTGAAAATTAGGCTTCGTTGTAGAAATAATCAAATTGAGATGATCATTTAAACTCAAATATATTGTAATTGCGCTGTTTCAGTATGTAGATGCACAGAATTTAAACAAAAATAAAGCTGTTTTAGTACGGATACAACACTAAATATGAATTAAAAAGAACTTTAAAAATCACGATTTTGGCGCAAGATGGATGCCATATTTTATTTTGAAGTGGGTCACGTGATCTCTTCATATAATGGTCACGTGATCGCTTCATATAAAGGTGTAATTATTATTTTAATTTTTATTTAAAAAACTACTGAATACATTTTGCTGAAGTTTTTTTTATATATTTTATGGGATAATTTGAATATTTCCTAAAGCGTTCGAAGCAATTTGTGAATTTTAAATTCTCTTAAAAAATGTTTGAAAAATTGGGTCCCATAGGATTCAATGTATTTCATTTTTGCAACCCGGGTTCAATCCAAAACTAATTGGGTGATATTATTCATTTATATTCTCGTATGTCCCACAGACCGTCTGAACAGCATACTAAAATTTCATTTTGATAAAGTCATTTTTACGGCAGTTATCATGCTAACGGACAGACAGACAGACAGTCAGACAGACAGAATGAACAAAGTCATAAATACTTTTCAACTGTGTTGTAAAGTGTTAAAAATATTCTTAAATAATTATAAAAATCTAATGTGGGCAACACATGACTTTCCTGCAGATTCAAATTCATTTTCTCTTTATTCCTTTAATAATTCATTAAATTGAGTTTAATTGCACAAAATAACACTGAATTTGCACTTTGAATTCAATGTTTGCTAAATTTGATAACTGGTCATTTTTTTTCAAAGGCGGCGTAGTAAAAATGCAAAAAAACTCAAATATCTCGAGAACGGTTAGTTCTAGAGCAATGAGGTTTGTCTTACCTTTTTCCTCGCCAAAAATTACTTATAAAACAAGCATTTAAGTAATACATTTGAGCATACGTTGCTTTTTATGTTAGATTGTGCCTGGTCATTTCGTAAAAAAGGCGGGTTTTTCTTTCTCGAATCATACCAAAATCTAATCAGCACCAGAATATCCCATAGGTGACTTATCTATCAAATTTTGGGAAATTTGATCAATTATAGTTTTTTAGCTAGAGTAAATACAAGAGATTTTTGCGGACCATTTCTCAAAAAATACGGGTTCTTTTATCCCGCATCATATCAAAAACTAATCAGCACCAGGGTCATCCACAAGTGACTTACCGACCTTATAAAATTTGGACCATTAGTTTTTGAGTTAGAGTAGAAACATACGTTACACAGACAGACAGACATACACACGCACAGATGTCGCGCTAAAAATAGTTTTTCGCATTCTAGAGGTCCCAAAACGTGTAGATCCGTCGAAAACTCGAGTTCCGATTTTCGGTATGATACCAATACTTTCCCCATGTATTGCAGGGAATGTAAAAATCTGGTGTGGGCAGCACATGACTTTCCCTGCAGACTTATATCCACGTTCTCTTTATTTTATCTAAATTTAATTCACTTTTAATTCAATTTTCGTTCTCATTTGGTAACTGAACTTATTTTCAAAGGTGGCGTAGGGAAAATACGTAAAATATCTCGAGAATGGCTAGTCCTAGTGTAATGGAGTTGGTCTTATTTTTTTCTTCCTTAAAAATTACGTATAAAACAAGTATTTAATGGATATGTATTTGAGCATAAGTACTTTTTTATTTTAGATTTTGGCGATTTTTGTGGGCCATTTCGTAAAAAAAGGTAGGTTGTTCTTTTCCGAATCCTACCAAAATCTAATCAGCACCAGATCATCCTACAAGTAACTTATCTACCAAATTTTGTGAAATTTGGTCAATTAGTATTTTAGCTGGAGTGGATACATGAAATTTTTAAGGGCCATTTCGCAAAAAAAAGGCGGGTTCTGTTTTACGAATCCTACCAAAAACTAATCAGCACCAAGGTCTAACCCAAGTGACTAACTACCAAATTTTATAAAATTCGGTCCATTAGTTTTTTAGTTAGAGTGGATACATACATTGCACAAACACACAGACATATACACAGACGTCACGCCAAAAATAGTTTTTTTCATATTCTAGAGGTCTCGAAACGTGTAGATCCGTCGAAAACTCGAGTTGTGATTTTCGGCATGATTCCAATACTTTCCTTATACATTACCATATATTGCAGGGAAAATAAAAATAGAAATGAAGCCCGGGATCCACAATGAAAAAAAAAAAAATCACCGGATTGAGGACAGACAACAGACGTCATACAACCGCGATTATTGAACCCTAAATAACCGTTTTTATGCACAATTATGTCACATTTTATCCTATGCTGCCATATTAAGAAATTTCACTCGACTTTCAAAAATCTTATCTAGTTCTAAATTTTCCATTAACAAAGCCGAATACAAAGTTTCGTAAAAATCCATTAATATTTGTGGCAGCTATCGAGAAATCGACCACGAACAAACTGACATCGCTCCAAAAATAGTCAAAAAGTATTCAGAAGGTCCTAAAACATATGTATTGGTATCAAAATCTGAAAATAGAAAATTTTCTTGAAAAGAATATTTTCTCATTTCTGCGTATGAGAAAGGTTTGTTTGAAACGATAAAATAAAGGCTCACCTTCCAATTCCCAGCTTCTTTTTACCTTAAAAATATTCATTATTTAATTGAAATTGAAAATCAGAATATCATTAACTTATTTTTAGTCTTCTTTTTATTATGAAAAAATTTTAATGACTTAAGAATTTCACTTTAGAAAAAAAAAATATTGAACAAATCAATAGTTGAATTATCCAAAACTGCAATGGAAAGACACAGCCGGTTAGTTAAACCACACATTCGAAAAACGATCTCTCTGAATGCGATTGTTTGAAAGTCATAGGATACAAAGTTCAAAACAAAGCTACTCCTCTCGGCCGAGACGTGAATGAAATTCTTGTATGGCGCTTCAAGTTCAAGGTTCCGATGAAAAAGATAGTTCAGTTAATGGAGTCTGTCGCGTAACAATAGAAGAAAAGTTTTCCGGCATCGTGCCCTACTCAAAATTACCTCACAGAAATTTCGAAAATTCATATTTATAATAATCTCCTTTCCTACAAGAAAAATCTGATGTGGGCAGCACATGACTTTCCTTATATAATGCAATGAATTTTCCACTTTTACAGTAAAAAAAAAATAGATTATTATTATAGTAGATATTTATATTCTTTCCAAGATATTGAATTTTCGTCAATGAGTCGTCATTTTCATTGATTTAGCGTCATTTTTATCCATTTGGCAAGTTTTTCGTTAATTTAGCAACATTGAAAAAAGTCGCCAAGTTGGCGACATTCCACATTCCACCAAATTCGTCACCAAAATCTCGCCAAGCGTTATGGATGAAGAAATAAATTATTCTTACAGCAGATAAATGACTATTGGCGTTCAAATACAAAAGTATTACTCAAAGTATCTTTTTTCATGAATGGAACAAGCTAGATCCGCGAAAATGATGTCACCCAATTTATCGCATAGTATTACATATGAAAAGTGAACATGTTTCTCAATAGGATTTTTATTTTTTATTTTATATGACTTTTTGATAATTTTTTTTAAAAATCTGCAATATCTCGAGAACGGGTCATGTTAACGTTCTAAAATCTATGCCAATCGTTTTCTAATGAAAAATTACATAAGAAATGTCTATTTGCGTAACTTTATTAGAAGTTTTGATTTTTTGACGATTTTTTCAAAATTTCACTCGAAAATTTAGGGGGGGTTCTGAACATTCGATTGCGTATAAAAACAATAAGCTTCCAGTGTTTACGGATTGTGATTTTTGTACGAAATTTCGTTCGAATCGGTCCATTCGTACGTCAGTTATCGTCTCCACAGACTCACTGACACACACACACACACATACTCACACACACACTTTCACACACACACACACACACACTTTCACACACACACACACACACACACACAGAGACATCACTTCAAAAATGTTTGATTCGTGATCACGGATGCTTGAAACGTGCTCTCCCGTCGAAAACTCGAATTCGAATTTTTTATGACTTTGTTCATTCTGTCTGTCTGTCTGTCTGTCTGTTCGTTAGCACGATAACTGCCGTAAAAATGACTTAATCAAAATGAAATTTTAGTATGTTGTTCAGATGGTCTGTAAGACCTATGGGAATATAAATGAATAATATCACCCAATTAGTTTTGGATTGAACCCGGGTTGGAAAATGAAATACATTGAACCCTATGTGACCTAATTTTTCAAACATTTTTTAAGCGGATTTAAAATTCACAAATTGCTTCAAAAATTTTAGGTAGCATTCAAATTATCCCATAAAGTATATAAAAAAATTTCAGCAAAATATATTCAGTAGTTTTTAAAATAAAAATTAAAATAATAATTACACCTTTTATATGAAGCGATCACGTGACCATTTTATGAAGATATCCCGTGACCCACTTCAAAATGAAATATGGCATCCATCTTGTCTCAAAATCGTGATTTTTAAAGTTCTTTTTAATTCATATTGAGTGTTGTATCCGTCCTAAAACCGCTTTATTTTTGCTTAAATTCTGTGCATGTACATACTGAAACAACGCAATTACAATATATTTGAGTTTAAATGATCATCCAAATTTAATTATTTCTACAACGAAGCCTATTTTTCACTTATGTGAAATGTAAACAGCAAAATATGTAGAATGAGTTGTTTAAGAATTGCTGCATTTCTTTAACGCAAAATTATTTAGTTCATGGAGTCTGCATAGCTGATATGAATGAAATATTCATTGCTTTTAGAGAGAAGGACGATTTTTTTCGATGAAGTTTTAAGCATAGAGTTTAATTACTTGTAACTCCGTGGCCTTAAGTTTTTAAATAAAATAAATTATTATAGTATTGTGATGAATGAAATGAATGGGAAAATGTTATGAATGAAATGCTGCTTTTATAAAGAGAGCCAGGCGTGTTATTTTTTCTATGACGTCATTTGAATAAATTTCAGTTGTTTTCGATGAAGTTTTCAAATATAATAAATTATTGTAGTATTATGATAATGTTAAAAACAATACCGAGGAGCCAGGCGATTTATATTTAATTGACGTCATTTGAATGAAGTTCATTTTTATCGATGAACTCTTAAGTTTTCAAATATAATAAATTAATGTAGTATTGTGATAAGTTTTAAAATATTACTGAGGAATGTATTACATTTTAGAGATGAAATTCCATTGAAGAAGGAAAATGTTTCATAATCAATGTTTTATACATGATTGATCTTTCTTGTTTATAAATTATTTTGTTTTGCATAATACAGAAATATTATTTATTGGTTTAGTTTAGTAACTTTGTGGTTATACAGATGATCATCTTTGTGTTTACATATTTAATTTTAAAATATATATATATATTAATTATAACAATATATATTATTTAGGGTACTTTTGTGTTATTACAGGGTTTACATTATAGAGTCAAAATCAGCTGATATATATGATTAGTCATAGAATTAATATTACACGTTAACTTGTATTAATTTTTAAAAAAGCGTGAATTAACTAGCAACTTCGCTACTAGTTAATACTTATATTAAAATCAATTGCAGTTATTATATATTAACAGGAATGTATATCAGCTATATGGATTTCCACAATCAACTAATAAAGCTGTACCAATCAAGTAATAAAGCTGTACAAAATATAGCTGTACCATCAACTATTTGTTACTAATTAATGTATAAATTCAAACGGATTGAAATATATGATAGTAACAATTAGAGTTTACAATTATTAATAATTAATAAGCTTTGTAGTACATGTAAAATTTGACTCAACACATAATAGTGGCCCCAGTGATAAAATAATGCCATATTTAATCATGACTAATTAAAATATTTTTACAATAGAACAATTTATCTAAAGACTAAAATGTAATATTTTAATGCCCCCCCCCCCCTAAAAAAAAGTTTTTAGGGAGAGCTAGCTTCCTTCAGGACTGTTGAGTATCCCAACCCTTTCAATTCAGCTCCTCTTGTATTTCGTTTCTGTTGGCTCGTAGGGATAAAAGGATAAAATAACCCCTAAAACAAAATTGAAGAACGAAAAATATACTTTATTTCTTTAGAAAGCTTTAATCTTATGATAACTCTTGGCATTTATATAATGGATTCACGCCACGCTTTAAGGAAATCGAATGAAATTTGATAACTTTTATTTTGATGACTGAGCTTCTGCTGAAAGCCATTGATTGCCTTACAGCTTATCAAAGATCTGCACGTAACGTAGACGAACGAACTCTTGTAAAAGAGAAAGAGACAAAAGACGAAGAGATAACCTCCACGATAAGAATGACCTCACTGATAGGAATCGGAGCATTTTTCTCTGACTTTCCAATTTCAGAGATCGAAAACTTGCAATCCGATGAGTCATGTATTAAAATAAAAGCCTACATTTGTAATTATCACAAAATAATAATAATGATAAAATTGCTTAACGTATCAAGACCTTCCCCGATGAATGAGAAGATTGAATCTTTGCATATTTATAGTATCGACGACAGGACAGAAACTCTTAGAGCCGGATTTTCAATTTACTCACTCGAAGGAGGAGAAAGTGGAGAGTTTTCGACAGAAATTTCCAGAAACTAACGGAACCGGATTCTCGATTTGTCCTCTCGGTGGTGTGAGAAAATTGAGGTTTTCGAAAAGACTTGGCAGACCCACACCAGAGTCCTCCCCCCCCCCCCTCTCCGGTGGCTTAAAAGGCTGAATCTTTGCGAACTTGTATCGACCATGGGACAGAATCTAACAGAGCCGAAGTTATTTTATTTCTTTCCCGGAGGTGAACACAATGAGGACATGTGACGAAATTATTTCCATTTTAGTTTCTAATCTATATTTATTTTTCAAAAAGCGCTTATCGTCTAGTCAAGTGGAAGAATATTAAAAATTTTCCGTTATTTAGATCTCAAAAACTAAAAGAGCTAGTTATGAGCAATAAGCAAGAATTTGTAGCACTTTGGAAACCCTACAAGTGTATATAATTAGATTTAGGATGGACCATTTAGTTTTTGAAGTATAGTGGTTGTAATTTCGATATTTTAGTATTTTAATCTAGGTTTTCCAATAGGTGGGAGAGCTGTAATATTTAAAATGTCACGATTATTGCAGCCCAATCTGTTTACTTACTCCTTGTTGAAATATGGGTGCATAAGCACGAGATATTCCATTATGTTGTTATCTCTCTATATGAAAAAAAAAGTAGCTGCCGCTGTGTGAAAAATTTCTCGTTTCTTGAGATTCTTTACTTCGCACCGCAAAAACTATTGCATATAAAAATATGAAATTTGGTACACTTGTAGAAAAAGCTTTGGGGAAATACACTGGAATAAAACTTTATATATATATATATATATATATATATATATATATATATATATATATATATATATATATATATATATATATATATATATATATATATATATATATATATATTGTAATTTAAGAAAAATTTAATGTCAAAGACAAAATATTTGAGCTGTGAGTTCGCATCCTGGATAGACTAAAAATAGCAAGACCGCGAATTTTTGCAGGCAGGTACCTACATGGATAAATTTTTGCAGGATGGAGCCCCTTTTTGTAATTTCTATGTAGCTTTTGAGATATTTTACTTTTTATGCACTTCTGAAGTGAACTTTGTTTTTTTCATATCGGCACGTCTAGCGATTTCTCTGTCTCGTTCCGTAAAAACTATAGCTTACAAAAATATGAAATTTGGTACATTTATAGAGAAATAATAGGGTAACACGATGAAATAAACCATTTATCCATCTAAACTTTAGTTTGGTATAAAATAGCTCGCGAAGCGATTTCGTGATCAAGGAATTCAGTTTTTGGATTCCCTTGGCTAAGAAAAATCCCTGCTTTTCCCTCCTGAAGAAAATAGGAAGGGATAGAAAAGAGATTTTTGAAAGTAGAATTTTTAGGAAAGATAGATATGAAGCGAGCTCTGCGAGCTCAGCGAGTAGGAGGCGAAGCTTCCCGAAGGGGGTTACACAAGCGGGGCGAGCAGAAGACAGAGCCCCCTAGTGTTTCAAAAAATAGAAGGTTAAGAGAATTTTAAAAATGTTTTATGATTGATGAGTTAAACTGAATAGGAAATATATACATATTTATATACTGCCAGGCAATTTTATAGAATAACTTGAATCTAAAATCTCGTCAGATTAAGTTTAATTTATATATAGCGTTAAGCAAATTCGTAAAATAATTTAATATTTTGACGTGAAGACTATTTAATATTTCTTCACGATCTATCCAGATGAAATCAGGGGCGAAAACGAGAGTGATAACTAGCTATATAAACATTTAACAAGTATAACTTGTAGCGATTTGAAAGCCTGTAAACGAATATGAGACTGAAAAAATCGATTAAGCTTATTGAACTTTACTGGAGTTTTTATGTTACAAAAAATTATTCACGCGAAACCATATAGGCTCCATCTGACTGGAACTATTGCCTTTTTTTTTTTCAAAAATTTTTCATGTTTAATACGTGTGCATATAAAAATATTTCTACTTAAATTCCCAATCTGCTTAAAAAGTTAACAATATGTAACAACATATTTTTAAGAAAAGTTAACAATATACTGTCCCAAGGTGTCTCACCTAATGGAGCACCTTGGGACAATAACAAATATTCTGAAAAGCAAATATTTGTTAATTTTGTCCAAGATATTTGAAGTGGATTATATTTTATCTTATGCAGAAGTGTTTAATGTATATGAGGTAATCTGCAAAAGTCCTCCGTCACACCCGAAGGTATCCGGGAATAGAATCACTGTCGATACGATAGTGCACCAAGGACGCCTAGTACAGTCCCAGTCGGCTGGTATGAGGTAAGTGATTAAGATATAAGTGGTTAAGATTGAATTATAAAAAAATATTTATAACTGACATGTACACAGTTAAACTAAATATAAAGCGTTAAGCGTAATTTATGATAATTGCACACAAAATATTATACCCATTCATTTTTACTTTTTACTTTGATTTTGCTATACTACTCTACAGGGTGTCCCAAAAGGATTGAAAAGCGCTTTAATTCTTTACCTGTTGGAGATAAATGGGCAATGTAAATTGCAAAAATGTTGAAAGTAAGATAGGAAATATGACTACGTTAATGAAATAGTCCTCCCATTCATTTTCAAAAAGTTATACTTTTTAAATTATTATACGACCCCCTTAGACAAATTTGGTCAATCAGAAAATTTTTATTTTTAATGCAACAAGATCATTAAAAACACCGCATATCTGTATCTTTAAAATCAACTGAATTACGATAAAGGAAAAAATCTGACTTGTGCCACTTTTCCGTACCATATGAAAGGCTGTTTCATCAGTGAAAATAGGGATCATAAATAAATTGACGATGGAAATTGTTTAGATAAAAAAAAGTACTTAAAAATACTTAATTATTGAAAAGTACTTAAGAATCCGTGATTGCATCATGCGTCTATGCGGAATTCGCAAAAATGTCTCCTATGTACTATCATCCAGTTTTATCTTTTTTGCGTTATGTCGCAAATTTACATTTCTATTTGATATATGGTCCCCATTCACAATGCTTAATTTTCAATTAAATATAACTCGCTCAATTTTAAAGATACAGATATACGAGTTTTTTTAATGATCTTGTTACATTAAAAATAAAAATTTTCTGATTGACCAAATTTGTCTAAGGGGGTCATATAAAAATTTAAAAAGTGTAACTTTTTGAAAATGAATGGGAGGGCTATGTCAACATTTTTGCAATTTACATTACCCACTTATCTCCAACAGGTAAAGAATTAAAGCGCGTTTCAATCTTTTTGGAACACCCTGTATAAAGAAAGTACTGTTTTCCCGAAAAGTTTCGATTTCGAGATTTTGACAGGAAAGCGCGTTTAAAGGTCTCAATGCATTTCGATTATGAAAATGTTCATCTGCACTACGTATAAGTATGTTTGTGTGGTGCAGACATGCAGGCGTAGTAACTCAAGAACAAATAAATGCATTGTCATGAAATTTTACGTGTAGATATAGTAAAATCTCACCAATTCAAAATGGGAGGATTTGCGTGTGTGTATGTGCTTAAAATGGATGTGAATTGGGTTAATAATTTAATAATGTATCGAACGGTTTCTTTTGCTGCACATATAAAAGAATGGTAGATAATTTTCATTAACGTTGAGAAATTTAACATTGAACAAATTACCTGTTAAATACATTTTGTTCATTTTCGGGCAAATGGAATATTTTGAGATGTGTTATTTTTTAAACAAGAGTGCAATATTAGGTCCAATCTGTCTTATGTGCTACCTCCCGGTATCGCAGGTTATTATTGTCATTATTCAGCAAAGCGGTGCAACTGCACCAGGTTCTAACCAGCTAAATACGATTCTTTTCATTTTGTATACAGTTGAGATGTTTAGCGCCCTCCTGCTAGCTAATTAAATTTCTGTACTTTTTTTTTTTTTTATATCCGAACAAACTCGGGATTTATGCACGGGTTTAGGCCTTTGTCTACCCATGACTCTGGACGAGTCGTATTTCTCTTGGATTGTTCTTGTCCGGATTGGGCTCGTTTTAAAGAATTCGGGCCAAGTCAGACGTAATTAATGTTTTAAAAATTCAAAAATGAAATTCTATAGAATACATGATTTTTTTTTCGTTGATTTCAGATATGCAAAGATAATTGTCAAAAAATTTCTTTAACTTAGTTTTGAGCACAATTTATTTCTGACGCATATTGGGGATCATCGTTTCAGGTCAAACCAGACCGAGATTCAGGGGACTTCGAGCCGGGTCATGTTCGGGATTTACGTTTGAAAATGTCTTTGGGCCCGGTACGATTCGACTTCTTATACTGTCTGACCGAGCAAGGTACGTCTGAAATTTTGGCACGTGCAGATCTCTATTCGTTATCCATTTAAAACAACGTTTATAGGCCATTGGATTCGTACATCATTCAGTTCGAATTAAACAAAGCCACGTGTAACACCACATACACCATTTGTATTGTATTTGTTCTGTGCATATTCACATACAAAGCCATAAACGAATAGAATATTAAGAACTCACCAGAAAAAGGGGATTTTTGAGAAACCTTCATTGAGGAGTGTCAGCTCGTGCACTGCCAAGATGTTTATTTCGCCGCCGTTCGGCTGTTTTATTTTTGCCGAATCTCCAGGAACCGGTTTGACCCCTTCTGCCTTGCAAATCTCTTTCGGATATCAACAAACATTTCGTAGAGTGTACAAACTAGTTCGCGTCTGACCTTCCTTTCGAAAGAAGATAAAAGTATAGTGACGTTCCTCGCTCGACTTCGGTTTTGCTCTGGCGTAACATCCTCTGATTAGAAGCATTTTTGCTTGGCTTCTATTGATTCCTTTTTATGCTAGATAAGACGGAGAGGATAAAATGGGGATCACACTTCGATTATGAAAGGGAAGAATATGCATAAAGATTAGATCAACTTTTTTTTTACTTTCCCTGCAATACATGATGATGTATAGGGAAGGTATTGGAATCATACCGAAAATTACAACTCGAGTTTTCGACGGATCTACATTCGAGACGCTAGAATACGTAAAACTATTTTTAGCGTGACGTCTGTGAGTGTGTCTGTCTGTGTATGTGTGTGTCTATCTGTCTGTGCAATGTATGTATCCACTCTAACTAAAAAACTAATGGACCGAATTTCATAAAATTTGGTAGGTTAGTCACTTGGATGTGACCCTGGTGCTGATTAGTTTTTGGTACAATTCGCAAAAACAGAAACCGTTATCATTATATGAATCATTATATGAAGAGATCACGTGACCCACTTCAAAATAAAATATGGCATTCATCTTGTGTCAAAATCGTGATTTTTAAAGTATTTTTTAATTCATATTTAGTGTTGTATCCGTCCTAAAACCGCTTTATTTTTTCTTAAATTCTGTGCATCTACATCCTGAAACAACGCAATTACAATATAGTTGAGTTTAAATGATCATCCAACTTTGATTATTTCTACAACGAAGCCTACTTTTCACTTACGGAGAATGTAAATACCAAAAGATGTAGAATGAGTTGTTTAAGAATTGCTGCATTTCTTTAACGCAAAATTATTTAGCCCATGGAGTCTGCAATATAGCTGATATGAATGAAACATTGATTTTACAGAGAAGCAATCGATTTTTTGATGAAGTTTTGAGCATAGAGTTAAATTACTTGTACCTCTATGATTTTAAGTTTTAAATAAAATTAATTATTATAGTATTGTGATGAATGAAATGAATGGAAAAATGTTTATGAATGAAATGCTGCTTTTATTTAAAGAGTCAGCCGATTTATATTTCGATGACGTCATTTGAAAAAGTTCATTTGTTTTCGATGAAGTTTTCAAATATAATAAATTATTGTAGTATTATGATAATTTTAAAAATATTACCGAGAAATGTATCGCATTTTAGAGATGTTTAAACCAGGCAATTTATTTCTATTTCAATGCCGTCATTTGAATGAAGTTCATTTTTTTCGATGAAGTTTAATGTTTCAAATATAATAAATTAATGTAGTATTAAAATAATTTTAAAAATATTACCGAGGAATGCATTGCATTTTAGAGATGTTTAAATAAAATTGCATTGAAGTTGGAAAGTGTTTCATAATCAATGCTTTATGCATGATTGATTTTTCTTTCTTTTTTTTTTTTTCTAGAACGAATAGTGTGGTCTAGTTAATTTAGCAATATTTGGAAATTTGAGTGAACAAATACAGTCACTGCATGGTTGAACCAGCGCTCAAAAAGGTGCTGAAGGAGAATAAATTCCGCTGAAAGAATGCCGCTGAAGAAGAAATGATGAGTAGTGAACAAACACATGAAGCTGGGCTTCTCAAATTGAAAAAATGCTTCGCTAATTTGGTTTTTATTTTCACTTGATACATATAAGAATGTGTGTATAATCTTTTGTGATAAATATTTGAAAACAAATTACTATATGTATGTAATTCTGAATTCTGATATATTTTATTGATTTTATTAACCTTCGTCTTTCAGATTTTATTCTTAACAAATATAGTCAAGCATTAGATTTAGAAAACAGAAATCCAAAAATGCATACATATTTTCTTTCTTTTATTCAGGTGAGTTGAATAAGTGTGTGTGTGTGTGTGTGTGTGTGTGGTGTGTGTATGTGTGTGTGTGTGTGGGGGGGGGGTTATGATTTTTTTGGGGGGGGGGAGAGCGTTGTCCATCAGCAGTAAAATATTTTGATTGAGGCACTCAGTTTGAAGGGTCGCTTGACCCTCCCAGCTGTCTTACTTTTTCTTAACATTAAAAAATACCTTAACATTAAAACAAATTATAATTTGTTAAAAAACACTAAAATTAATTTTCAACCTGATACCTTGATCTGACGTCGTTTCCTTGAGATCTCCCCCTCCTCCCCTCCACCTTGGCGACTATCTACTATACCCCTGGTTTTTCTCTACTTTCATTGAAGACCAATATGTTGACCAATTGGTCAACATATTGGTCTTCAATGCTATTAATAGCCTCCAACTTTCCCATCTCAGCTTCTAATTCAGCGATTGTCTATATATAGTATTTGCACCATTTGTACTTGTCACCTGAATATACATCTTTTTCGTATCAACCTACTGGTCGCAAATTTTACTTCAAGTAGCCTCCCCCCCCCCCCCTCCCTAATTTCACATCGGCTTCTAATTAAGCTACTTTTATTCTGTTGATGCCTATAGTCTCTGCACTATCTATACGTCTCCCTTGGATATACATATTTTTGTGTCAACCCGCTAGACGCAACTTTTAGTTTAATTAATTTGCCCCCACAATTTTACATCTCAATTAGTTGAGCAATTGTTCTGCTATTGGTTATAGTCTCGGTACCATTTGTACATGTCACCTGGATATGCATCTATATTGTGTCACCCTCCTGGGTGTAACTATTATTTCAGCTAGCACTCCCAAATTTCCCACCTCGCTTCCTAATTAAGTGATTTGAGTTCAGCCGGTATCTATAGTTTTGCCGTCATTTGCACATATCACATAGATATATATATTTGTGTCAACCCCCTGAGTGTACATTTTACTTTAAGTAGCCCCATTTTCACATTTCGGTTTTATAAAAATCTCTTCGATGTGCATTGTCTTGAATCCTGAATGCCCGTGTACCACATTTCATGGTCGTGCGATACTTGGATGTCCATCTACAGACTTCACACATACCAGGGGCGGCTATTCAGGGCGCCGCGGGGCCGCGCGGACCCCCCTGATCAAGCACTTCAAATTCCTTTAGTTATATATGTTAATTACAATTTTTAAGGAAATTATCTGAAATTTATTTCAACTAAAAAGTCGAAATATTGGAAATAAGTGATAAAATTGTCACTAGATGGCAGCACTAAAACTTTGACTTTATTAAATTTATAGGGGAAAATACTACATTGTAGGGAAAGACGAGGGATTTTAACGAGAGCCGCGTTCAGTTATCGGCCTCTGGCTGATAGAAAGAATGGTATGTTAATACAATGGTAATAGAAATTTCAGTTAAAAAAACAGACATTGCAATATTCCAATCCGATGAGAGCCGCTCCGGTTATCGCGGCTCACATCGAATCGTTCAGCCAAAGAAGCCAAGAATGAAACGAATGCTGTGAACTACTGACTCGAATTGGCTAAGTTTCGCTAATTTGGCCTCGAATTTTTCTTGATAAATGTGTGTTTTCTCTCTCGCTTCTTTTTAAAATAATAAATTTGGATGTTTAAATAAATATTTGAAAATAAATTACTGTATTTATGTAATTCTGATTTATTTTATTGATCCTATTGACCTAGTTTTTTCAGTTTTGGTTCATGAAGAAATAGTTTAGTAGTATTAGATACAGAAAATAGAAATTCAAAATAGTTTCGATATATATTTTGTGCTTTTTACTTAATTAAATAAGTGGGGGTTATTTATGGTATTTTGGGGGTTTCCGTTCTTCGTTTTTGGTAGAAAAATGCATTGTTTGGGGCACTCAGTTTAATTTCGCTGCATAAGCGCCCGGCCGGGGGGTGGGGGGATTTCTGATGTAGGGTGGTTCTGTCCTTCGGAAAGGGGATCATTTCTGATTTAGGGTAGTTCTATGCTTTGTTTGTGATAAATTTCAATGCGTTTGACCTCTTATTTGTTTAAAAGTCACGAGAATTGTATTTGTGGCATGCCCGTGAATATTTTTAGTGACACTTTCAGAAATGTGTTGTCTGAGGGGGGTGAGTCTCTTGATTTACTCAGCTGTCTTACTTTTTCAGCTATTTAACATTAAAGATTGAAAAAATTATAAATATTTGTTGAAGAATGTTAAAAATCAATTTTCAACCTGATACTTGATTCTTTGATCTGGCGTTGTTTTCCTTAAAATCTCCCCCCCCCCCTTCAGCGGCGACTACTCAATCCCCCTTCTTTTGCTTCTAATTTCATTGAAGACCAATATTGCTCCGATACTCCCTAGGCGTAAATTTCACTTGAGGTAGTCCAAAAATTTGTCATCTCGCTTCCTAATTAAGCGATTTTGAATCTAATGGTGGCTATAGTCTCTGCACAATCTATACGCGTATCGTCTGGACACGCATATTGTTTTATTCAAACTCACCTGAGCGTAATTTTTAGTTTAACTAGTCCGCACGATTTTACATCTCGGTTCCTAAATTGAGCGATTTTTAATCTTCTAGTAGCTACAGTCTTTGTACCATTTGAATATACATATCTTTCGTATCAATCCCCTGTGCATAACTTTTACTTTAAGTAGTCCTCCTCTAATTTCACATCTCGGCGCTCTTAAAATTGAACCATTTTGATTCCGCTGGTGGCTATAGTCCCGGCACCATTTGTATATGTGAACTGGATATTCATATTTATTGTGTCAGCTCCCTGGGCGTAACTTTCAGTTCGGTTAGCCCCCCCCCCCCCTCCCCACAAATTTCTTATTTCGCCTTCTAATTGAACGATTTATATTTTGCTGGTGGCAATCACTTAGATATACAACCTTATTATATCAACCCTCTGGGCGTAACTTTTACTTTAAGTAGCCTCAATTTCATATTTCGGTTTTACAAAAATGCATCGCCTTGGTTCCTGAAATATCCGTGCACGACATTTCAAGGCCGTACGATGTTTACATTTTCCGCTACAGATCTTACACACACACGTCGACAGGGGCGCGGTAGCCCATTGGTTAGAGCGCTGGAGTTGCACTCGGTAGGCCCGGGTTCGATTCCAGCCACTGCCAAAACTGCCGCCGTGTTCACGCGGAGTACGATCACGTTAAACATGTGGGTCCGTAAGTCCTTCCGAGAGGTTGGTGGTAGGGGAAGGAGGGTACGGTCTCTGTGGATGCCTCCCCCACTGGGTTCCGGTCTAAATTGTGTGGCACTTCCCAGCCGTCCAAACTGTTACCTTACACCTTTCTGGTAGGTCGGACGGTCTGGGTCTAAACAACAAACAACACACACGTCGACACACAAACATCGTCTGTTATTATGTAATATGAAACAACCGTGGTGGAAGAGGGGAGACCCTCCTCTTTTTCATATTTATATTTTTATCTATCTTAGTGACTCTTGCTCCGATTTTGATGCAATTTTCACACTGCATTTTCTACTCTACAATGGGCCCACTCGATCTGCTCACTCTAAACTTTGATCCACTTTTGTTGCACCCGTGCAACGAGCTAACTACTTATTGCTATAGAAACCGATTGCTATATATAGTGACTGCTAGCAGGCAGAACTCGCTCATATCATTTTAAAGACAAATAGAGATAAGCATAAAGCATAAGAATTTTCTGTAAATTCTAAATTCATTCTTAAACTTGTATTAAAATAGTTTTTCCGTTTCTACATATAAACGGCCGTAGATTTAGTTGGTGTTCGCTCTCTAATTATGTTACTGTTTGGGTTACAAGGACGATCAGGTACAAAACTATTAGCCATAGAGTGTATATGAGAGAAATTGTGTGCATTTTGGGTGTACAAACATTTGCGCTAATCAGAAAATAATACTGTACATGCATATGACTGAGAGTATTTAATTTTTACAAATTTGATACAAATTTATTTAGAAATGTATTCAAATAATTTTCCATGGTTACAATAGGCTTTTATTTATTTTAAAGAAACTTGCAAACGTATATCAGCGTAAGTAAAATAATAATTTGGTATACAGCTGTTTCGAGGTAACGCCAGAACCAATTTATCAGTGCCGGACAAACGACGAACTCGAAGTCTAAAAGACGTAGTTGGCATACACTGAGGGATATATATATACATAAATACATAGATGAACGCCTCCCTCTATATCTGGCTCACGAGCCGCCACTGACACATACACACTGTGACACACAAACATCGTCCTTTATTATGTAAGATGACATGGCCGTGGTAGAAAGGACGGTGGTGAGGGAAGCCCCCTTTCTCATATCTTCGTTTTTAACACTTTCCAACATAGTTGAAAAGTGTTTATGACTTTGTTCATTCTGTCTGTCTGTCCATTCGCACGATAACTTCCGTAAAAATGAATTTATCAAAATGAAATTTTAGTATGTTGTTCAGACTGTCTGTGGGACCTATATAAATTCATTGCATTATATAAGGAAAGTCATGTGTTGCCCACATCAGATTTTTTTTTGTTACAAATTCGCATCCCATTTTTTTCTTAATTAGCACTTTCCAACATAGTTGTAAAGTGTTAATGACTTTGTTCATTCATTCATTATGTCTGTTTGTCCGTTCGTACGATAACTGCCGTAAAAATGACTTTATCATAATGAAATTTTAGTATGTTGTTCAGACGTTCAGTGGGACCTATGGGAATATAAATGAATAATATCACCCAATTAGATTTGGAATGACCCAGGGTTGAAAAAATGAAATACATTGAATCCTATGGGATCTAATTTTTCAAACATTTCTTAAGCGAATTTAAAATCTGCAAATTGCTTCGAAAGTTTTAGGAAATATTCAAATTATCTCATAAGATAAATAAAAACGATAACTGCCGTAAAAATGACTTTATTAAAATGAAATTTTAGTATGTTGTTGAGACGGTCTGTGAGATGTTTGGGAATGAAAATGAATAATATCACCCAATTAGCTTCGGATTTAACCCGGGTTCAAAAAATGAAATACATTGAACCTTATGAGACATAATTTTTTTTTTTTTTAATTTTTAATCTGAGTTAAAATTCACAAATTGCTTATATTATACGAAATATTATTATACGAAATATTGTTATACGAAATATTCAAATTACCACTTAAAATGTGTAAAAAATTCAGCAAAATATGTTAAATAGTTTTGTTAAATAAAAATTGAAATAATAATTACACTCATATTATGTGGTTACCTTGCACCTTTCTGGTAAGTCGGACGGTCTGGGTCTCAACAGCATCATCATCAACAACAACAACAACCCATATTATGTGAAGAGATCACGTGGAACGTTTCACAATAAAATATGCCATCCATTGTTTTCCCTGTGTAACAATCGTGATGGTTAAAGACCTTTTAAATGTATATGTAGCGTTGCATCTGTCATAAAATCGCTTTACTTTATGCATATTACCTATGTATCTAAATTATGTGCCAACGCAATTACAGTATTTTTTTTTAATGATCACTAAACTTTGATTATTCCCACAACGAAGTCTAATTTCTATAGCATGCATATAAACAAATCTATCGATTGTAAGATAAATTGTATAAGAATTGCTGAATTGTTATTACGCAAAATTTAGCTCTGGAGTCTGGAATATAAGTGATATGAATGAAATATTCATTGATTTTACATAGAGAAGCAGACGATTTATAGCATTGACTTTTTTGATGAAGGTTTAAGTTTCCAAGTATAATAAATTATTGTAGTACTGTGATAATTAAAAAAATATCCCCGCTGAATGTATCGCATTTCAGAGATGTTTAAATAAAATTGCCTTTTAGTTGGAAAGTGTTTCATAATCAATACTTTATCCATGATTGATCTTTCTTGTTAGTTATCTCAGTAACACTTGCTCCAATTTTGATGCAATTTCCACACCGTATTATCTACTCTGTAATGAACCCACTCGATCTGCTCAGGCTAAACTTCAACTCACTTTTGTTACTTTACGACTTTTGAGCTCACGCAGCGGGAGCAGAACTTATTGTTATAATAACTGGTTGTTCTATTTAGTAACCGCTAGCAAACAGAGCCCGCTAGTATCTTTTTAAACACGAATAGAGATAATCATAAAGCATGAGAAATTTCTGTAAATTCGAAATTCATTCTTAAACTTGTAATAAAAATAGTTCGTGTATAAACAGCCGTAGAATTAGTGGATTTTCGCTGTCTATTTTTTTACTGTTTGGGCTGCAGGGACGGGTCAGGTACAAAACTGTAGGTCATAGAGGATATATGAGACGAATCGTGTGCATTTTGGTGTAAAGACTTTTGCGTTAATCATAAAAAGCAAATCGCACATGCACACGACTGAGGGTTTCTTATTTTTGTAAATTTGTAATAAATGTGTTTATTAATTTATTTACAATGGGCTAATTCGTTTTAAGGAAACTTGTACAGTGTATTTGAGCACAAGTAAAATAATAATTCGATATACAGTTGTTCAGTTGTTTCGATGATACGCTGGATACACTTCGTCAGTGTTAGACAACCAACGAACCCGAAAAAGACGAAATAGGCACAAATATAAGAAACTGGGAATCCAAGTCATGGATATACGTCAATGCTAGTATGTGTTATAATGGAATACTTTTATTCATGGGGATTGGTGGTTTAAAAGTATAATTAAAGTATTTGGGGGTTTAAAAGTATAATTAAAGTATTTGGTGGATTAAAAGTATAATTAAAGTATTTAGTGGTTTAAAACTATAATTAAAATATTTAGTGGTTTAAAAGTGATGTGAGTCAATGGTGGTAAGTATTTAATATTAATTAGTTATGAGTTCTTTTAATGTAAATTAGGTCTATGTAATGTTTTCTATGGAACGTTTTGTATTAAGAATGTTACATACAGCAATCATCTATAAAACAATCCCATCACATGTCCCAAGATACCGCAACTGCCCAGATTCTTCCTGAAAGCTCTAATGTCTACAATGACCATTTTAGATACTAGAAGGTATGCCCGTCATACAACGGAATTCAAAATGTGCAAAATATTACCTCCCATTTGGCGTCATCTTTATCAATTTGGCGACATTTGCGACATCTCGCCAAATTCGCTGTCAAATTTTTTGCCAAACGTCACGGACGGACGAACAAAGAAATGCATTTTTCTTGTAGTAGATTCTTATATTCTTTCCAAGATATTGAATTTTCATCTATGCGATGACATTTTCGTTAATTTTTGTGATATTTTATTCAATTTTAAGACATTTTAAAAAACTTGTCAAAACTGTAGCCAAGTGGGACAATTGGACTGACAGAAAAACGCCGCCAAAACATCATTACAATGCTATCCCCTTTCAAAACACAATTAATTTATTGATTTGTATGGCGTCATTTTTATCAATTTGGCAATATTTTTATCGATTTGCCAACATTGTCGTTAATTTGGTGATATTTTAATCAATTTGGCGACATTTTAAAATTTCAAATTTGTCGCCAAGTTGGACGGTTGTACTGACAGGCAAACGCTACCGAAATATCATATATGGAAATATCATATACTATCCCCTTTCAAAACACAATAAATTTCATTAATTTTACGTCATATTTATCAATTTGGGGAAATTTTTATCGATTTGGCGATATTTTTATACATTTGGCGACATTTAAGAACTCGCCAAACTTGTCGCCAAGTGGGACGGTTGGACTAACAGATAAATGCTTCCGAAACATCATTACAATACTATCCCTCTTTCAAAACAGAATTAATTTCATTGAATTGATGTCATATTTATCAATTTGGCGACATTTTTATCAATTTGACAACATTTTATCAATTTGACAACATTTTAATCGATTTGGCGACATTTGATAAACTTGGCGGCATTTAAAAAAATCGTTAAATTTATTATCAAGTGGGATGGTTGAACTTGACAGACAAACGATATCGAACCATCATTGCAATACCTTTTCAAAACGCAATTAATTTCACTGATTTGGCGTCATTTTTATCAATTTGGAGACATTTCAGTCAATTTCGTAACATTAAAAAAGACGTCAAGTTGGCGATATCTCGCCAAATTCGCCACCAAAATGTTCGCCAAGCTTCAGAGGTGACACGTGAAAACCGATTTTTAAAATTTTAATTATTTTTTTTTTTTGTTATTTAATGTTTTATGCGATTTTGACTGTTTTTTGCCCTTTTTTCTCCACCATCCAGACGTTGCAGAAAAAAACAAATCACACGACCGGAAAGAGCAGACAATTGCGAGTAAAAATATATCAATTTCAAATCCCAGGGACAAATTTTAATATTTTTTAAAGATTTTAAAACGAAAGTCACTTTCAGTTCAAAAAAATGAACTTTCATTTTTAAATCCTCGCATCCGGAAAAGTACCGACTATTTCGTCTAATAATTTACATTTTTAGAAAGCACAAACATCAGGGATTCTTACAAGCCCAATCTGGTCAAGAAATAATAGAAAATGGGCCCAGGATCGGAATTTTAAAGAGGTAATGAATTTAAATTTCTCGGATAATTCTCGGAAAATCCGATTTTCTCCCGCCGGTGACGTCACGTGTTCCCATGGAGACGGGTTAGAAAATTACGTGATATTTTAAATCATGGAATTAAGAGCTTAGCATATGGTCATTTTAAATGGATATTTTAAGTGGATATTTTAATTTTATGGATATTTTAAATGATGGAACGATAGAATGAGGATATTTTAAATGATATTACGTTATATTTTAAATGATGGAAGAGCATAGCATATTTTCAAATTAAAATTTAAATTTTTTATGGTCATTATAAAATTTTATGGTCATTACAAATTCTGAAATTCTTTTAAATTTAATATTTTTTGTTAATAATTTTATGATGGAATTTAAAATAGATTTTTTTTTTTGAGTAAAGTTTTTATGCAAATTCCTTAATTCTAACTAAGCTGATAAAATTCTAATGTCTGTCTAAACTTCTAATGTCTAAAATTCTAATGTCTAAAATTCTTTCTGAGTTGCCTGCCTGTGAACAGTGTTTTTGTATTTGTTAATTTGAATTAATTTGAAGTTGCAATTTAATAAACTAATTTTCTTTAAACTAATTATTATGTCTTCCTTTATCTCTCTTAAACACAGCAGGTTTTATTCTATCACTTTCAAACACAACACGGACGCTTATCTAAGACCTAAATATGTGGGTTACGAGAGGTTGGTGGTAGGGGAAGGAGGGTACGGTCTCTGTGGATGCCTTCCCCACTGGATTCCGGTCTAATGTGGGTGAATAAAAAGAAAGTTATGGAGATTGTCGCGGAGGGCGCGGCAGCCCAATGGTTAGCGCGCGGGAATTGCTCTCGGTAGGCCCGTGTTCGATCCCTGCTACTGCCAAAACTGCAGCCGTGTTCACGCGGAGTACGATCGAGTTAAACATGTGGGTCCGTAAGTCCTTCCGAGAGGTTGGTGGTAGGGGAGGAGGGTACGGTCCCTGTGGCTGTCTCCCCCACTGGGTTCCGGTCTAAATTGGGTGGCACTTCCTGGCCGTCCAAATAGTTACCTTACACCTTTCTGGTAGGTCGCGCCAACAAGTTTGCCACGGTCAGAATTTTCAAGGGTAGCGAACAGGCTGGTCGCAAAAGGCGACTAGTTATAAATAACTTTGCAATAACAGCATGCCTCTTCTTTATATATTTCCCTGCATGCCTCTTCTCTATAGTTTTATTTAAATAAATTAAATTCTTATCCCATTGTTACTGTCTACAAAATTTACATAGTTTTATACTCTTATAAAAACTAAAACTGTTGGATAAATTTTTATTTTCTCATACTATAGAATAAAGTATAGAGAAAGTATTGTTTTCACGAAAATTCTCGATTTCAAGATTTTTATACCAATATACATGTATGTTATTTAGAACCTCCTAAACACGTTTTGACTATTTTTAAAGTGGTGTCCGCCTGACTGTGGCCGATTTCCTTGTGTACATGATAGCTGCCACAAATATTAAGGATTTAAACAAAACTTTAAATCCTGCTTTAATAACAAAAAATCTGATGCGAGCGACTTTCCCTACAGATTCAAATTCATTCTCTCTTTATTTCTTTAATATTTCATTAAATTGAGTTTAATTGCACAAAATAGCACGCATAATTAATTGAAATTACACTTAATTTGCACTTTTAATTCAATTTCCGTTTTCATTTAGTAACTGGACGTATTTTCAAAGGCTGTGTAGCAAAAATTCGGAAAAACTAATATATCTCGAGAACGGTAAGTCCTAGAATAATGGAGTTGGTCTTATTCTTTTCATCAAAAAAAAAAAAAAAAAAAAAAAAAATGTATAAAACAAGTATTTAATTGATACATCTGTGCATATGTAGTCTATGTAGCATATGTAATTTAGATTTTGGCGATGTTTGCGAACCATTTTGCAAAATAAAAGAGAAAAAGTCAGGGGTTTTTTTGTGTTTGTTTTTCTCCCCTATCGTACCAAAATCTATAATTCGCACCAGGGTAACTCCAAATGACATATCTACCAAATTTTGGTAAATTTGGTCAATATATAACCTTTTAGCTAGAGTGAGTTCATACGATTTTTAAGGGTAATTTCGCAATTTTTTGAGAAATAGCCCGCAAAAATAGTTACAGGTTCTTTTAACTCGAATCGTACCAAAATCTAATCAGCACCAAGGTAAACCACAAGTGACTTACTTATAAAATTTTATGTGAATTTGGTCAATTAGTTTTTGAGTTAGAGTGGACACTTACATTGCACACACACACACAGACGTCACGCCAAAAATAGTTTTATAGTGTTGCGAAGTTAATTTATCGATCATAAGAAGTTGGATACTTAGACTCGGACGGTCAATGATGGTGATTGTCAAGGAAATTGCGCCTACCCCCTACAGAGAAAAAAAAAGTATTTCAACACAAAACCACGAAAAAAGATAAGAAGGAACAAGAAAGATCAATCATGCATAAAGCATTGATTATGAAACACTTTCCAACTTCAATGCAATTTTATTTAAACATCTTTAAAATGTGATACATTCCTCGATAATATTTTAAAAATTATCACAATACTACATTAATTTATTATATTTGAAAATTTAAAACTTCATCGAAAAAAATGAACTTCATTCAAATGACGGCATTGAAATATAAATTGCCTGGTTTAAACATCTCTAAAATGCGATACATTCCTCGGTAACATTTTTTAAATTATCATAATAGTACTACAATAATTTATTATATTTGAAAACTTCATCGAAAGCAAATGAAATTTTTTCAAATGACGTCATCGAAATATAACACGCCTGGTTCTCTCTATAAAAGCAGCGTTTCATTCATAACCATTTTTTCCATTCATTTCATTCATCACAATACTATAATAATGCTTAAAACTTCATCGAAAAATCGTTTTTCTCTCTGTAAAATCAATGAATATTTCATTCTTATCAGCTACATTGCAGACTCCATGAGTTTAAATAATTTTGCGTTAAGGAAATGTAGCAATTCTTATACAACTCATTCTACATATTTTGCTGTTTACATTTTCCATAAGTAAAAATTAGGCTTCGTTGTAGAAATAATCAAATTTGGATGATCATTTAAACTCAAATATATTGTAATTGCGTTGTTTCAGTATGTAGATGCACAGAATTTAAGCAAAAATAAAGCTGTTTTAGGACGGATACAACACTAAATATGAAAAGAACTTTAGAAATCACGATTTTGGTGCAAGATGGATGCCATATTTTATTTTGAAGTGGGTCACGTGATCTCTTCATGTAATGGTCACGTGATCGCTTCATATAAAAGGTGTAATTATTATTTTAATTTTTATTTAAAAAACTACTGAATATATTTTGCTGAAGTTTTTTTTTATATATTTTATGGGATAATTTGAATATTTCCTAAAACTTCCGAATCAATTTGTGAATTTTAAATCCGCTTAAAAAATGTTTTAAAAATTAGATCCCATAGGGTTCAATGTATTTCATTTTTTCAACCCGGGTTCAATCCAAAATTAATTGGGTGATATTATATATTTATATTCTTATAGGTCCCACAGACCGTCTGAACAACATGCTAAAATTTCATTTTGATAAAGTCATTTTTACGGCAGTTATCATGCTAACGGACAGACAGACTGAATGAACAAAGTCATAAACACTTTTCAACTTTGTTGTAAAGTGTTAAAAAGGGAAGAAGCAGAAACTTTAGGGTTGCGCGTATTTGTTACTTTACTTAAAGTATATACATAGTATAATGTAAGTAAAGTAACAAACTTTGTAAGTAAGTAAAGTTTAATGTAAGTAAAGTAACTTTGTTACTTTACTTAAAGTATATACATAGTATAATGTCCTTCCCGGGCGTCCAATTTGTTACTCTAAGTCCTCTGGACGAGTCGGACGGCCTGGGGCTTTCACATAGTATAATGTATATAAAGTATCGTGGCTGGGTCGAAAATTCGAATTCGAGTTTTCGACGGGAGAGCACATCCCTGAACACGAATCAGACGTTTTTGAGATGATGTCTGTGTATGTGTAAGTATGTAAGGGTGTGTGTGTAAGTATATAAGGGTGTGTGCAGTGGCGGCTCGTGAGCGACATATAGAGGGAGGCGCTTATCTATGTATTTATGTGTATATATCCCTCAGTTTGTGCCAACTACGTCGTTTGTCCGGCACTGATAAATTGGGTCCCGCATTACCTCGAAACAGCCAAATTATTATTTTACTTGTGCTGATACACGTTGTGTAAGTTTCCTTGAAAGGAATAAAAGCCTATTGCAACCATGGAAATTATTTGAATACATTTCTAAATAAATTTGTATCAAATTTGTAAAAATTAAATACTCTCAGTCGTATACATGTGCAGTATCTTTTTATGATTAGCGCAAATGTTTTTACACCCAAAATGCACACAATTTTTCTCATATACACTCTATGGCAAATAGTTTTGTACCTGATCGTCCTTGTAATCCAAACAGTAACATAATTAGAGAGCGAAAACCAACTAAATCTACGGCCGTTTATATACAGAAACAAAGGCACTATTTTTAATACAAGAATTAATTTGGAATTTACAGAAAATTCTTATGCTTTATACTTATCTTTATTCGTCTTTAAAATGATACTAGCGAGTTCTGCCTGCTAGCAGTCACTATATATAGCAATCGGTTTTTATAACAATAAGTAATTAGCTCGTTCAAGTAATTAGCTCGTAAATACAGTGTGAAAATTGCATCAAAATCGGAGCAAAAGTTGCTAAGATAGATAAAAATGTAAATATGAAAAAGAGGAGGGTCTCCCCTCTTCCACCACGGTTGTTTCATATTACATAATAACAGACGATATTTGTGTGTGTAAGGTCTGTAGCGGAAAATGTAAACATCGTATGGCCTTGAAGTGTCGTACACGGATATTTCAGAAACCAAGGCGATGCATTTTTTGTAAAACCGAAATATAAAATTGAGGCTACTTACTCTCTATCTAATACTAAACTATTTCGCCATGAACCAAAACTGAAAGAACTATGTTAATAGAATCGAATCAATAAAATAAATCAGAATTACATAAATACAGTAATTTATTTTCAAATATTTATTTAAACATCCAAATTTATTATTTTAAAAAAAAGCGACAGAGAAAACACACATTTATCAAGAAAAATTCGAGGCCAAATTAGCGAAACTTAGCCAATTCGAGTCAGTCGTTCAAAGTATTCGTTTCTATTTGGCGACGAGCCGCGGTAACTGCCGCTGCTGACATCGGATTGAAATATTGCAATGTCTTTTTTTTTAACTCTTAATATCTATTGCCGTTATATTAACATACCGTTCATTCTATCAGCCAGAGGCGATAAAGGGACGCGGCCTCATTAAAAATCCCTCGTCTTACCCTGTAATGCAGTATTTTCCCCTATAGACTTAATATAGTATGAAAAGAGCATAAGAGACTCTTTCAAAGTTTTAGTGCTGCCATCTAGTGACAATTTCATCACTTATTTCCAATAATTCGAATTTTAGTTGAAATACAATTCAGATAATTTCCTTAAAAATTGTAATTAACCTATATAACTAAAATAATATGAAGTGCTTGATCAAGGGGGTCCGCGCGGCCTCTCTGAATAGCCGCACCTGGGTGTGTGTAAGTATGTGAGGGTGTGTGTGTGTGTGTGAGTTTGTGTAGACGTTATCTTACAAACAAATGAAGCGATTCGAACAAAATTTGATGCAAAAATTACAATCAGTGAATATTGGAATTGTTTACACAATCGAATGTTCAGAATACCCCCAGATTTTGAAATGAAAGTTTGAAAAAATCACAAAAAATCAAAACTTTCAATAAAGTTACGCAAATACTTATTTCTTATGTAATTTTTCATTAGAACATGATTGACACTAACTGTAGAACTCTAACATGAACCGTTTTCGAGATATTGCACATTTTTCAAATAAATTTATCAAACAATCGCAAAAAGTTTAAAAAAAAGTATTATCTATTGTTGTTGTTGAGACCCAGACCGTCCGACTTACCAGAAAGGTGCAAGGTAACTCTTTGGACGACCGGGAAGAGCCACCCAATATAGACCGGAACTCAGTGGGGGAGGCATCCACAGTCACCGTACTCTTCCTACACTACCACCAACCTCTCGGAAGGACTTATGGACCCACATGTTTAACGTGATCATACTCCGCGTGAACACGGCGGCAGTTTTGGCAGTGACGGGAATCGAACCCGGGCCTACCGAATGCAATTCCCGCGCACTGACCACTGGGCTGTCGCGCCTTTATTATCTATTGTGAAATACACTCACGGACAATGAAAGTTGCGCACCAAAAAGAAAACATGGCACAACCGCGAAATGATGTAAATAGCTATAGAGGGCGGGTTGGTATGCAAATGATTCCAGTCTGGTGTGATTTCGCATGACCATACACCCGTGGGTGGTGCTGCAAGCATGAGCCAGCGGCCTTATAAACCGGCGTGTAGTCGACGCTCCATCAATGCGAGAAGCTTCGATCGACGCAAGCACGAATACGGAGTGAAAAGAATGGTAGGTAGACGCCAGAAACGTCGATATACGCAACTGACGCTTCGAGAGAGACCTGATCATCAGGTTGAAAACCGAAGGGTGGTAGCTCGCCGGATAGCCCGTCACGTGGATCATTCGAACTATAACGTCCAACGGTGTTGGGGTGCACTGTCACGGGATGCCACCTAGACACGGAGGACCGGCTCTGGAAGGACGAGGCATACCACGAGTAGAGAGGATCGAATGATCGTGCAACATGCACGTATAAAGCCCACGGCGACTCGATTCGCGATACGGGCACACGTATCGGCTCCTGTGTGCCCACGATCCATATCTAGACGCCTGAAGGAAGCGAATTTGCGATCCCAGCGTCCCTTACGTGTGCTACCGTTAACACGGGAACATCGGCGGCTTCGGTTGCAGTGATGCCGGACCAGAACAACCTGGAACACCACAGATTGGCGATGTGTGGTGTATAGAGATGAGTGCCGCTTCGTTTTGGGAACCGATGATCAGCTGGTCCGGGTGTGGAGGTCCCCTGCACAACGCCATAATCCCAAACTCGTTAGCGATCGCCACACCAGCCCCACTGCAACCATCATGAGCTGGGGGAACCGTAGCTTACTACAGCCGATCCGCTCTAGTAGTGGTACCTGAAACAGTGACGGGCCAGCGGTACGTAGATGTGATTCTACGGGCCCATGTGCTCTCATTCGTCGCTGGGATTCCAGGTGCACAATTCCAGCAGGATAATGCCCGGTCGCACACGGCTCGAGTCGCCCGGGCCTGCCTGAGTCATGTAAAGACACTTTCATAGCCTTTCTGCTCCCCAGACCTGTCTCCTTTCAAGCATGTGTGGGACGCCAGATGCCTCGTTGCCGCAATCTTCGGGATTTGGAACGTAACGTCCAAAAGGTGTGGACACATCTGTCGCAGGAGAACATCAGGCGTCTGTTCTGCACCATGCAGGACCGTATTGTTGCTTGTATCGCAACACGAGGCGGTGCGACGCACTATTGAGGATGACCGGACTGTGTACCACAGCGCCCTCTGTACGTGTTCTGCTGCGCTGTTTTTGTGTTCATGTATATCACTTATCTGTATCCTTCCATCAATAAAATTTCAGGTCCATCCTATGCTACCTTCTTGGTGCGCAACTTTTATTGTCCGTGAGTGTATGCTCCCTTTTCGTATGTAATATTATGCGATAAATTTGCTATCATCATTCTGGTAGATCTAGCTAGTTCCATTCACGAGAAAAATACATTGGGTAAGATACGTTGGTTAGTATCCTGGATTAGCCGCAATACGGTGCGAGACAGGAGAACAGCGTTTTGGGAAAACATAAAAGCTGTGTAATTCCTCTACGATGTAAGCTTTATCACCTAGCCCGTAAAGTGTATTATATTATATAATTGTGTATCATTATGGACTTGTATAATACCAGTTATAGTTTATGTCGCTAGTTTCTTTAAACAACCAGCTACTGTTGATAAGTACGGATAGGTAATCCAGCAATATTAGTATACTCATCCTTACAAACCAGGGTCGTGAAGCGACTCAGAGCCGCTGAAGGGTGGCCGAACATAAATAAAAATTGATAGCACACGAAGGTAGAAATCGTAGAAGTTTTTCAAAAGGTCAAAGAAAGTGAAAGGTTGTTCAAATAAGATAATTGGAAAAAAGAAGAATGAATGAATTGTTGAGCAAGTACAGGGAAATGGTCGAATTTGACAGAAGCGGGTCAATAGTCTATACAAAAATCTATTTAGACTGATAAATCGCATTTCGTTATGTGTCAAAAAATGAGGAAAAAATATTGGCATGTTCAACGTTCACTTAGAGGCCAAGCTAAAGACTGGTGGGACAAAAGTACTACATGGTCAGAGTTCGAAAGGCGAATTATAAGGATATTTCCCAAACCGGAAAATTAATTTCGGCAAATGGAAAAATGGTAAGAGTCTGAAAGCGATGACGAAGATGAAAGGGAGGATGTAAAAGACCGGGTATATCCGAGATGGAGAACAATTGGAAGAAATATTAAAAAAAAATGAAGCAGAAAGAATGGCAGCAATACTAAAACAGTTATTGGAAACAGAAGAAACAGTCTCAAAAAGTGAAGATGCAGAAGTCACAAAGCCATGCTCGAACAACGGTGCTGAAGGCAATGTGGGCGTAAAACAGATGATATCGCAGGAGGTATTTGACTTGACGAAGTTATATGAAATAGAAGAAATAGTTTCAAAAGTGAAGTTAAAACGCCGATTGATAACTAAATGTTGAAATCCGAGTTGGAAAAATGTTCAGAAGGGCAAAACGAGTTAGAAATAAGGTAATTGTTTGAGAATAGAGGTATGGAAGTAAAATCAGATGGGGAAAGTGAAATGGTGCAAGTCTTTGACTTAGCAGTAAAACTGGAAGGAGGAGTCGGAATCTCAGCGAAATACCATCAAATTTGAAGGGGGATTTTTACAAAGCACCTTCGATTTTTATAGCACGACGTATTTTTTTGCACGATGTATGTTTTGTATGACGTCACACGCATTGGTTTTCAGCTGAATCCACTTTTGAGTAGGTATTCGATTTATTCGATTCTTCAGTTGTTCTCGGTTTTTTCGTATCGTCAATAAAAATGGAGCTTTCGTCTGTTGGTGAGCGTGTTTTCGCTGCTGAATGGATTCAGAAAAAACGAGTTCGAAAAGTTAGTTTTTAATTTTTGCAGCTTCAGTATTCCTTGTTCTTTATTTTTTATTAATGGAGTTTTCTTCATTTCAGGGTCGAGTTGAATATCTTGTTAAATGGCGAGGTTGGAGTACGAGGTAAGGCCTACATGTTTACATTTTTGTATTTAAATATCCTGTAGTGTTGTAGAGTGTCGTACTAGTAGTAGGCATACATTCTATACATATCACTGTATGTCACAAAGTACAATATGTAGCGCCTCAATATTGCAGTTTTATTAAATTATAATCTTATTTACCATGCATTATATCACCAGGAAATTATTAGTGCCAATAAGATGTTTTAATTTTTAATTCATTGTCACTTTGTTCCAATATGTAGCAAATATTTTCTTATGGCGCTAAGCAAAAGCATATATTTCAATTTTATTAATCAGATTATATTTGTGGGCTATTGAGTAATAAAATTGTTTACAATTGTGTAGAACAGAGATGACACATAGGGTGTTAAAAGAAAACTAAAATTTGTGTGTGTTTTCTTCGCGTTCTAATATTTATTTAGGTACATATAATAATAGGTGTTGAATATATGAAAAAGGTACAATATCCAACTTTGTCGTTTATATGCAAAGTGATAAATTTTGCCAAATCTTCCTCTGTCAACCTGTTTCTCGTTTTTGAATGTACGTGACTCAATACAAAAAAAAAATATTTTCGCAAGAGTACGTGAAAGATAATTAATGATTCTCTGTTTTTTTAACTTTGCAATTTTTGTACAGATTTGTGGCACACAACTAATGCCCGGCCGTCCAAATAGTTGCTCAAGTCCTTGGATGAGTCGGACGGTCTGGGTCTTCAACACAGCTAATACCGAAACAGTCAGATGCATACGTATCCTGCAGATCAGAGATTATAGATACTTGCAACTGATGCTCCATGAATATGCAAACCAGCTGAGGAAATTGTAGAGGGTTTTCACTTATCAGATACAATGCTTTCTACACCAAATGAAAATTGAAAACTTATTAAAAAAAATTTCTGAGCATTAAAAATAACATTTTAGAATCAATCCCTGAAATTAATGTCATTTATTCATGTCCAAAGTGCCTAGAAAAAATAATTTAGGAAATATTTTAGTGTTTGAAATTCCTTTTCCGTTATTTTATATAAATGAAATTCCATATTTTGCAACATTTGCTTACTTTGATAAAAACCCTGACCTATATTTATCCCAAAATTCCCATTTAGTATATTGATAGGTTTATAATATGTCATGTTTCATTTTTTTTTTTGACGATTTGGAAAGGATCCTCACCTGACAATATTGCTAAAATCTGCATTTGTATATTATTTTGTTTTACTGTAAAAATATTTTCCATTTTTGCAATTTACATAAACAAAAATTTTAATAATTTCATGCTTTGTTGGGAAAAATTAATTTTCAAACATATTATTAATGAAATTTATTTTCAAACGTATTATCAATAAAATTATTTTTCAAACATATTATTAATGAAATGAAGAGAAAGATTTAGGCACTTAAAAATTCATCCATTTTGACAATTAAAATTTTGTCTTCATATCTATAAATTAAAAATATATATATATTTGTTACTATCTTTGGTGTAAACTTTTGTTCTACCAAACATAAATTATTTTGAATATAAGGTAATTTCTCTATATTAAAAAAAAAGCTACGTGCAGCCGCTGACCAAATCCTTTTAAAATAGTGATTTTCTGTCGAGGCTAGCGCCTGGCTTATGGTATCAAATGGTTTGCAATGTGGCATGATGATTTAGAATATATTGCCAGGTTTCTCCTCGTATTTTGATTACAATCTAATAGAAATTTTGATTTTTTATACAATTTTGAAGTGAAAATATTTTTACACTATTTTTGTGTGAAATATTTTTTTTCTTTGTTGGAGCTTCAAAATCTGATCTTTCATTGTTGAAAATGCTGTTACCATCTCAATAGACATAATATTTAGATAGTTTGATTTTCATTGCTGAAAACACTGTTGCTATTTTAAAAATAGTAATTAAAAATGTAATGTATAACAATTAAAAATGTATTAGTTATTCAGATCTTCCTTTAAATATTACTTCTTTTGAAATTGAAACAATGTTTTTAACAATGAATCGCAATTGTTTCTGACAATATTGCTTGCAAAACAGTTTTTTTATAAGGCTGCTATGCAGGTGTAATGGAAGGATTTACAAAGTGAACTTCAGCAAAAAATGACAGTGGGGGGAGGGGAGATTCTGGAGCTGGTGAACAATAGTGTATTGGGTTCACAAAGGTAATCCTGTGCACCAACCAGATCAAAAGAGCTGATGAAGTGAACTCCGGGAGTTGGTGAGTATCGTGAAGCAACTCATCAACAGCCAGCGAGTATGTAAAAATCCGACTCTCAAAGTGGGGGTTGATGGAAGTCAGCCAGCAGGATGAAGAGCCCTGAGGCTATTGCACATACTTAGTAGTCATGAAAAAAGAGCTTGTTAAGCAAACTCGAGTGGTTAATGAGCGGCAGCAGACAAGGAGCGAAGCCCTCGAGTTCCAGGGGTTTGTGAGCTTTGGGGTTGGGTTGGGTTAAGGAGCTCAGAAAATGAAATTCGAGGGTTGGCAAGCATCAGAGAACACTGGGCAAAGTTCCAATGGGTGTAAATTACTTGCATACTGCATTACAAGCAAATAGCAAAATGTACAGTTCTGAAATTTTAAATATGAGCCCATAAATGTTTAAAACGGGTGTTAGAAATTTTAGACTAATTATATACTATGTAATTAAATTTTGCATTCCAAGTATAAGCAAAGATATAATTGATTAATCCAATCCCCAATTACTTTGTGATTGGTTCTTTTCTATGACCTCATGTCTATGTCAAAAAACAGTGCACTACACAGTCAGTTTAGTACATTTGGAGCAATTTTTGCAATGATATGCCTTATTGACTTTACTAATACTTATACTTTGCAGGCAGGTTTAGAGCGAGATCAGGAGGTATCAAACCCAGACCACTCGACTGACCCAAAGGGTTTGTAGCAGCTGTTTGAGTGGCTGGGAGATCAGGAGGTTGCAGAAACTTCAGCGAACAAGAAGCAGAGTCCAACTGGCATATTACATCTGCGTAGCAGATGAAAAGAAAGAGCCTGCAAAGCGAATTCTAGCATTTAGTGAGCGGCAACGAACAGGGGGCAATCTGCAGGAGTTGGTGAGCGTTAGTGAATTTAAAGAGTTTGCAAAGTGAGATCCGGAGTTACAGAGCTTCAAAGATCAGCAAGAGTCTTAACCCTTTCGGGACGATTGGCATGCCCACGTGTCTGCTGCGAACTTGCATTCAAGGACAGATGGCACGCTCTCGTGACGGAGGAAACTTTACCGTAAACGGCGAGTAGCACGCATGCGTGCCTTCATGTGGAACTTTTTAATTTGTCTACTAGATGGCGTTAAATGTCCGTGGAACTAGCTTCAATGTATTTTGCAGATACATGACCTTGGCATAAGGAGAATCCAATGAATTATTTCTCCATTTGGAGCGGTGAAACATGATTTTGTAATGTAAATAGACAATTCTCGCAGCATCAACAATTTTATAATTGAGTTTGGGTTTTGTTTTTATTTCAGCGTTATGATTTCGTTGGTGAATCAGAAATATAAGAGAGTATTTTTTTTTTTTGGGGGGGTTTTAGAGGCAGTGAAATTATTCGTTTATTTCGGATAAAAGAATGGGAGCAACTAACGAATATTTTGTATTCAGATTTGTATGAAAAATATACATCAAATAGAAAATAAATATTCCTTTTATTCCTAAAAAAAGTAGATTTCTGTGTTGAATAGGTGATTTTTAGTGAATTTTTTTCGAGAGTTAGGCTTAGCACAAACAATTTGCCATCCTTTAGGAACAGTTCGGAAGCGAAGCACTCAGTCTTTTGGGCCGCAGTAGTTCCGGAATGCCGTCGTCCCGAAAGGGTTAACAAGCATAATATATCTGCACAGCAGGCAGGGAAAACAGCTAGTGAAGAGAGTCCCAGCAGTTAGTGGGCGCTGGGCGGCAGTGAACAGGGAGCAACATCCTCTGTCTCCAGGAATTGATGAGCATTATAGAGATGAGAGCATGCAGGCTGGGTGGGGTGAATCAGTTTGTGAAGCTGTTTCAGAGACTTGGTGAGGGTCAGGGAACTAGAGATGAGCCTTCAACATCTATGTGGCATGCATAAGAGCTGGCAAAGCCATCTCTGGCAATTAATGGGTTGCATAGAACAGATGGCAGAGCCACCGAGCCCTGGGATTGGTGAGTTTTAGAGAACAAGGGGTGGCTTCTAACAGAATTATTATCTTGTGTAAGAGTTCACAATGTGTGCCTGTGAGTAGGAAGTGGAGTCTCCCAACTCGCTAAGTGAGTTATGGGGGTTTGTGAGCATCAGCATTCAGGGGGCAGAGCTCTAGTATTAAAGAAGAACTTGATGCAGCCGCTGACCAAATTCTTTTAAAATAGAAAGATTTCTGTTAAGACTAATACCAGACTTATGGCATCAAATGATTTGCAATTTGGCATGATGATTTAAAATACATTGTCATGTGTCACATATTTTGTTTACAGAAATTTCTATTTTTTTTATATGCAATTTTGAAGTGAAAATTTTTTTGCACCACTTTTGTATGAAAATTTTATTTTTCTTTGTTGTATGTTTAAAATATCTTTCATTGTTGAAAATGATGTTGCCAATCAAAATGCAGCAATATTTATATTTTTGATTTAAAATTATTCAGAGCTTCATATAAATATTACTTCTTTTGAAATAACATAATTTTCAACAATGAAGTTCATAACCATAATGCTTGCAAAACACTTACTGCTGACCTCACAGAGGAAGCAAAACATTTCAGACAGCATACATGGGCAAACAAATATTTCGATTTTGAAAGAGGAGGACCCCATTGGTAAAGATTCAGGGTGAAGTGTATCATCATGCAACAACATATCTCACTAACATAGGAAACAAAACTCCTAGGAATGGCCAAATCTACATTTATTACAATCTGGAAGAGGTAGTTAAAAAGCATTTAGACTTCGGTAATGAGGAAATGACTCAATGCCTTAAAGTAGTATTGAGAGAAGTCAATCCATATGCACACAAGTTCAAGATGTTGCGTACTATGAGAGCAATATGTTATTGTTGAGACCCAGACCGTCCGACCTACCAGAAAGGTGTTGAAAACCCAGGCCGTCCGGCTCGTCAACAAGGACTTGAGCATCCATTTGGACGGCCGGGAAGTACCAGAAAGGTGTAAGGTAACTGTTTGGACGGCCGGGAAGTGCCACCCAATTTAGACCGGAACCCAGTGGGGGAAGCATCCACAGGGACCATACCCTCCTTCTCCTACCACCAACCTCTCGGAAGGACTTATGGACCCAGATGTTTAACATGATCATACTCCGCATGAACACGGTGGCAGTTGTGGCAGCATGCAAATCCAGCGCACAAACCACCGGGCTATCGTGCCCGAAATGTGCCAACAGCATGCGGTGTTTGTTCCCAGGTGGTCACCCACCCAAGCATGAGAGCAATATGTATTACAATTTGTGAAATATGCATTCAATGGCAAGAGAAGATACAATATACCAACTTCTTCAGAATTGGCTGTTATCATCATTTCTACATGTGATCTAAGAGTCTATCCCAAACAAAATGGCAATCATGAAACAATTATAATTCCACAGACCAGTGGCATAGCGTCCATAGAGGCTAAATAGCTAAGCTTCCCCTGTTAAAAATTTAATTTAAAGATACTTTTATTTATTATAGATTTTAAAATAACTTTGCGAATATATATGCCTTTCTTGAAAACTGTTACACTTTACTTACTTAAAGTGACGCGTTTCAAAATATTTTTTCCATTAAAACACATATGTCGAAGTTTAAATCATATAGTTTCTACAGTGTATTGAAAGAAGCATAATATTTACCCACCCAGCTGTTAAACTCCACCTTGGCTGATAAGCTAGAACTATAAGCTAGCTTTCAGAAATATGTGGCTATTGCTTCCCCCCATTTTCAACCCTTTGTAAACAGCCTAACTTAAGACGATTGGATATAGGACATGATATTTCATCAATGATAGATAGGGGAGGGAATGAGGTTAGGAAAAAAAACTTCCTGGGCAAGTTTAATAGATCCGCCATTTTGGGTCAAACATGGTTCTATTAATTAATCTTTGCAAAAAAGAGTTATATGTAATACTAAAAAATGTTTATTATTGCAGCAACAATATTGCAAGGTATTTGTTTGCGTATTTGGAAGTTTTAAATCGCATTACACGAAAATCTCAGGCAAAAGCGATTGATAATTTTCTAGCAGATTTTTAGTATATTGTAAAGTAGTATATTATTTGTAAATAATTAATATAACATTGTTTAAGGACATTGTTGACTACAGTGATTTTCAACTAAGCTTATGTTCCTGATATATTTCTTACCAATATTCAGTGCACTATTTTGAATTGCTTTATTTCGTTAGTTCTAGCTGTTTATATTGACAAAACTGATATATTTTTTCTATCGCTTGCTAATAGGAGGGGAGGAGGCAAACTCAAGCACATGATATAGCATCGACTGGCTTGATGCTCGCCTTTGTTATATTGAATGTATAAGGGGGCGTGTGATCTTCCTTATGGGTGACCATGACTTCATATTTAATAAAATGACTATAAAAATTCTTCTAATTTAGAAATAAGAAACATTTAAAATGTTATATCTTGTATATATTCATCTTACATAGGTAACATATTTTAAGATCTCGTACATTTCATCCACTTTTCGCATTTTTATGTAAAATTATTTTATTTTACTCACTAATAAATAAAAGTTATAGCAAATGTGAATTCCAATATGTATATTTCACTTTTAATAACTAAATATTTTGCCAATCACTCAGCCTTTCCAGTCAAAAATCTCATACTACACCACTGCCACAAAAATCCCAACATGCAGATCAATGGTCTTTCCTCTAATTTTCCCTAAAGGTGATCTTGGGTGGTCTCAGAGTTGGGCAAAATGTATTTAAAATGTATTTTCGATACGAAATAAAAAAAAATACATAGGTTTAAGGACTTAAAATGCAAAATACTTTTCAAATTTAATAAATTCCAAATACAAAATACATTAAAAGAAATTAAACATCGCTATGTATTGGTCTGAATTGAATTTTCAATGCAAAGCAACATTTGTCTATACATTTTATTGGAAATAAACCTTATATTTGTTAAATAGTAACATTGGAATTTTAAAAGGATTAGAATGTATTGTAAAAGTATGACTTAAAAGACTTTTAAACTCTTTGAAATTTTAAATCTCCAAGTTAATAAAGTAAGAATAAGTAAATAAAATAAATGAATCCATGAGAGAACACATTTTATATAACAGACAAAGATATAATAAAAAAGAAAAAATTTATGAAGAAACCTTTATATTATGACAAATGGTTTGTACACTTAATTTTTGATGGAACTATTAAGTATTTTAATTCTTTTTTGCATACATATTTCTTACAGTCATACGAATTTTCAGGAAAATCGATAGCAACATCTCCAAAGCTGGAAATGAAAACTCTTAGTGAATCCCCTACCCCTCTATAATTCGACGCTGAATCAATACTTTAGAACGTTAGCATGAACCATTCTTGAGATATTGCACAATTTTAAATAAATTTCTACTAAAATCTACTAAAAGAATAACCTATTTTAATGTCCATAACGCTTAGCGAAATATTGTCAACTTGCAGACTTTTTTAAATGTTGCCAAATTGATAAAAATATTGCTAAATCAAGGAAAATGGCATCCGATGAAATTCAATATCTTGAAAAGAATATAAAAATCGACTATAAGAATAATCTATTTCGCCATCCGTAATGCTTGGCGACAAATTTAACGGGATGTCACCAACTTGGCAATTTTTTAAATGTTGCTAAATTGATAAAGCCAAATTGGTAAAAAATGACTCCAAATTGATAAAAAATGACTCTAAATGGGAGGTAATGTTTGAGATTATAACGGGCACAATTTCTAGTACTATATAAGAAATACTCTCTACATTTGTCTGTAACACTTGGCGATACATTTCACGAAGTTGGAGAATAATTTAATGAAATATTGCCTACTTTGCGATATTTTGTCCCAGATTGATGAAAATGTCATCAAAATTGCAAAAATACCTCTATGTTAATCAAAGTGACACCTAATTGAAGAATTATTAAAATATTTTAATATATAGACTATATTGCTGTAGAGTTCAATGTAGAGTTGCACGAAATATAATTTAATTGTGCATTTCGAAATAGTTTTGCATGTTGTCATCTGGAAAAGGGACAAATGTACAATTCAACGTTAAAAACACTGTGCCATAGATTTTATACATCATTTTTTTTTTATGAAAGAAGTCAATTCATTGCATTATATGTGGAAAATAATGTGCTCTGCCGACATCAGATTTTTCTCTCATGTCTTTGCAATAACTAACTTCATTGCATCTCTTTAATTTACTTAAAATTTATATATAATGCATAGCTTTTGCCTATGCATTGTTTTCATAAAGAATGGAACTGCAGACTTTCTTCTTGTTTCTTTTCTGTATACATAGACAGGAAAGAGCCATCTACCAAACAACATCATTATATAATTCCTATATGAATGTAAAGTTTATAACAGAAACTATATATTTCAGAAGCCACCACAAATACTAAACATCCCATTAATTAATATCTTCATCGGCGGTAGGTTGCAAAAGGCTGTTTAGATCTAGAAATGACTTGACAGATTAGCCATTTTCTCATTTGTGAATTTTTTATCTTCTGTTTAAGCACAATAGTTTGAAATCTGAGGAAATGTATTTTGAGTATTTTGAAAATACAAAATACTCTGAAAATGTATTTTCAAGACATTGCCAAAATACTTTAGTTTTTTCAGTTTAAAATGCAAATGTATATTGAAAATGTATTTCAAATACATGTATTTTCGATACTGTCCAACTCTGTAAGGTCTTTCAATATGGCGTTTGATAAGGGAAAGATAATTAGTCTAGCTCAATACTACAGTCATAGATTAGCCTCAAGACCCAATGAACCCTTTCAATCCTATATTGAATTATGTAAGATTATCACAGCAGTATGTTATAAATTGTTATGTGATGATGGAATGTCAAAAATTGGATTTTATCGAACACAACCTGAGAACTTTGCATTCAGAGTGTTATTGGGGAATCATCGACCATGTGGAAAGGAACATTTTAAATGCAGCCAACGCAGTAAGTTTGGATATGGTTATCATTTTACCTACTACCTATATTGGATCTCCCAGATGCATGCAACAACTATATCAAGATTCAATAGCAATTTGTAGAAAAATTGAAAGACCTGATTTCTTCACAATGACATCTAACCCTCGATGACCAGAGATCATATAAACTTTGGAGGAGTATTTTGTCAAAGGGACAAGTGTTAATGATATTCTAACTATTGTAATAAATATATTGGGTACGATAGGGCCAGATCAAGCAATACGAGAATAATGAAGTAGCAAAATATATAGATATCCGATACGTTGGACCAATGGAGGCCACTTGACATTTGAATGAGATTCCTCTCTAATACAGGAGTCACAATGTCATCAAACTTCTGGTGCATCATCATGGTCAATGGTATATGAGGTTTGCAGAAGAACATGAAGAAGCTGCTATATCAAATACAAAGGCATCCATGACCATGTTATTGGATTGGTTCAGTCTCAATAAAAAAGTGGCTAATGTAATACTATATTGAAAGATACCTGAAAAATATTCATGGAATAATTCTTAATGGATTGCCAGAAAAAATATATCAATGTTATTGGACATGTAGTGAACATTTCCCCCAAAGATTCAAATATTATTTTTAAAGTTGATTCTCAGCAAGATTTTCAGATCAACTTGTTTTAAATATCTTTGTATGAAAGGAATGGATATCTATTACACATTTAGGGAAGCAGCAATTGCAATGAGATTAACCGAAAATTGCGATAAATCAATAGCTGTATCAGAGGAACCTGCATTAATAATGGTGGCTAAACAGTTGAGGTATTTCGAATTATCAGCGTACTATGCAAAATGTTGATTACGGTAACCATATGCATAAATTTAACAGTATGAAATTCAGTTTAACAACAATCAACTTTTTTGTGTATAAAAGGATCTTAGTCTATTTCATGTGATATCAATGCTCACAATTGTTTATTTTTTATTGATGGTCCTGGTGGAAGTGGAAAGACATTCTTGTACAGTGAATTATATAAAGGTTTGATGTCTATGAAGATAAAAATAGCTTGTGTCACATGGATGGAAATAGCCTCCTGCCATCTGGAGCTACTTCACATCGCTTTTTCAACTCGCCATTGAACTTAATGATAAAGGTGTTTGTTTTTTGAAGCTGCATGACAAAGTGTACTTACAAAAAGTGGATGTCATAATATGGGATATATATATATATATATATATATAGATCCAGTATGATTTCAATAAAAGCTTTTGAGATGATAGATCGAACTCTCTGTGACCTTAGGAAAAATGTTATACCTTTTGGTGGCAAAGTGTTTATTATAGGGGGTGATTTTCATCAAGTTTTACCTGTTGCCGAAAAAGACACATGCAATGAGGTTATCAAGGAAACCATCAATATCAAATCATCATACCTGTGGTCATTTTTTGAAATTCATTATTTGACTGTCAATATACGAACGGCACCTGAAACCAAAAATTTTGCAGACTGGCTGTTATGTGTTGCAGGGTGCATATGGGTGCTTGAAAATTGGGAAAGTACTTGAATTTTAGATTAACATTTTCAAGGCCTTGAAAGTACTTGAAAATTCCCATTTTCTTTGTTAAGTCCTTGAAAGTGCTTGAAAAAGACAGGGTTCTGCAGATTCACAGCATTGTGTTTTTTCTGAGAAGTTATGCCTTCTCTGGAAATTTCCCTAGTAGTTAACTGTTGTTGAAATTTTCCCAAACAACATTGTTTTTCCTCAAAAATTTCCTCAATGGCTTCAACATTAATGCTCCCTGGATTGCTCCCTCATCGATTAAAATTAAAAGTGGACTGCATTGTAATGCTAATAAGAAACCTGTCCATAGTTTTTGGCCTTTTTTAATGGTACATAGTTAACTGTCATCAAAATAGAAAACAGAGCTTTAACATGTTATATCATAACCGGTGACAGAAAGAATGTGATAGTGGATATACCCAGAATTCAACTGAATTCATCAACATGTCACTCCTCACTATCATTTGTGTTGTATCGTTGTCAGTTTCCCATCTGATTATCTTCTGCTTTGACAATAAAAAGGCTCAAGGACAAACCTTTGACTAGAGTAGGATTATTCATTCAATACCCTATTTTTCATATGGTCAATTATATGTTGCTTTTACACTTTGTGTTTCCAGAAAGAATATTGAAATTTATTTAAGGGAAGGATGTGTTATTCATAAGGCTGTCATGCAACCAAAAAGATCTGATACCAAATAACCAATACTATTGGATTAACAAAGAACTGATATAATCCAATACCAATATTAGATTGCTATTATAGTGTATAGCAAATTCATAATTGCTAAAATTACATATAAAACTTATTTCAACCATAATTAACTAAACACCTTCATAAATATCAAACAAGAAAGATCATGCTTAAAGCATTGATTATAAAACACTTTCCAACTTCAATGCAATTTTATTTAAAAAAGTCTAAAGTGCAATACATTCCTCGGTAATATTTTAAAACTTATCACAATACTACATTAATTTATTATATTTGAAAACTTAAATCTTCATTGAAAAAAATGAACTTCATTCAAATGACGGCATTGAAATATAAATTGCCTGGTTTAAATATCTCTAAAATGCAATACATTCCACGGTAATATTTTTAAAACTATTATAATACTACGATAATTTATTATATTTGAAAACTTCATCGAAAACAACTGAAATTAATTCAAATGACGTCATAGAAAAAATAACACGCCTGGATCTCTCTATAAAAACAGCATTTCATTCATAACTTTCTCCCATTCATTTCATTCATCACAATACTATAATAATTTATTTTATTTAAAAATTAAGACCATGGAGCTACAAGTAATTAAACTCTATGCTTAAAACTTCATCGAAAAAAATCGTCCTTCTCTTTATAAAATCAATTAATATTTCATTCATATCAGCCATGCAGACTCCATGGGCTAAATTATTTTGTGTTAAATAAATACAGCAATTCTAATACAACTCATTCTACATATTTTGCTGTTTACATTTTACATAAGTGAAAAATAGGCTTCGTTGTAGAAATAATCAAATTTGGATAATCATTTAACCTCAAATATATTGTATTTGCGTTGTTTCAGTATGTAGATGCACAGAATTTAAGCAAAAATAAAGTAGTTTTAGGACGGATACAGCACTCAATATGAATTAAAAAGAACTTAAAAAATCACGATTTTGAAACAAGATGGATGCCATATATCATTTTGAAGTGGGTCATGTGACCTTTTCATATCATGGTCACGTGATCGTTTCATATAAGAGGTGTAATTATTATTTTAATTTTTATTTAAAAAACTACTGAATATATTTCGCTGAATTTTTTTTTAATATATTTTATGGAACAATTTGAATATTACCTAAAATTTTCGAAGCAATTTGTGAATTTTAAATCCGCTTAAAAAATGTTTGAAAAATTAGGTCCCATAGGGCTCAATGTATTTCATTTTTTCAACCCGGGTTCAATCCAAAACTAATTGGGTGATATTATTCATTTATATTCCCATAGGTCCTACAGACCGTCTGAACAACATACTAAAATTTCATTTTGATTAAGTCATTTTTACAGTAGTTATCATACTAACGGACAGACAGACAGAATGAACAAAGTCATAAACACTTTTCAACTTTGTTGTAAAGTGTTAAAAATGAAAGCATTTATAATACACATATTAATAAATATTTTATGCGCTCTTCTGAAAAATCATAGTAAAAGAATGATCATGAAACAATGAGTAATTTATATTAATCTGAACAGAGTGAAAAAATATTTCTATAGGGAATAGAAAAAATTATATAGAATACAAAATTTCAGATTGTAATTACAGATATAAGAGTATAGAAATACATGAATAATAAAAAAATTATACTATAAATCAAAACTTTTCTATTGTCAGTTTCTGCCCTTTCTAGAAGTGGGTAAACATTTTAGAACATTCATGAAAAATATCCCTTGTATATAGTTTTACACATAGCTTCCGGCCTTCTTTTTACGTAATAAAATATATGTGTGTGAAGTATATCGTGGGAAATTTAAACATCATACACCCATGAAATATTGTATACAGGTACTGCAAGACCTGAGAAGGTGCACTTCGGCGATTTAAAAAAAAAAAATCTGAATTAGTTTGTTAGTTTGTTTTAAAAAGTTGCCGTAAGGGTTCAAAATTAGCCCAATTAGTGGAATGTTGCCCAATCTTTCATCTCTGTCTTTAATTGAAATCATTAAGTTTAATATCTATATATCTGACTAGGAATGGTTTTGTTTCATTTAAGTCCCTTATGACTTGTGTTCTCACTAAGTTTTAAAAAGAAATTTCATTTATGTATCAAGAGTTAAAGATTTCTATACTATTCTAAAGATGGCTAAATATCTAAATAACAGAAGGGTGGGACCATTGACAATAAATATTTGAGCATAAAACTAAATGACCTTCGACTTGAGAGTCTTCCTTTCATGCAGATGCATAAAATTCAGCAGACTTATTCTTGACCTCTAGTGTCTACCTTTCTGTTTCAAAACTTGGCAGCTAAAGAAAACCCATTTCCTCAATGCTGAAATATGAAAAAAATTCAACTTATCGTTATTATCGGTCAAATACCGTTATATAGGTGAAGTCGATAATTGGTATCAGATATCGGAACACCCCTAGTTATTGATAACATTATGTATAAATAAAGATATTATCTAGGATTAAGAAGAAAAATCTTGTTCCATAGTTTATAAACATTTTATATAAATAATTTATTTAATATTGTCAATCAGAGGCTGGCTCTCTCAACTAATTTAAAGAATTAAATATAAATTTATTATTCTAAGCTATAATACTGATGCTGTCTTTGATATTTTTGTTATTGTTGGGTATAGTTATGTTTAGATTTTAAATATGCCTTAATGTTGTAAATATACAAGCATGGGGCCAGACATGCGCCCATAGTCACAATGCGGACAGGGGTGAAAAAGCTTGGGAAGTAAGTTCCTGGGATTAATGAGTATCAGCAAACAAGGGGCAAAACCCCAACTCGTGTTTTATGCCTGCTATGCAGTCGTAATAAAAGAGACTGCTAAGTGAACTCTAGCTACTAATGAGCGACATCAAACTGGGGTTGGAGCCCCTGAGCACTAGGAGTTGGTGAGCATATTTGACCAGGGAACATAAAGGTGGTCATATATGCTGAATAAATTTTAAGATATCATGAATTGAGCTCAAGGGTTGGTAAGCATCATCAAAGACGGGACCTTTAATGGATGTATTATGCCTGAGTAGTACATAGCAAGAAAAAGCTCACGAAGTGAATGCAAGAGAGTAGGTGGTGAAGTCTTCTGACTCACAAAGTGAGTGATGGGGGTTGGCGAGAATCAGCAAACAGGGGGCTGCGATCCCTAGTTTAATAAAAAATCTTTCTACAAATAATTTTTTCATATGTATGGGATGCATTGCATTTAATTGCATTTCATTTTAGCATTTTTTTGGAATTCAAATATGCAGTTAATTTTTCCTTCTTTTCAGATATAATACTTGGGAACCAGAAGAAAATATACTTGATGTACGACTTCTTGAAGCATTTGAGGCTAGGTAAATTTTCAAAGTTGTATAATTAATTTTTACAATTTTTTTTAAATTATAACTATTTTGGTAGATGCAGTTTTAATATTTATTTCTTCTTTCTAAAATTTCTGAAATATTAATTTCATACATTTAAATGTTTTGTTGAAATATTTTGACCATTCAAAATTTGTGCTATAATTTTATCAAGTTTGTAAAGAATTGAAACATAGCAGTATTTTGAATAAAAATTTAGTAAATTTGCAATTGCTTGGAATTGTAGATGTGAACAACTAGAGTTCTGCATAGCAAAATTTATAGATTTTCTGTAACCTCTTTAAAAAGTAGAATAAGGAGTGTCCTTAATTTTTATCATATATTTTTTTTTCAAGTTGCATTTTTTGTCTTAAGCCAGTGTGTTTTCATATGGCTTCTTCATCTGTGCGTTTAGCACCAAATTGGTGATAGGATTCAAATTGGTGATAGGCAACCATTTGTGATACAATATGCTGTATTATGTGCTCTATGCCTCAAAATATTTTTAATTCAGTAAGTCATCAGTTTATTCAAGGTTTATGTTTTGTTAAAGACTTCCACACACACAATCACAAATCTAATATATTTAATGTATTAATTGGAAGTTAGGATACCTAAACAATGCAAACAAAAACTGTCCATAAGCCAATGTGACCAAAGCAAACCAGTTGCAGCAATACAGCATATGGAAAACAGCTGTCTAGTATTTTGAAGACCCAATGCTATTTGGTAGTCCTTTAAGTGTTGAAAAGTGTGTCTTTTAAGTGATCTTCGGTGTATAAATATCAATAGTCAAAAATACTAACATGTTTGTTTTTTGAGAACCTTAAAATTCATATCACAAATCATGAGCCCTCTTTAATAAAGATGGGTTAAGTTACAAGAGAACAAAGATTTATTTGTTATATGGCTGAATATCTGATAATTATCAATTTTCAGGTTTTAAAAAGATTTTTTTTAATTTTATAGTTTCTAAAAACTTTTGCTTGGAATAAGATTGTGGAAATGTCTTAAGATTTTTAATTGATCTCAAAGCTATTTAACATGATTAATGTTATTTTAATTCATATTCATTATGTCCCATGACAGGAATGACATATGCGTTTGTTTTTGTTCTGCAATGAAATTGAAACTGACATTGGGAAACAAAATGCACTAATGCACTTTTAAGTGCAAAAAGCACTAACAGAAGACATATTATTTTAAAATTTTCATATTAATAATAATTAAATGCATGTCAGGTGTTCTGTGTGGTTATTGTAAATTAAGAGACAATATCGCATCTTAACGAATAATATTTATTTGAAGGCAGACACATAACAGTACATCTAAAATGGAACTTGAATTATTAACATAATGTGAACTGGCATAAAAATCTCTGTTGCCATATCTCATGATTAACATAAAACTAATTTGCCAGATACAACAAAAACTACAGACTCTTTTGATAACTAAGTCATTCCATGATGAAATCCTGCAAGTAGAATGGAGGTTTACTTGATTGTGTTGACCTACGAAGTTGACTATCAGTTCCATGCTGAATCGATGTCCCTTTTATATTTTCAGGCAATGCCTGAATTGGGGCATCCAAGGGAATTGGAGTCATTTGAGTAATAAACAGTAGATTCCAAGTGAGGAAATTTCATCCAAAGAAGTTGCTCAGGTACTTGTTCATATGTTGCATCTTTGAATTCATCTGCTTTTGTACTTGAAGTGAATCAGATGAACTTTTTTGGAATTTCAGTTCTCCTGAGTTGATTCATGTGCCTTTTCAGCATATATTCATCATCTGAAGTCACTTGGTAATGGAGCTTACCAAATTTTTGAATGATCGTACCCAGTTTCCATACTGCTTGATTCCTGATATAACATCAAACTTGCATTCGCTCTCCGACACTTAATTACCTGGTCGGTATTCAGGACATGTTTCATTGGTCGAATTGCATCCAGTTGAATACGGATATTGCACTGGAATCGCTGTTAGACAATGGAGTCACTCTATATAAAAAAGTAATTACTTATACTTGACATGTATTGGCAGGGGTTCGTTGACCATTGCTTTCAATTGTGTTTTCAGTGTCTGTACATGACGCTTGGCTAGTCCATTTATAGCCAGGTGTCCTGGTGTGATAAGTTTTGGTAAATCCCATTTTCTGCACAATATAATTTGAACTGTTTGCTTACAAAAATGGTTGCATTATCTGTGACAATAGCTTGCGGATAGCCATGAGTAGCAAAAATGTCTGAGAACATTTTGATGGTGGAAGCAGCGGTTGGAGCATTGCAACACATATCTTTATTTCTGCCCATTTTGATTTTGCATAGACAACTATTAAAAAGAAATGGTCCTGGAACATACCTGCATAGTCAATATGTATGCAATCCCAATTTTCTTTAGGCTCATCCCAGGGATGCACTGGTACTTTTGAAGGATTAGTTTTAACTTCAGCACATCTCTCACATGTCCTTGATATGTGTTCAATATTTTTGTCAATTCCTTTTCAATAAATATATCAGCAAGCCAATTATTTCATTTTTGTTATGCTAATGTGAGTTCAATGCAATTCGTCTAGGGCTTGTTTCTGAAGTGTCCTTGGAATTATCACTCTCTGTCTCTTGAACAGGATTCCATCTTCCTGCGTATATTCCTGTGAATGTTCTAGATTGTTTTGAACTTCATTATGATCGATAATTGTTCATCGGAATCTGTTGCTTTTCTAATTGTATCTGCATTTAATAATTCTGTTGCTATTTCATTTACTTTTGTCATGCATACATGACTGATCTTGTTAGATTGCCATATTGCTAGAAGATTGCTTCTGAATGCTGGGAGCTCTGGAAAGACAATCAGCATCAATGTTCTTGATACCCTTTTTAAACACTACCTCGTAGTAAAATGCTGAGAGAAAAATGGTATATCGAAGCAAGTGGCCTAATGTCATTGGATGTAACTTTGCTTACTAATGGAATATTCTTGTCAAGGGTTGGTTGTCAGTTGCCAACCTAAAATGTCTTCTGAACAGATAATTGAAAAACTGTTAACTGAAAATACAATAGCAAGAGCCTCACAGTCACCATGCTGAAAACACCGGTTCTCGTTAGATCACCGAAGTCAAGCAGCATCAGGCGCGGTTAGTACTTGAGTGGGTGACCACCTGGAAACACTGCGTACTGTTAGCACATTTCGGGCATGGTAGCCCGGTGGTTTGCGCGCTGGATTTGCACGCTGCCACAACTGCTGCCGTGTTCATGTGGAGTACGATCACGTTAACCATGTGTGTCCGTAAGTCCTTCCGAGAGGTTGGTGGTAGGGAAGGAGGGTACGGTCCCTGTAGATGCCTCTCCCACTGGGTTCCAGTCTAAATTGGGTGGCACTTCCCAGCTGTCCAAACGATTACCTTACACCTTTCTGGTAGGTCAGACGGTCTGGGTCTCAACAACATCAACAGTCAAGCTGCAAGTAAATTTGTTTGACTGCCATTAATGATCTGGAGGCAAAAACAATCTGTTATTCTTGACCATCGATGATGTGTGCTAGAACACCTGCTACTTGTACTGGGCTAGCATCACATGTAAGGACAACTGGCAGCATGGGATCATAGGGAATAAGAATATGATCACTTGCAGATTTGATTTTCAACTTGATGAATGCTTCACAGGCTGCTGTCCATTGGCATTTGTAATTCTTTAGGAGAAGCTGTCAAAGGGGATAGGTAACTGTGGAATAGTCCTGCAAGAAACAAGAATAGTACGTAATCATTCCAAGAAATCAGCATAATTCTTCCACATTGGAAGATCTTGGCATTTCGACAATTGCTCTAGTTTTCTCTGGACTCTTTGAAATTTTGTTGAATCCTACGATATGTCCTAAATATATATTCTCGGAAGAGTGAGCACTTATTACGATTTAAATGAACACCATATTTCTTCAATCTTTGGAAGTAGAATTTGAGGCTGTTTTGGCATTCTTCCTTTGTTGTTCCATGGACAATAATATCATCAAAGTTTTTGGTAAGTCTTGAAGAATTTGGTCGATAATTCAATTAAATTTGAAACAATAATCTATTCATATGATAAGTCCCATAATGTATGCTTAATGTTTGGTGAGGCTGCTCTCCGTTCACTGGTATGTGAAGGCAGGCCTTAAATAAATTAGTCGAAAGAAATATTTTGAATTTTTGAAGCTATTAAGAATCTCCCCAATCCGTCGAATAGGATAGTTGGCACTGACAAGATGCTCATTAATGTCTAACTTGTAATCAATGCAGTGTCCAACATTTCCATCTGATTTTGGTATTAACACTAATGGTGATTCCTAATCGCTTGTAGCTATTTTTGTAATAATTCCTTGTGATTCAAGTGTATCTAGCTCCCTATTAGCTGTATCTTAGAGGGCATATGGCACTTCCCTTTGTTTATGGAAAACTGGTTTGCTTTTCTCCTGAAGCGTTAATGATACTTGGAATACCTGGAATGCATCAGATTATTTCTTAAAAAAAATTCTGGATACCTAGAGGGATACCTTTAAGGTTGTGCATTAACTGTATATGCAATACACTTGAATTTTCTGAAATGTGTTAAGAGTCAGAATCAATTTCTTGAAGGCTAGTTTCGAGATGTTGTATTCAGATACATCCTAGCAATGCATCATATTCTTTTAGAACAATGCAGAGCTCTTTACAAGATGTTCTTCCTTGGTATTCAACATGTACTTTGACTTATCCATCTGGAAGAAACACATTACCAGTGTATGATCGAAAAGCAACAGTCGTACCTTGAGGTTGAGCTGGAACATTGAACTTATGGAACTTATCACGTGGGATGAAAGTAAATCCTGCACCTGAGTCTACTTCGAACTTTTCCTTGCGACTGTCAATGCACACTGTGACAAAATATTTATGAAGATCTTTCAAACCCTCTTTCTCTTTCCTATGTTGAAAAATATCTATGATTTCATTTACACCATAATGATAAAGTACTTCTTTACCTGAGACAGAATTTGTGTACTCAAAGTTGGATAAGTTGGTCCTGCTCTTTTCTTTTAGTAATGTTTGAAATCATACCTTCTTGAGATGTCCTGTTTTCATACAGGTACTACATTTAGGTAAGTTTTGATCCCATTTGCAATTTTTCACATTATGATTATCTCAGCCACAGTGTAGGCAGAGATTCTTTATTCCTAGTTTTTCATAATCAATTCTGGACTGTGATTTTGAAAGCTGGTTAAATTTAACCTTTGGTTAAGAACTAGATCGCATTTTGTTTTATGAATTTCCCAAGTTACATCTAGGGGTTCGATACCTTGAAATCCTATTAACTTCTTCATTTGCACCAGTCATATTATTTGACTTCTTTGAGAATTCATGACTGTCAGAAGCTTCTAAGGCTAATGCCTTTTCAAAATTTCTTCAAATGTAAGGATTTCTGACTGTAAAATCTGTTCTTGGATTGAATTATCTTGAATTCCACAAACAAACTGTGCACATAAAAATGTCTGGGATTGATACCTTGCATTCACAGTCTATGATGTTGCATCGAAGAGTGGCATTCTATATAGAATCTTCTGGCTATCCTTTTCCGAACTTTAGCATTTGGCAACCCTAGAATCATTATAGGAAAGCCTGTACAGATGTTTTCTCTATCTGGTTTTCAAAAGCTACTCCAGTGAGAACATTTTACATGTTTATAACACTGCCTCTTCCTTAAGACTGCATGTCCTGGGCAGTATTAATTTACTGTGGTCCAAAATATACAGCACCAGTCTGTAGATATGGACAACTTTTGATACGGTTGAAGATGATTTCTGAGTTCGATGAATGACACTATTTATTCTTTTTTTTATAACGTAGGGTCCTTCCCAGACTAAACTGTCATCACAGTAAGGCCTCAGTGAGTTCATTTCATCAGGAGGTAAATGGGTGTTGGACATTTTGCTTTGTTCTATTCCTTGCACAGGTTTTTTAGGGGACTGTATTTTTCTGCTAATTTATCAATCCTGTGAGACCGTGGGATTGGGAATTTCATTTTACTTCATTTAAAGAATTTTATTTATAATAAAACTTAGGTATATTTACCCCCCCCCCCCCCCCCCCATTTTTTTTAAACTTTAACTATTGTATTGTCCACTCATATATAAGATACCATACAAATCTTTCAATTTACATTAGTTTTTTATTTATAAAAATTTGAATTTTGAAAATTTGGTATATTTTTCACAATTCTAAACATGCTTAAAAGCGTGTACCTGCTGACCAAATGAACCGATTGTGTTAAAATAAAGCTTATTTTGTAATTTAATGTAATTTCAAGGTCATCTAATTTAATCCTTGACCATAAATTTTTATAATTCAGAATTTTATATTTAATGTCTTATCCATCTTAAAAACACTTTATTTTTGCATATTATCTATGTATTTAAATTCTGTGCCAATGCAATTGCAATATTTTTGATTTTAAATGATGATATATTCATTGATTTTCCATAGACAGGTAGGCTATTTGTATTTCAATGACATTATTTGAATAAAGTTCATTTAGTGTCATTAGCATGGAGTTATAAAGGAGATAAAACTCCTATGGAAGAGATGCTTAAAAATGCCATTATGCTTTGTGAATTATATCTAGGTGTTGCTAGTGTTAGCTATTAGTAGTTGATACAACAGTAAGACTTAGTATATGTATTTAAGAATATTTTTAAATTCAGGGTTCCCTAATGATGAGTATTATTAACCAGTATTTTTTAATAGTTGTAGGATAGAGTACAGAATCTATGGAGATAAAAATAAATTGAAAGGTAAAATAATTTTGAATGCGTAGGAATATTCTTTATTTTTTCAGTTCTAACCTGTATTGTGCTAATTATTTATTTTTACAAAATTGATAGTTTAAAAAAATATTTTAGGCCTTTCACCATAGAAATTCATGCAATGTAGGACTACTTATCTTATCCCAGCTTTATCTGAATTATTGTCTCATACAATATTGGCATTTTCTTAATGTGAAGTTTTAACTCCTTACTTTTGCCTCCATGGTTACTAGCATTGTCTTTTTTGACGAAGTTTTAAGTTTTCAAATGTAATAAATTTCTGTCGTACTGTGATAATTAAAAAAACATCAGTGCAGAATGTATAACAATTTATAGATGCTTAAATAAAATTACATTTCAGTTGAAAAGTGTTAATCAATACTTTATGCATGATTGATTTTTCTTGTTATCTATTAGGTTTGGGAGTGTAACCGTTTAAAGTATTTACACTTTTCATAATATTCTATTTTGTATCTAGATACCCCAACCATAGATATTATTCATACCAAAAACTGTTTGAAGTTTTCATATACTCCATAGGCACTAACTATAAACTAAACATCATTGAAATCTGAGATGTTAAGGTCCAGACCCCTGAGTGATTTGACATGGAATGACCCTTCCTAGAAATAATGTTCCCAGTACACTAACCAGTATCAGATGACTAGATTCAGGGTTTTTAGTAGGGGTTCTGGGAATCTACATACTATTTATTATTCAGATGATATATCCAAAATGTAATTGCTTTAAACAGTGGTAAATAAAAACCAACCCTAGAATTCCAAACCTCATCTCTCAGACTCCCAAGACCCAGTAATTTTTACTGGTTTTATTGCCTTAACTACTCTGTTGCTAATTTGAAATAATTAGCTTTAAAAATACATCCCCTTTAAAACCCCTACAAGGTTATATAATTAGATTTCGAATCGTGTTTTTAGTTTTTGAAATATGAACTTCAATTTCCAATTTGTTATTAATTTTCTTACAGTTATATACATTGCTGGACAATTGCTAAGAATAGATAACAAATTGCAATGTAGTACAACAGTAAGCAAGGGTGGAGGCCCAGCAGGATAAAATATTGTTGCCACACTGTTCGGACATTAGAATAAAGAGCATTTATTGTTCTGGAAAATACAGAAGGTTTTGAAACATCTGAAAGGAAAAAAGTGTTCATTTGATGCTGTGTATGGAGAAATGGAAAAGTGCATATGAACGACAGCAGGCACCTTTGAGAAAGGTGTCAGTATGGGATATGTCCACCGTGGAGTGTGGTGCAACATTCTACATGTTATGCTATGCTTTGCACAACATTATCCAGCAGCTGCTGAGGCAAGTTATCCCACTCCTCTGTCAGTGCACTTTGTTCTTGTTCGAGGATATTTTTGACCAGCAAGTCACCTCCCCAAAGCATCCCAAACATTTTCAATGGGATTTAGATCTGGAGAATGTGCTGGTCATATGAGGCATTGAATACCCTTGCTGACTAGACAATCCTGAACAGCAAGTATTCGATGACATGGTGCGTTGTCGTCCATGAAAACATATTTATCACCGACAGCACCACGGAAAAGACGAACATGAGGCAGTAGAACTTCATCAATGTATCATTGGCCTGTCATAGTCCCAGTTGCAACTACATGTAGGGGCGTGTGCAGGGTAAGAAATTAGCGGGGGCCATGCACGAAATGCGACCAAATTTTTATCATTTGCGACCATAATTTTGGAATCGGGGGCCAAATTGCAACTAGAATTAAACCACTATAATTTACCAAAAATAACCGAGGAAAAAAAAACCCTTTTTTTTTCTGGTATAAAACAATAAGTCAATTTAAAATTAATACAATAATATGAAACAAGCTTAGTATTCCCACTCGCCAGATGGCGATTAAACTTCAAAAACTGGCGATTAACAAAATCCTGACTACAGGCCAAACTCAGTGATAGTTTAAAGAATGACCCTTCTCCTCAAACAATGCCACCTGTGGAGTAACAAAAATCTGTCAACAATCGCTACGATACTGCTATGGCTGTTTCGTAGTTGTTCTCCCCTACAACGTGATCGTAATTTATTGCATTTGCAACGGAGAATGAGTATAAGCCACATTCTTATCTAACCCCTCCTCTTAATCACCGATGTGTTTTGCGACATGCCGTGGCGTAGCGTTTTTACCGCGCTCTATGCATTGACCTGCACACCCCCAATTTTTAAGCGCTGTATGAAGGAGTAACTACTCTGCTTCGAGGACTAATCTAGATCTTTGGTACTAATAGGTCTTTCATCATTTTTACACCTACCTCAAATTTCAAAGGGTTCCCTAAAGCTGATGCACGAACATTATTGAAATCACTCGTTTAAAAAAAAATATTGCGTGAAATTTGCGCTGTCTATTTTTGGATTTTTGGTGAATTTTGAATTTATTGGTTAAATATTCATTATAGCTTGTTTTTCATAATAGAAAATTAAAAGAAGTAATCTATAAGAAAAGGTTTCGGGAATTCGCTGTGGCTCGGGACCTGTGCAAGTGAACTGAAATCTGGGCGTCAGGTGTGAATAAAGGACATCAACCTTGGGGAAGAGGGAATTATTTTCCGAGCTGAATTGCTGATATTGCAATGTTATATAGTATTGTTCTACTTTAATCTACATATTCACGGTCCATAAACGACCCTATGGAAATTATGAATGTGTGTAGCATTGACTAAAATAGCGCATTTGAAGGATACTGTCAGATATTGACGAAATTTAAAAAATTTGAAGATAGCAAAGCACGCACTGTCAGAGTCAATAAGTGTTGGCTGGGTCATGAAAGTACACAAGTCCAGTTTTAAAGAAAAACTTCGTTCACTTTATTTGGTGAAAAACACAACTAGGCATATTACACGTACCTGGTAATTTTCCATGCCGTAAAACATCAAAATATACTATGTACAAAAAGGTTTGCAGTTGTAAATGACTAGACAGAGATTCCTTGAAGCATTTGGTAGTAAGTTACTATACTACCTCTATCACTTGCGGCAAAGGGAAACCAAAGGATAGAACATCAGGAAAATATTTAAAGCGGCTTCCGAACGTTTGTAAGTAAATTTAACGTTCAATACATGCTGGTCCAAACTGACCACATCTGCATCCGTTTCGACTATTAACCGTCGTCAAACGATATTCCGCAGTGCTTCTGTCAAAAACATTTCTGTCTGCCTGCATCAGACCATCAGTGTCTATCTCGATCGTCTCAAGACGTCGTCTGATCTATCGAACACTCGATCGATCTGCTTGCTTCAAGAAACCTCTGCCCTATATATCCGAGAATGGTAAGTTCCGGAAACGCCCCCGGATATGCAAATCAGATGCGTACGCATTGAGAACTGATTTGCATAAAACCTCATGTTGAAAAACGTCACGGTTCATGCCGGTGAACGGGAAGAGTCGTTCATATTAAATTTGCATAAACGCCCGTTCACGGGAACGTGAATCGCGATGTATTGATTATTTCCAACAATCGGCCCCCTCATGCAAATCCTTAAGTCTCAATGCATATGCAAAAGAAAACTTACTCTGAGAAACCAAGGTATATCAATAAACACCAAGGCCCCCAGTATCCTATCAAACATATAATGAAGGAAAAATTTAAAGTATTATATCATTATTAAATTTAAAATAAAATGCATAAGTACTTATAGCATCTGAAAAATAGTTAAGTATTGTCGACAATATTGTAACAACAACATTTCACATCAAGTAGAAATTTATATACAACACAACTTCAATGCTTAAGTATCAGCATTCAAAAATTTAAATTTTAGTTTAAATTTAATTATAAGTATCCAAAATTTAAGTATAAGCACATTATCATATTAAACAAGTCAACTTTAAAAGATTAAGATTTAGTATAAGCATAGAATTTAAGTTTACTTTAAATTTGAGTATAAACACTATAATTAAAAAAGCTTAAAAAATTTAGTCTATTAACACAATATAAGTATACATAATTAATACTATTAGACTGCATTGATATACCAAATATTTAAAAATACATGATGCAAGTAATTAGATAATAAAATTCCTTTATCAAAACTTTCAACACATACTTTTTACCAAGTTGAAAAATACAAAATTTTATACACATAAGCTATTATTTAGCATCATGCGGGTCATGGAAAATGGATGTATATACAAAGGTGTAAAGTGAAAAAGATTCAATATCACAAAAATTTATACTCAAGATATACTATCTTATATCAATGAGGTTTAAGATAAACAATAATGTATATATATGACATCTTTAAAAAATTCCCAAGTTGTAAATTCAATTTAGTATTTAAAACTTTCTTTAGACTAAACATTTAATCTCAAAAAGTTTTGATTTAGTTTTTAAAAATTTTATTACAAAATTTAAGTATTTCCTTAGTCATTGGTTTAGTAAAGTGATCTGCTAAGTTATCTTTACTATTTACAAATTTAACATTAAAAGATTCATTGACTATTAAATTTCTTAGGAAATGATATCTAACATCAATATGCTTAGTTCTATTGTTTTCAATTGGAGAGTTAGAAAAATTAATGGCTGCTTGGTTGTCGCTAAAAATAACACTGTTACTTTTATTAAAATTTAACCCAAGTAAATGACATTCTTCAATTATGTTTTGTACCCATACCATTTCCTTAGCGGCTTCTGTTAGTGATACGTACTCAGCTTCCATGGTTGACAAGCTGACACACTTATGTTTAAAGGTACGCCAAGAAATAGGTACATCATCAATAAAGAGTATCATGCCTCCAAGTGAAACACGGTCATCTCGGTTTGCAGCAAAGTCAGAATCTGACTAACAATTCAATTTTAACTCTTGAATGTTAGATAAATTCAACATATAGTTTTTAGTCTTTTCAACATATCCTAAAAGGCTTAACAATGCATCCCAATGCTTAATTCCAGGGTTTTCTTGAAATTGAGATAATATATTGATGGCGTAACAAATATCAGGTCTAGTCCTACTAGATATAAAAGCCAAACACCCAATTAAGCTCCTGTAAGGAAAACTTTGCATTTGCTTTATTTCTTCACTTGTCTTTGGACAATCTATTTTACTTAGAATATTCCCTTTAGAAATGGGAAGTGAAGTAACTGGATATTTATACTGTTGAAACATTTGACATACTTTATCTATATACTCACTTTGATGTATAAAAAATTTATTGTCACACTCTTTAAATTCCACGCCTAACAGTTTTCTAATTTTTCCTAATACCTTGATATCAAATTCTATGCTAAGTAACGAAACAATGTGGTCTATGTCCCTTTGATACTTTGAGAAGAGAATTATGTCATCCACATAGACTAGCATAAGAACTTTGCTATTGTAAATATATGCACAATTACACCATTGAAGTTTTAAAAAATTTAATTCTTTTAATTTGGTGTCAAGTTCATTAAACCATTCTCTTCCACTTTGATGAAGACCGTAAATGGCTTTCTTCAACAAACAAACATAATCAGGCTGTTCCTGATTGACATAACCTTGAGGCTGTTTCATATATACTTTTTGACTCAATTTAGCATAGAGATAGGCAGATTTGATATCTAATTGGAAATGCATCCAGCCAAGCATGCATACGAAAATTGAGAAGAATGCTCTAATTAAGTTGAAGTTAACAACAGGGCTAAAAACTTCATCATATGATTCTCCCTTTTGCTGACCATACCCCTGGGCTACCAAACAAGCTTTAAACCTCTTGATTTTCCCATTCTCGTCTTTCTTAATGGTGTAGACCCATCTACTGCCTATATGCTTTAGTGAGGTGGATGCAGGAACTAGTTCCCAGACACCCCTCTCTTGCATTACGGCCATTTCTTCATCCATGGCTTTACACCATTTTTCGGACTGGGAAGATTTTATAGCAGCGTTGTACCCTTTTGGTATATTTATTTCAATATTGCTTGCTTCTGGTCTGCCTCTGACCCTTTTAAGACCTTTATTTTCCCGAAAATTAAACAGTTGCTGATCAAACTGTATATTCCTTTTCTCACAATATTTCTTAACATCATTGTGCGACCTCAGCCTTTTATTATCTCCTTGAGCGTAATAATACACATCGGTTCTACTCCCATCGGGTCTTGGAACCGTCTTTCGCTGCCAAGCAATACCCGAGCAAGGAGTCATACTGGAGTCAGCAGGAGAGTCCGTTTCCTCACTGGATTCAGACGTATCGTCACCAGTGTCATCACTCTCTCCTGCCCCCCCATCTGACTGCTCTCTCGGATATTCCCCGTCGGAGTATTCTGAAAGGTTATCTCTTGATATCCCTAAGGAGATATTTCTGGGACAAATTGGATCCAGGATGCCTTCCACTACATCACCCTCATCAAACCTCACATTGCAGGTCTCAATTGTTCGTTTCTCTCCTGACAAAAATATCCTATATCCTTTAGTTTTAGTAGCATAGCCTACCATCACCCCTTCTGTAGCTTTCATGTCTAACTTTTTTCTGAGCTGACTGGGTTTGCCTACATATGCTCTACAACCAAAGGTTCTAAGATGTTTGACTGAAGGTTTTCTACCACTGTAGAGTTCATGTGGAGTTTTTGTCTTAAATTTGTGACATATTCGATTTTTAGTGTATGCAAAACACAATATTGCTTCCGCCCAGAATCTGTCATGCAATTTGCTGTCGTTCAACATGGCTCTAACACAGTCAAACGCGGTTAAATTAAATCGCTTTGATACTCCATTTTGCTGTGGGGTATATGTGTTAGTCCTCTCAGCCTTAATACCGATATCCCTCAGGTAATTTTTGAACTTATCATGGCAGAATTCCATTCCATTATCCGTCCGGATACATAGAATTTTAGTACCTAACTGCCTTTCTTCTCTGGCCTGAAACTCTTTAAAATGTGAAAATACTTCTGACTTCTGTTTCATGAGGTAAACAAAAACTTTTCTACTATAATCATCTGTTATAGTTAAGACATACTTGTTCCCACCATATGAGGCTGTGGGTAAGGGACCACACACATCCATGTGTAACAATTGCAATGGTTTAGTGGACCTTATCCTACCTGTGGGTTTATACGATACTCTCCTAGACTTAGCCAATTTACACGATTTACAATTTAACTTTTTATATTTAAGTCCGTTAAGTTTATATTAAGTCCGTTTACAGCAGAAACTTTGCTGGTTTGGAGGAGATATTCAGCGTTTATGTGGCAATATCGTTTATGCCAAAGACAGTTTGTACTATTAAGTTCAGTTACTGAACTGCTAGGCTTAGATATTGAACTATTCACATTTTTATTCTGCTTAGTTTTTGTTTTGTCAGATTTAAATTTAGTTTCTTTAAGATTAGGTGCTATTCTTACTTTAGGTGTTTTTCTGGAAGCACTAGGATCCCTATCCTTGGATTTCTTATCCTTTTTGTGTTTCTTGTCTCCATCTCGATCCCTATCTTTAGATTGACGGGTTTCTAAGTTATGTTGTTCCTGGGTACTATACTTAGGTTTTAAAAAATACAACCCATCCTTTCTTTTTGCATAAAAGAATTTCTCCCCTTTAGGTGTAAAAAAACCATAGAACCCCATTAGCTCCATTAAAACTAAAATTTTGTTCCTCAAGAACAGATGCAGCTAATAAATTTCTCCTAAGTTTAGGAGAATACATAACATTTTCCAATTTGATAATACTTTGCTTATCCTTAAATTGGACATACATTTCCACCGTCCCGATAGCCTCAACTGGACTTTCGACATCCCCTACTGCTAGCGACATTGAAGTGCCTTTGCACTCATTAAATTTTGAAAATAACTTAATGTTATTACAGAAATGCCGCGTAGCAGCAGTGTCTACTACCCAGCTGAGTCTATCGCTAGGATCGATTACAGTATTAGCCTCAATCTGTGGAGACCCAAGAAATTCCACAATGCTAGATCCATTATTTCTAGGACAATTAAATTTAGTATGACCTAGTTTGTTACACTTAAAACACTTATTTTTACTTTTAGAACTATTTACAATATTACTAGAAGTATTATGAGATACATTTAGAAATTTAAATTTAGACACTTTTACACTATTTACACATTTCTTAGAAGTAAGATATGCAGAATTTAAACTCACAGTTTTGGAAAAGTCGCTTGCTTGCTGCCTAAGCCGGCTCTCCTCCGCTGCTAGCTCTGCTTGTATTTTGCTGAGCTTGAAGTCCGAGTCATTCCATCGGTATATAAGTTGAACGATACCTCGGAATTCTTCCGGAAGATATCTTATTGCCTGGAATGCAACATATAGGTCTTCAATGGGGTGTTTTGCGTCTTTAAGCCTCGTCACGGTCTTCCGCAGTCTTGAGCAAAAAATGTCAACATGCTCGTCTGGCTCCGGCCGGATGTCGAAGAATTCGTCTAGTAATCTCACCAGGTTGGCTCTGGAAGGCGCTTGAAAATGTTCTTTCAAGGTATTCCATACTTGACTAGGTTCGTCGGTGATGTTTATCAACTCTTGTATTCCGAGGATAAACTTTGATAAATGATGGCTAATGCTCGGTCTTTCCGGCGATAAAAATCATCGTAGTCGCGACGACTGGCATCTTCTTCTAAAGGCCTAACACTTCCATCTACATGTCCGAAACATCCTTCTCCCTTGAGGACGAATGAGATGTCGGTACGCCAGGTGACGTAGTTGTCCCGCGTCAGCAACTCCGTTCTACTTGCCTCCATGGCCACTCGTAGTTTTGAAGAAGCAGAAGTAAAAGTTCTTTTGTACAATGTTTACGTTTACACTGTTGCGTTTCGTTGTTCACACGAACTTCAAAATGGTGCCAGGTGCGGCCCTCATCTGAACACTGGAACGATTTCTTCAAAGATACTTGCACTTATGACTCTATTGGACGTTAAACTGGCCCCGTAACCGTCTGTCAGATATTGACGAAATTTTAAAAATTTGAAGATAGCAAAGCACGCACTGTCAGAGTCAATAAGTGTTGGCTGGGTCATGAAAGTACACAAGTCCAGTTTTAAAGAAAAACTTCGTTCACTTTATTTGGTGAAAAACACAACTAGGCATATTACACGTACCTGGTAATTTTCCATGCCGTAAAACATCAAAATATACTATGTACAAAAAGGTTTGCAGTTGTAAATGACTAGACAGAGATTCCTTGAAGCATTTGGTAGTAAGTTACTATACTACCTCTATCACTTGCGGCAAAGGGAAACCAAAGGATAGAACATCAGGAAAATATTTAAAGCGGCTTCCGAACGTTTGTAAGTAAATTTAACGTTCAATACATGCTGGTCCAAACTGACCACATCTGCATCCGTTTCGACAATTAAACGTCGTCAAACGATATTCCGCAGTGCTTCTGTCAAAAACATTTCTGTCTGCCTGCATCAGACCATCAGTGTCTATCTCGATCGTCTCAAGATGTCGTCTGATCTATCGAACACTCGATCGATCTGCTTGCTTCAAGAATGAATGAATGATATGAAGGTGGGTGGCTCCAGAAGAGCCTAGCACATCGACCAGAAGTCTATTGTACTACCCCAAAAAGTGAAGGTCTCTAAGAGAAGAGACCAGTAGCCGATGCATACATAAGCAGGCACTTGACAGGAATGTCGTTCAGCTCCCAGGGTTCAATCACATGACGACCAATGTGTTCGAATCTGTGAGCAGAGTAGGCCTCACATTCACACAGAATGTGAGCTGCAGTTTCTTCGCTGTAATTGCAGCCTCTGCAAAGCTAATCCTTGGAGACACCCATAATATTAAGATGTCTCTTGAGAGTGCAGTGCCCAGTAAGGAGCCCAACAGCTCTCCTGATGCCAGTTCTACTGAGTCTAAAGAGTTCCTTTTGACGTGCACTAGGGCAATTACAATTGAGAATTTTCGCTTGCCTTTGCCCTTTAGTGTCACGCCAGTTCTTGCATTGAAGCTTCCTGAAGATGTCAAAGACAATTCTTCTGATAAGATCATTGGGAATACCCAAGGCTGGCTCAGGGCCCACAAAAGGAGTATTAGAGCCTTTCCTAGCAAGTTCATCTGCCAATTCATTGCCAGGAATGCCCGAATGACCAGGCACCCAGTACAGAATGACACTATTATTACTAGCAATTTTACAGAGAGCTTTATAGCATTCCCAGACAAGGGAAGACGTCACAGTGAATTTCCCCAGAGCCATAAGAGCAGCCTGACTGTCAGAACAAATGAAAATCTGGCTATTCTCGTACTTTCTGTCATAGCAAATTCTACAACACATAAGAATGGCAAATACTTCAGCCTGAAAGACAGTAGCAAAATTGCCAAGCGGATAAGATAGCTTAGTGCCATCATCAGGGCAGCAGACTCCCGCACCAGTACTAGTGCCAATCTTCGAGCCATCAGTATACCATACAAAACAGTTATGTTTATTGTAGGTTGGAGTCCTCTTCCAATCATCCCGCGAGGGGACAAGAATTTCATAAGGCTTATCAAACGTAAATTTGACGTGTATGCCATCAGGTGGCATACAAAAATAAGGATGCCTAGCAACATTACTGTTAAGTTCACCCCAAGATAAATACCTTGAGTAATCTTTCCAGTGTTTCAGATATTTGAGTCTGTTCATGCAGATAAGTGCTTCTGCCTCAATACGCATATAGAGCGGATGCAAGCCAAGTAAGAGTTCAAGAGTTGCAGTAGGAGTGGTTTTCATGCATCCGGAGATTGCAATGCACACCATCCTTTGAAGCTTAACTAAATCAAGTTTAGCAGTTTCATTTCTAATTCTGGACCACCAAACAATGGATCCATAAGAAATGATAGGACAGACTATCATCGAGTAAATCCAATGAATAGCTCTGGGATTAAGGCCCCAGGTTTTCCCAATAGCATTCCTACAAGACCAGAAGATTCTTCTGGCTTTAGTTGTGCAGTAGTCCAAGTGTCTCTTCCAATTAAGTTCCTTGTCAAAGTAAATTCCCAAGAATTTAACCTCCTTGGAGCAAATAAGCTTCTGCCCAAATAAGCAAATATTCCCAAGATTAAGTATGCGTTTCCTTGTAAACGCAACTAAAGCAGTCTTCTGCGGATTAACCGTAAGACCTGCATTTTTACACCATGTTTCAACCCTCCTAAGAGCAGTAGACATCATGTCAGAGACAGTGTTGCCAAATTTGCCCCTGGCAACGATGACAACATCATCAGCATATCCAATGCAAGAAACACCAGAGATATCAATGCTTTCCAGAAGAGAATCCACAACAAGACACCAGAGAATTGGTGAGAGCACACCCCCTTGTGGACAGCCCGAAAGTGCATGCACAGTCATACTTTCTCCAAGTAAAGATGCACAGATATACCTGTTAGATAGCAGGTTCTTAATCCAATAAGATATCGTGGTATCAACACCTCTTCTGTTGAGAGCAACAAGAATGGTGTCAATGGGTACTTTATCGAAGGCACCTTCAATGTCAAGAAAGGTAGCAAGAGCAATTTCCTTGGCATTGAGATTTCTCTCTAAAATAAATGAGAGACTGTAAAGAGCAGTGTCCGTAGATTTGCCCGGTTGATAGGCATGTTGAGAACTGGACAAGGGCTTAGAGGCCAGAATCACTTCCCTTAAATACCTATCGATAAGTTTTTCAATAGTCTTAAGCAGAAAAGACGTAAGGCTGATAGGCCTAAAAGATTTGGCCTCATAGTAATTGTCCTTTCCAATTGCTTCAAGAAACCTCTGCCCTATATATCCGAGAATGGACAGTTCCGGAAACGCCCCCGGATATGCAAATCAGATGCGTACGCATTGAGAACTGATTTGCATGAAACCTCATGTTGAAAAACGTCACGGTTCACGCCGGTGAACGGGAAGAGTCGTTCATATTAAATTTGCATAAACGCCCGTTCACGGGAACGTGAATTGCGATGTATTGATTATTTCCAACAGATACTAACCCGGACATACTTTGTATTCATTTTAAAGCTAGATCGCGAGAATTTTACAATTTTTAAAGTCTTGATGCACTACAGTTTTTTGTTCAGAGAAATTGTAGATTTCTTTTTATAGATTATACCCTGTTTTAAGTTATTAATCTCTCATTGATGATGCATAAAAATAAAAATGTATGGATTCCTAAAATGTTTCCATAGTTGTGTTTTTAGAAGTGCTAACTGTTAACAATTATTATAAATTCAAAGTTAAATCGGTTCCATTTTCAACATCCGTGGTCAAGAGCTGCTCATGCTCCCCCCCCCCTCTCCATCCCCCATGGATCGGAAAATTCGAGTATAAAACATCATGCTTCTAGCGATACAAGACTATAGTTCTTAAATTCAAAAACGTCGAAATATTAAAAAGATCAAATTTCCTTAAGAGGATAAAGAATTTCCTTGTTATGAAATACATATATTGGGGAAATTTTAAAATAAAAGCATTCATAACGTCCGATAATATAACGGTAAAAAAGACCGAAATATCGCAGTAGCGATGATGGAAAATTTACATAGTAAATGATCAAAAAAATAAAAAAAGATTATAAATTTATTAAAAATCACTGAAAATCATTGATAAACCCTCTAAATTAAAAAAAAATAGTATTCAGGCTTTTTAAAAATAATAGGGAGGAATAAATAATAGTAAATGCTTCGTCAGCTTGTAAAAGTAAAATAAAAAGATCAGGATGAGAAAACTTGAAATTGCTTAAATTAATTGATTGAATTTAAAATTACCTCAAAAAAAATATTTGAATGCTTCATGATAAATTATTTTTTTTATAATCTATTGGAAAACAAATATTATAAAACACCTGAAAATACTTATAATAAAAGTCATTGATAAGATTTAAAACAGGATTAAAAAAAATTAGTGAATATAAATATTTAAAATATTCAAAAATGGGATAAATAAAAAATTTAAATTTGAAAAACCTTTACGAAATGGAAAAGATGGGGATAGGGACACTAACTTATAGAAAAGAATTAGTTTTAGAAAAAACACTTAAAATAAGTTTTGAAAATCTATTAAATGTTAATAATGAGATGTTAGCAATAATAAATGCATGTTAACAATATTACTCATTAAAAATTTGAAATATGTCTGTGAATTTGTCTTGTTTTTTTATCAAATAATAATAAAAAATTGTGTATCTTGCCAATCTCTTAAATTTCCCCCAATTTTTAAAATCCTCCTCCTTTGCATCAACATCCAAATAATAGATTGTACAAAAGTAGATCCGCTAAGGGGAGTTTTCTTGATAATTGACATATAGTGACTTATGTTTATTGTATAACTAGCCGCCTTTGGCGACCAGCCTGTTCGCTACCCTTGAAAATTCTGACCGTGGCAAACTCGTTGGCGCGACCTACCAGAAAGGTGTAAGGTAACTGCTTGGAAGGCCAGGAAGTGCCACACAATTTAGACCGGAACCCAATGGGGGAGGCATCCAAAGAGACCGTACCCTCCTTCCCCTACCACAAACCTCTCGGAAGGACTTGCAGTCCCACACGTTTAACGTGATCGTACTTCGCGTGAACACGGCTGCAGTTTTGGCAATGGCGGGAATCGAACCCGGGCCTGTTAGAAACTTGGTTTTGTTTACATCGCGATTCTCGTTTCGCGGGAGCGTGACGTCATTATTAAAATGATTATTCCGTTCTCGTGAACGAATCGCGATGTGGACAAAACTTGGCTGATCATGCAAATCACCTTTCTCGCCGCTCACGCATCCTGTTTTGCATATCCAGCGGGCGTTGCCGGCAACGGTTATGTTCCGGAACGCACCCATCTTCGGGTATAAAGGCTAGACACTTTTCTGGTTTTAAGTCAGATCGCTTTAAAGGAGATCGCTTTGTTTTAAGTGAGATCGCTTTGGTCATTAGATCGGTTAGTCATTTGATCGATATACTGATCGATGGAAGGATCTAGAAGGATCTAGATCGGGCAGACGGATCTTCGTAAAGTCATGTTTCGATGTTGTCGAAAGTTACGATAAAGTGTTTATCGGTGAACGCGGATATTTAAACTAAACTTAGTAGTTTTTGATGGTTCTCAGTTAAGGAGACCATGTTTCCCGTGTTGTGGACTTTATAGTGCTGATCCGGAAAGTTTAAAGTTTTTGCCATAGCCTGTGCCCAGCTAGTGGTGGCGTCGGAAAGTGCACGTGGTCACGTAAGTGTGAAATGCTTTTATTCCACTTACTTGTGTAAATAATACGTTAACCAGAAACGTGTCTAGGCATGGAACTTACACTGAAAAACCTTCATATGAGCTGTAGTGCTCATGTTTTGTAAATAGTATGCTTTGGTTATTTGGCTTACCTGTTTTCATGATATATACTGTAAGCAAATACAATGGATTCACTCTTCAATAAAAGTGATTTTGATTTAAACTGGAACTGTTCTCATTTAACACTTCTACTGCTACTTGTATTCCTACAACTACTATCTAACGTTTGTTATAGCTGCAACACTCTGTTTTAAATTTTCAACGAAGTTGTGGAACCAGAATTTCGTGGCTCATAGTTATTCTATCACCAGCTTCATCAGAAATTTAATTATACGTTAATTTTCAATATATAACTTACGGATATGATACATATTTCCGTCAAAGGTTATGGGCCCGTGCTCCCCATAACAACGTTAAAAATTTAGAAGTGTTAGAGTTCCAACGAATCCTGTCGACGGGGGCCGCGGACGGCGCCATTTGCATGTCGACGAAAGCGTAAACAAAAGGTCTGTTCAGCTCAGTTCCAAAAGGCCACCTTGCCATGGAGGCAAATAAAATTACTGCATTAACTAGAGACAATTACGTCACTTGGAGGAATGAAGTTTCATTCGCTCTTAAAGGAGAGGGCTGTTTCGGATTTGTAGACCGAACAGCGTTACCGGTGGATGAAAAAACATCACGCCGTGATTATGAAGATCACATGCGAAGAAAGGACCGCGCGTTAGCAATCCTGTTCCAGAATGTTTCATCTGATTACCAAGAGTTAATTGACATTAACGACGATCCGGCAGATGCGTGGGATAAGTTAAAAACGCACTTCGACGCGCCGACTCGCGCCAACCTGGTGCGTTTACTGGATGAGTTCTTCAGCCTACGTCCGGAGCCAGATGAACCGGTGGATATCTTCTGTACGCGTTTGAAGAAGGCGGTCGCCAAATTGAAGGACGTCAAGCACCCGGTGGAAAGCGTCTATGTGGCATTCCAGGCCATAAGATACCTCTCTGATGACTTCCAAGGAATAGTTCAACTAATCTACAGATGGGAGGACAAAGATTTCACTTTGGAGAAAATCCAACATGAATTGTCTGCGGAAGAAGGACGTATCCGGCAACTCCGTAGTGATAGAAACAATGTAAGTCAAAATTCATCTGTATTCTTGTCTCAGAGTAATGTAAATGTAAAGTGTAAAAATAACAAAGTGTTTAAAAGTGTTAAACCAGTTAAAAGGGTCATAGGACCATGTTATTTTTGTAAGAAGGCAGGTCATTTAAGGAAGAATTGCCCTATTCTTAAGTCTAGCTCAAATATAATTGAATTGTATTCATCTGCTAGAGTTGAAGCTAATACTGTGCAGGATCCTAGCAATAGACTCAGCTGGGTAATTGACACCGCTGCTACGCGGCACTTTTGCAATGATATTAATTTATTCTCAAAATTTAAGGAAAGCAAAGGTGCATCTATGTCGCTAGCAGTGGGTGATATTGAGAGCCCAGTTGAGGCTATCGGTACGGTCAAAATGTATGTTCAGTTTCAGAACATAAGAAGTAATATTGTTTTGTCTGATGTAATGTTTTCGCCTAAGTTAAGACGAAACTTATTAGCCGCATCTGTTCTTGAGGAACAGGGGTATACTTTTAAAGGGGCTAATGGGGTATTGTGGTTTTACACTCCAAAGGGAGAAAAATTCTTCTATGCTAAGCGAAAAGAAGGGTTATATTTTTTAAAACCTCAATACGAAGTTCAGACTGCAAATAACAATATTGAAGACCGTAAAACTAAAGGAAAGGATCAGGGTAGGGATAAAAATTCTAAGAAAGATAGAAAACCCCTAAATAAGAAAAACAGTATTGACAAAATGAAAAATTTGCCTAGAATAAATAAAAGTAAACGTAACTCTGAGGTGAAGTCGAGGTCAAAAGAAAAGGTTAATGAGAAACCAAGTTGTGCGGTTTCTGAGGTTTTGAATAAAACGGAACTCTGGCATAGGAGATATTGCCACATTAACTCTGATTATTTATATCAGACAAGTAAAGTTTCCGCGGCTAATGGACTCCCTAGACTAAAATATGCAAAAATTAACTGTACACACTGTAAGTTAGCAAAGTCTAAGAGAATTTCTTTTAAGCCAATTGGTAGGATAAGGTCCACTAAACCTTTACAATTACTCCATATGGATGTGTGTGGTCCCTTACCTACAGCTTCAATGGGCGGAAACAGATACTTTTTGACAATAACTGACGACTTCAGCCGGAAAGTGTTTGTTTATATAATGAAACAAAAATCAGAGGTGTTTAAGATATTTAAAGAATTCCAAGCTAAGGAAGAAAGGCAGCTAGGCAAAAAGATTTTGTGTATCCGTACGGACAATGGTATGGAGTTCTGTCACAACCAGTTCAAGGCATACTTAAATAAATTGGGGATTAAATCGGAAAGGTCAAATGCACATACACCCGAACAGAACGGGGTTTCTGAAAGATTTAATCTGACTGCACTAGATTGTGTGAAAGCTATGCTTGATCAAAGCAAGGTTGATAACAGAATGTGGGCAGAAGCGATTTTGTGTTTTACACACACCAAGAACAGAATATGTCATAAGTTCAAAACCAAAACTCCACACGAGTTATATTATGGAAGGAAGCCAGCCGTTGCTCACCTCAAAGTTTTCGGGTGCAAAGCCTATGTGGGCACAGCCAAACAAATTAGAAATAAGTTGGATATGAGAGCCCAAATAGGAATAATGGTCGGATATGCCGAAAGCACCAAAGGCTATAGGATTTATATAGCGGGTAAAAAGAAAGTTGAGGAAACTTCTAATGTAAGGTTTGAGGAAGGAGTGGCAGCGGAAGGCGTCCTGGGCCCTAATTACCCTAAAGGAATCACCTTGAGGAAATCGAACGTTACTCAGTCGATTGACTCGGAATCAGAATGCTTGGGAGGAGTGTCAGAGGAAGAAGCAGGTGAGAGCCGTGACACTAGTAAATCTAGTGGGGATGAGGACTCTCCTGCTGATTCTGGTCTGACACCCTGTTCAGATATTGACTGGATACGGAAAGCAGTACCTAGGCCTGATGGGAGTAGGACGGATATTTACTACTCAGTAAAAGGTGACAATAAAAGGCTGAGATCTCATAATGATGTCAGAAAGTTTTGTGGAAAAGCTAACATTCATTATGATCAGCAAATGTTTAATTTTAGAGAGAAAAAGGGGGTAAGTGATATCAAAAGGAAACCAGAAGCAAGCAATGTTGAGATCTTGATACCCAAGAGCTATAAATCGGCAATAGAATCTCCCCAGTCCGATAAATGGCAAGAAGCCATGGATGATGAAATAGCTACAATGCAAGAGAGGGGTGTCTGGGACTTAGTGCCTGCACCCATCTCACAACAAAAAAATTATAGGAAGTAGATGGGTTTATACCATTAAGAAGGATGAAAGGGGAAATGTTAAACGATTCAAAGCTCGCCTAGTAGCTCAAGGATATACCCAGATAAAAGGGGACTCATATGATGAAGTGTTTAGCCCTGTGATTAATTTTAGTTTAATCAGAGCTTTCTTCTCCATATTCGTTTGCATGCTTAAATGGAAACATTTTCAACTGGACATTAAGTCCGCATATCTTTATGCAAAGTTGAATGATAAAATTTTCTTGAAACAACCACATGGATATGTCGATCCAAATCAGCCTCAATATGTTTGTTTGCTTAAGAAAGCAATATATGGCCTTCACCAAAGTGGAAGGGAATGGTATACAGAGCTTGACACCACTTTGAAAAAATTAAACTTTTTAAAATTTAAATGGTGCAACTGTGCTTATACATATCAGAATAAAGTATTAATGCTGATTTACGTAGACGACATAATTTTGTTTGCTAAACAACAAAATGATATAGACCATACAGTTTCACTTTTGAGTAAAGAATTTGATATCAAAGAATTGGGAAAAGTCAAAAGACTTTTGGGTGTGGAATTTAAGGAGATTGAAGACAAATTTTATATACATCAAGGTGATTACATTGACAAAGTTTGTCAGATGTTTAAAAGGTTCAAATATCCAATTTCCTCACTACCTATTACAAAGGGTAACATCTTAAGTAAAATTGATTGCCCAATGAATGATAGTGAATTAACACAAATGCAGGGTTTCCCTTACAGAAGCTTGATTGGATGCCTAGCCTATCTGTCTAGCAGAACTAGACCAGACATATGCTATGCAGTCAATATTCTATCTCAGTTTCAGGAGAATCCAGGAATAAAGCATTGGGATGCATTATTAAAGTTAATGGGATATGTTGAAAAGACCAGAGAGTATATGTTAAATTTGTCAAATATTTGTGATTTAAGGCTAAACTGCTACTCAGACTCAGATTTTGCAGCCAATAGAGATGACAGAGTGTCACTTGGTGGTATGTTGTTCATGATTGATAAAGTACCAATTTCTTGGCGGACATTTAAGCACAAGTGTGTTAGTCTGTCAACGATGGAAGCTGAATATGTTTCGTTGGCAGAGGTCGCTAAAGAAATGATATGGATGCAAAACATTTTGGAGGAATGTAAAATGCTAGGTTTAAAATTTAACAAAAATAATTGTATAATTTTTTGTGACAACCAGGCAGCAATAAACTTTTCAAATTCCCCCATTGAGAATAATAGAACTAAGCACATAGATATAAAGTATCACTTTTTAAGGAACTTAGTTGTAAACGAGTCTTTTAAAATTAACTTTGTTAATACTAAAGATAACGTAGCAGATAACTTCACGAAGCCAATGACTAAAGATAGAGTTTTAAAATTTAGTAATGATATCTTTAAAATATAAAATTTAACTGTTCAAATAAAAATTTTACTTTAAATTTTTTTTTCATATTTTCAAAGTATAAATGGTTAGGGTATTTTATAATTTATTCCTCTCTCACTGATACAAATGAAATGTATCTTGAGTATATATTGTTATGTGACAATGAACTGTTACTTTTCTCACATTACACTTGAAAAAAAAAATATATATCCATTTTTACTACACGCATAATGCATTTTCGCTTATGTGAATAAAATGTTATCTGAATGTACATTATTGATATAATTCACATGAAACATAAAATTTTTAATCTGTGTTTATCTCATATGTATATTTACCTTCTGTATCTTTTATTATCATTGCCATTGTATTGGGTATTTAGTGTGTATACTAGTCATGGGCTAAGATAATAAAACTTAAATTTTTAATCTTAAATGTTAAATTTCATAGTTATACATTAAATTTTCTACAAACTTGAATTTGATGTTTAGACTTAAATTTTTAATCTTAAATGTTAAATTTCATAGTTATACATTAAATTTTCTACAAACTTGAATTTGATGTTTGGACTTAAATTTTTAATCTTAAATGTTAAATTTCATAGTTATACATTAAATTTTCTACAAAACTTGAATTTGATGTTTGGACTTAAATTTTTAATCTTAAATGTTAAATTTCATAGTTATACATTAAATTTTTCTACAACTTGATTTTGATGTTTAGATTTAAATTTTTAATCTTAAATATTAAAATTGATAACTATACCTAAAATTTTTCTAGAGCTTAAAATTTTTGATATCTTTAGACTTTTAAATTTTAAACTTAATGTTTGTTTTAATTTTCAAAATAGTAAAGAAATAGCTTTCTTCAGTATGAGCTAGTACTTAAGAAAGGGCAATAGTATGGTTATACTGTTTTCTTTGACTATGTTATCTTTAAACATGTAATTTAAAGAATGCTTATGATCTGCATAATAGATAAGTGTACTCATTTGATTGTTGCCATTTTGAGAAAAGGCTATTCACTTTCTAAATGTTATAAGTGTTATAAATTTCTTTAATGTATAAAATTTTGTGTATGCATACATTATGTTTTTAGGATACTAAGAACTTTGATTCTTAGAATAACCTTTTGTTGGATGAAAGCATGGGCGCCGAGAGTTGGTGTTTTTGCATGAGGGGGCCGATTGTTAGAAACTTGGTTTTGTTTACATCGCGATTCTCGTTTCGCGGGAGCTTGACGTCATTATTAAAATGATTATTCCGTTCTCGTGAACGAATCGCGATGTGGACAAAACTTGGCTGATCATGCAAATCACCTTTCTCGCCGCTCACGCATCCTGTTTTGCATATCCAGAGGGCGTTGCCGGCAACGGTTATGTTCCGGAACGCACCCATCTTCGGGTATAAAGGCTAGACACTTTTCTGGTTTTAAGTCAGATCGCTTTAAAGGAGATCGCTTTGGTCATTAGACCGGTTAGTCATTTGATCGATATACTGATCGATGGAAGGATCTAGAAGGATCTAGATCGGGCAGACGGATCTTCGTAAAGTCATGTTTCGATGTTGTCGAAAGTTACGATAAAGTGTTTATCGGTGAACGCGGATATTTAAACTAAACTTAGTAGTTTTTGATGGTTCTCAGTTAAGGAGACCATGTTTCCCGTGTTGTGGACTTTATAGTGCTGATCCGGAAAGTTTAAAGTTTTTGCCATAGCCTGTGCCCAGCTAGTGGTGGCGTCGGAAAGTGCACGTGGTCACGTAAGTGTGAAATGCTTTTATTCCACTTACTTGTGTAAATAATACGTTAACCAGAAACGTGTCTAGGCATGGAACTTACACTGAAAAACCTTCATATGAGCTGTAGTGCTCATGTTTTGTAAATAGTATGCTTTGGTTATTTGGCTTACCTGTTTTCATGATATATACTGTAAGCAAATACAATGGATTCACTCTTCAATAAAAGTGATTTTGATTTAAACTGGAACTGTTCTCATTTAACACTTCTACTGCTACTTGTATTCCTACAACTACTATCTAACGTTTGTTATAGCTGCAACACTCTGTTTTAAATTTTCAACGAAGTTGTGGAACCAGAATTTCGTGGCTCATAGTTATTCTATCACCAGCTTCATCAGAAATTTAATTATACGTTAATTTTCAATATATAACTTACGGATATGATACATATTTCCGTCAGGGCCTACAGAGTGAAATTCCCGCTCGCTAACCACTGGGCTACCGTGCCATCCGCGACAATCTCCATAACTTTATTTTTATTCGGCAATTTTGGGAATCGAACCCGGGCCTACCAAGTGCAAATCCCGCGCACTAACCACTGGGGTACTTCACCCTCCGCGATATTCTTCATAACTTTCTTTTTATTCACCCAATTTAGACCGGAACCAAGTGGGAGAAGCATCCACAGGGACCGTACCCTTCTTCCCCTACCACCAACCTCTCGGAAGGACTTACAGACCCACATGTTTAACGTGATCGTACTCCGCGTAAACACGGCGGCAATTTTGGGAATCGAACCCGGGCCTACCGAGTGCAATTTCCGCGCGCTAACCATTGGGCTACTTTGCCCTACGCGACAATCTCCATAACTTTCTTTTTATTCATCCAATTTAGACCGTACCCTCCTTCCCCTACCACCAACTTCTCGGAAGGACTCACGGACTGTCGGCGGCTATTGCTGTGTTAGCTGAGCGACTTGACTAGAAAAATTTGAAAGTCATTTGCAGATTTAGCAGTGTTGGTCATAGCCCTATCCGAAGTGCTGGTAGAAAAAAATTTTGTAGCAGATGATATGCAGTAGTGATGTGTTTTCTTAAGAAAGCAAGCTCGTTAAACACAAACACAATTTATTTGTTGTGAGATCCATTGCATCAGATGAAGTTACAAAATAAAACACTGTAACATTCGTTGCAAAGCAAAACTATATACAATGAGCTAGCAAGCTCATGGAAAAGGTTTTAAACAGTCTATGACTAGGCACACACTCTCAGTTACTATAACATCGGTAAGTAGAAAAAAACAGATACTGTACCACACATGCCGTGTACGTTAATGAAGCCACCATCATCAGGTCACACGTCATGGCTTTAGAAGTTAGACTACTCTTTACCGATCAAGGTCTGCCTTCCATAAAGGTCTTTCATGTCTACTACATGGTCTGAGAGTCTCACTGACTAAACTCCGAGATCACTAAGGTCTGTCAAGGTCTGTAAAGTCTGAATAACTGAGAATGTGTCCTATCATATATACACTGTGATGGGTACGCTCCGGAACACAACCGTTGACGGCAGCGCCCTCACTATATGCAAATCAGAATGCGCGCGCGGCGAGATGGCGATTTGCATGAATGGCATGTTCTGTTCCCGTCACGAGTCGTTCACGAGAACGGTAGAACCATTCTAAAAATGTAAACACGTTCTCGCGATAACGAGAATCGCGACGAAAACAGAACCAAGTTTCCAACAATCGGCCCCCTCATGCAAAACCCCAAATCTCGGCGCACGTGCTATCAATCAATGAAATTATTCTAAAAAACATAACAGCAAAAATGTCAAGTTCTTTAGTATCCAGCAAAAACATAAAGTATATATATTACTTTTCATGTTAAGCAAAAAAAAATTTATCATTGAAAGAAAAATTTAGATATCATTGAAACACTAAGTTCCAAAAAATTTAATTTAAGTCAAAATTTAAGTTTCAAGAAATTTAAGTATGATAATTTAAATTTAACATTTAAGATTAAAAATTTTACTATAAATATCAAATTCAATTTGTGTAGAAAATTTTATGTATAATTATTAAATTTAACATTTAAGATTAAAAAATTTCACTATAAATATCAAATTCAATTATGTAGAAAATTTTATGTATAATTATTAAATTTAACATTTAAGATTAAAAAATTTTACTATAAATATCAAATTCAATTATGTAGAAAATTTTATGTATAATTATTAAATTTAACATTTAAGATAAAAAAAAAAATTTACTATAAATATTAAATTCAATTTGTAGAAAATTTCATGTATAACTATTAAATTTAACATTTAAGATTAAAAAATTTCACTATAAATATCAAATTCAATTATGTAGAAAATTTTATGTATAATTATTAAATTTAACATTTAAGATTAAAAATTTCACTATAAATATCAAATTCAATTATGTAGAAAACTTTATGTATAATTATTAAATTTAACATTTAAGATTAAAAAAATTTCACTATAAATATCAAATTCAATTTGTGTAGAAAATTTCATGTATAACTATTAAATTTAACATTTAAGATTAAAAATTTACTATAAATATTAAATTCAATTATGGCTGTTCATTATCTCTGTCCAAGACCAGTATACATAATTAATACTAATAGCAATGACACAGATAATGAAAGATTTTTTTTTTTCCTTTCTGTGTTGTATTCAAATTTAAATAAGTGGTTTGTCATCAATGAATCATAGCCAAGTGTATGATAACAAGGAGTAAACACACAAAATAATACACATAAGCATAACTGTCTTATGCGGGAATTGAAAACATGGATATATATATACATTCAGTGTAATGTGAAAAATTTTAGAAAGTTCATTGTAAACAATACACATATATATACTCTAGATACAATTTGCTGCATCACAGAGGGAGGAGTAATTTATACGATATCCTAACCATATTTTGTAAAAGAAAGAAAAAAAAAATTTAGAAGTTACAAATTTAATCATTTTTGTTTTTGGAAATTTGATTACAAAAATTTAATGCTAAAAATTCCTCAAACATTTGGCAAATCTTATTAATGTACTGCCTATGATGTATAAAAATTTTGTTATTGATTTCAGCAAATTCCACACCTAACAGTTTTTGGACCTTCCCTAGAGATTTGATATCAAATTCTCCCTTTAGCAAAGAAACTACATGATCAATATCACCTATTATTTCTATGTTGCTTGCCTCTGGCCTGGATTTGATATCCCTCTTTTCTCTGAAGTTAAACAAATTTTGGTCATAATGTATGTTAGCCTTAGCACAGAATTTTTTAACATCATTATGACTTCTCAGCCTATGTTTATCACCCCTCACTGAGTAGTAAACATCAGTTCGAGTTCCATCAGGCCTGGGTACAGCTTTCCTTTCCCAATCTATGTTTGAACAGGGGGTCAGATCGGAATCAGCAGGAGAGTCCTCTTCCTCACTAGTATGACTAGTGTCATGGCTCTCACCTGCTTCTTCCTCTGACTCACTATCCAAACATCCCGATCCTGAATCTGATGTTCGAGTAAAACCCGATTTCTTTTGGGTGAAGTTTCTAGGTCGAATGGGGTCCAGGACGCCTTCCGCTGCTTCCATCTCCTCAAAACGGACATTGCTTATTTCTAATATTTTTCCTTCTTTCACAAGAAGAATTCTATAGCCCCTGGTATTTTCTGCATATCCTACCATAACTCCCAGTTGAGCTCTTAGGTCTAGCTTCTTCCTAAGCTGTTTTGCAATACCAGCATAAGCCTTACATCCAAAAACTCTGAGATGGGATACAGCAGGCTTCTTCCCATAGTACAATTCGTGTGGAGTTTTAACTTTAAATTTATGGCAAATCCTGTTCTTTGTATAAGTAAAACATAGGATTGCCTCTGCCCACATTTTGTCACCAACTTTGCTTTGATTAAGCATTGCCTTGACACAATCTAACGCTGTCAGGTTGAATCTTTCAGATACCCCGTTTTGTTCGGGTGTATAAGTGTTAGATCGTTCATGCTTAATCCCTAACTTTTTCAAAAAAGCTTTAAATTGACCGTGACAAAATTCCATGCCGTTATCAGTACGGATGCACAAAATCTTTTTGCCTAATTGTCTCTCCTGACAAGCTTGAAAATCCTGAAAAACTTTGAACACATCTGATTTTTGTTTTAAAATAAAAACAAACACCTTGCGGCTAAAATCGTCTGTAATAGTCAAGAAGTATTTGTTTCCCCCCAATGAAGCTACAGGCATTGGACCACAAACGTCCATGTGCAGTAATTGCAAAGGTTCTGTAGATCTAATCCTGCCTATTGGTTTGTACGAAACTCTTTTAGATTTTGCAAGTTTGCAATGAATGCAATTTACTTTTGCATATTTTAATTTTGGGAGTCCGTTTGCCGCGGAAACTTTACTTGTTTGGTGCAAGTAGTCTGAGTTAATATGGCCATATCTTCTATGCCATAATTCAGTTTTGTTCAGAATTTCAACTGTTGAACCACTAATTTTATTTGACTTTGATTTTAAATCAGATTTGTTTTTCGTTTTATTCAAGTTAGGCCTAATTTTGTTTTGACTTTGACTATTTGTTGCAGGGGTTTTTCTAACCTGTTTAGAATTTTTGTCCCTATCCTGATCTCCTTTACGGCCCTCAACACTACTATTTAAACTTTTAGTTGAGTACTGTGGTTTTAAGAAATACAATCCTTCTTTACGTTTAGCGTAAAAGAAATTTTCTCCCTCAGGAGTCTTAAACCATAGAATACCTTTGGCTGCACTAAAAGAATAGCCCTGCTCTTCTAATACAGATGCGGCCAACAAGTTACGCCGTAATTTTGGTGAATACATAACATTTTGTAACACAATATTATTTGTATGATCTTTAAATTTAACATACATGTTCACCGTTCCAATAGCCTCAACTGGGCTTTCCATATCACCCACTGCTAGCGACATAGATGTATCCTTACATTTATCAAATTTTGAAAACATTTTAACATCATTACAAAAGTGTCGCGTAGCAGCGGTGTCAATCACCCAGCTGAGCCTATTGTCAGGATTATCAACAATATTAGCTTCTACATTTATATTTGAAAATACTTCAATAATACTAGAGCTAGTCATCTTTTTCAATTTTGGGCATTGTGCCTTTACATGACCATTTTTATTACACATAAAACATGGTCCTATGACCTTAATAGACTTTTTAACTTTGGTAACATTTTTGCATTTAGCGTTAACATTTGAAAAATATACAGATGAATTGGAACTTACATTATTATTGTCATGATCCTTCCTCAACTGTCTAATCCTGCCCTCCTCCAGAGAAAGTTCTTTCTGAATTTTATCCAATTTAAAATCAGTATCGCTCCAGCGATAAATGATTTGGATGATACTCTGGTACTGGGCTGGGAGATACCGGATGGCTTGGAATGCCACGTACACATCCTCCACGGGGTGATTCACGTTCTTGAGCTTGGTGACAGCTTTCCTTATCCTCGTACAGAATATGTCGATGGGCTCCTCGATTTCCGGGCGTAGACTGAAAAACTCGTCCAACAGATGAACTAAATTAGCGCGCGTTGGGGCCTCAAAATGCGCCTCCAACTTCTCCCACGCATCCGCCGGGCTGTCGCCGATGTCGAGCAGTTCTCTGTACTCCGCCGAGATATTTCGAAACAGGATGGAAAGTGCGCGGTCGCTGCTGCGCATGTACTCCTCTCGCTCGCGGCGTGACGTAGATTCGTCGACTGGTAATGCAGTACGGTTGATGTGGCCGTAACATCCTTCTCCTTTCAGGATAAATGAAATTTCATTACGCCAGGTGACGTAATTGTCCCTGTTTAACGCTTCTATGCCGTTGCTCACCTCCATAGTCTTTAACTGTGACTAGAGTGCGTTGTTTACCTTTCTGCTTGATGCAAATGGCGCCGGTCGCGGCCCCCGTCGATGGAATTCACAACTCTTCACTGCTGCTTTATCACGGATAAAAGTTATGGCCTTGACATACTACGGCCCATAACCAAATGTCGGCGGCTATTGCTGTGTTAGCTGAGCGACTTGACTAGAAAAATTTGAAAGTCATTTGCAGATTTAGCAGTGTTGGTCATAGCCCTATCCGAAGTGCTGGTAGAAAAAAATTTTGTAGCAGATGATATGCAGTAGTGATGTGTTTTCTTAAGAAAGCAAGCTCGTTAAACACAAACACAATTTATTTGTTGTGAGATCCATTGCATCAGATGAAGTTACAAAATAAAACACTGTAACATTCGTTGCAAAGCAAAACTATATACAATGAGCTAGCAAGCTCATGGAAAAGGTTTTAAACAGTCTATGACTAGGCACACACTCTCAGTTACTATAACATCGGTAAGTAGAAAAAAACAGATACTGTACCACACATGCCGTGTACGTTAATGAAGCCACCATCATCAGGTCACACGTCATGGCTTTAGAAGTTAGACTACTCTTTACCGATCAAGGTCTGCCTTCCATAAAGGTCTTTCATGTCTACTACATGGTCTGAGAGTCTCACTGACTAAACTCCGAGATCACTAAGGTCTGTCAAGGTCTGTAAAGTCTGAATAACTGAGAATGTGTCCTATCATATATACACTGTGATGGGTACGCTCCGGAACACAACCGTTGACGGCAGCGCCCTCACTATATGCAAATCAGAATGCGCGCGCGGCGAGATGGCGATTTGCATGAATGGCATGTTCTGTTCCCGTCACGAGTCGTTCACGAGAACGGTAGAACCATTCTAAAAATGTAAACACGTTCTCGCGATAACGAGAATCGCGACGAAAACAGAACCAAGTTTCCAACACGGACCCACATGTTTAACGTGCTCGTACTCCGCGTAAACACGGCGGCAATTTTGGGAATCGAACCCGGGCCTGGTAACTGGTTGGACGGCCAGGATGTGCCACCCAATTTAGACCAGAACCCAGTGGGGGAGGCATCCACAGGGAACGTACCCTCCTTCCCCTACCACCAACCTCTCGGAAAAACATACGGACCCATATGTTTAACGTGATCGTACTCCATGTCAGTGGCGGAAATCGAACCCGGGCCTACCGCGTGCAATTCCCGCGCGCTAACCACTGGGCTACTTCGCCCTCCGCGACAATCTCCATAACTTTCTTTTTATTCACCCAATTTAGACCGTACCCTCCTTCCCCTACCACCAACCTCTCGGAAGGACTCACGAACCCACATGTTTAACGTGATCGTACTCTGCGTGAACGTGGCGTAAGTTTTGGCAGTGGCGGGAATCGAACCCGGGCCTACTGAGTGCAATTCCCGTGCGCTAACCACTGGGCTGCCGCGCCCTCCGCGACAATCTCCATAACTTTCTACATATTCACCCAATTTAGACGGGAACCCAGTGGGGGAGGCATCCACAGGGGCCGTATCCTCCTTCCCCTACCACCAACCTCTCGGAAGGACTTACGGACCCACATATTTAACGTGATCGTATTCCACGTAAACACGGCGGCAGTTTTGGCAGTGGCGGGAATCGAACCCGGGCCTACCGCTAACTTCCCGCGCGCTAATTTGCAATTTAAAATGACCATATGCTTAATTCCATCATCCTCATTCCATTGTTTCATTGTTCCATCATTTAAAATATCCATAAAATTAAAATATACATTTAAAAAATCCAGATCGTACCATCATTTAAAATATAAATATAATAATTTATATAGAGCAAAGGCGCTCTATTCAGAACCGTGACGTCACCTCCACCTTGACGTCCCCACCCACCACCTTCCCTGCTTCAGCGGGGGAGAAACGAACGGAACGCCGAGAAATTTAAAATCATGACGTCTTTAAAATTGCGATCCTGAAGGCAATTTTCATTATTTCTGGACCAGATTAGACTTGTAAGAATGCCAGATATTTCAGCTTTCTAAAAATGTAAATTATTAGTCGAAATTATGAGTACTTTTTACTATGCGAGAATTTAAAAACCAAAAATCGTTTTTTTTGAGCCAAAAGTGACTTTTGTTTTAAAATCTTTAAAAAATATTAGAAATCGAAATGGAGATTTGAAATTGATATATTTTTACTCGCAATTGTCTGCTCTTTCCGATGGTGTGAGTTGTTTTTTTCTACGACGTCTGGATCGTGGAGAAAAAAGGGCAAAAAGGGCAAAAAAAGGTCGAAATCGCATAAAACATTAAATAAATAAAAAAATAATTAGAATTTTGAAAATCGGTTTTCACGTGTCCCCTTCCCTCCCCCCCCAGGTCTCCGATTGCCAAATTTCGTAGCTCTCCGACGCGCGGTCGCGAAACGTATAGTGTATAAGACAGACAGACACACACACACACACACAGACATTGCCTTTTATTATTTAAGATAAATCTATAAATAAATAGGTAATACCAGCAAATTCCTAAATTATTAAATAACATACTTAAACACAATTTTGCATAACATTAAGCAAGTTGAAAAAAAACATCGCACATTTTGCAGCTGTTAACAACTGGCCATTAAACTTCATTGACCTACCGGCCAGTGGTTACTAACTAATAAAAATGGGAATTAAATAATAAGTCAATTTAAAAATTATAATTTGCACTTTAGTGTCTTTTTTTTTAAGTATATATATATATTTAGCAAGTAAATAAAATATTTAGATTAGGCCTATGTGGTTTTATCGTGTATATTTTTAATTTCATTCAATTGTTTTATTTTGGCCCTTAGAAATTTTCAAATGGCCCATAAAAAATTGATGCTGGGGGCCATTTGGCACCTACTTTTTTTTTTCTAATTTCTTACCCTGGGTGTGCGGCCATTGATCATGATACCGGCCCATACCATGATACTGCATATTGGATATCGGTCCCTTTCCTGGATGATAAGCAGTACCACTCTCACGCCAGACGAGTTGGCGTCTACAATCCGATGACAGACTGTACCTACTCTCGTCTGAGAATAGTACATAAGCCTGATCCTGTTCGATCCAATTGCGATGCTTACGACACCGTTGTAAATGGACAGTATGGTGCAGTCTGGACAATGGGACACACACAACAGATCTGCCTTCTTCTCCCAAATGTCTGGCTACAGTTTTTTGGAAGATCCGCTGTCTTGTGGTAGCAAAAAAATGATTTGCTGCCTGCTGAGCTGTGGTGCGCCGGTCCCTTTTTGCCGATAGGACAATGCACCTGTCTCCTGCAGGCATCGTACTTCTTGTTAGAAAAACTGTGTAAACAAACTCGCGTATCTGCTTAAAGATACGGTTAAAATCTAAATGTTAATTTCATCATGGTTAACTGTCTAAAATTTGGAACGTTTGTTTTGTGTCTCATCCGTTTTTAACTTGAATTCTTGCAGATTGTGACGTAATATGACCGGAATATGCATATTTCCATTCAACCGTAAATTTGCATACTTCGGGATTAACTTGAAAGTTAAACCAGTATATATACTCTGGTGTAGGAGGATATCAGTGTATTAGTCATGTTCTGTTCTCATCTTTTGATGATCTTCAGATCATAGTCGAGCCATCTGATAGTGAGAGTGAATCTCTGCTGAGATTTGTATACTATGTAGTTCAACAACTGTTTGGCCAGTTGTGGTCTTGTATCTAAGTTCCTATGTCTATGAAGTTACATCACTTAGAATATTTGACTAATGCTAGATAGTCAATATATTGTCGGTTTGGACAATGTTAAATTGCTCTGTGTCAGCCTTTTTCTACGAACTGCATCAAAGTTAAAGATGCAAGTTCTTTTTTCTATTCGTTAAATACCTTGTTTTATGAGAAATAAAATTATGTTATTTTGTTTAACAAACCTTGTCTTGATGTGAGTATTTGCAAACTTTTCTTGTGAAGTACACACTACACAAGATCTGTTACTTTGGCATTTCAGTTTTCGATCCTTGAATTTCCACAGTCTTGTTTGCCAACACTTCTAACACAACTTCCCCTGTGACGTGTGCTACACATTCCAGTTGTTTTAAATGCTTGCCACAGCCGTGAAACAATGCTGTGAGCGATGTTGAACTCCCTGGCAATATCTGTTATTTTTTGCCCTTCTTCGATCTTTTCAATAAATCATCTAAGTGATATCGGGAAGACATACTGAAAATTTCAAGTTTGTCAATTAAATCTTTTCCATAAAACTTTCACTTGGAACAACAACTGTCCACATGCGTCAAATCCTTTAAATCTCTTATCAGTGTTATCATGTGACGAACAGGCATGGAATTGAAAAATTTGCATATACACACCTCTTCTTACTGTATCCCGCACTTATTCTAATTTTCCACATTTTGTTTCCTTTCATTTTATGGTTGCTTTGGGTGATAGTGTCATCCGTCCTTAGCAATTGTCCAGCAGTGTATATATGTATATTAAGAGATTCATGAAAACTTTATATATATATTGATTAATAGTTATTTATAAAATTATTTTTAATTTAGCTAAATTATTAGTTATTTGTTTACTTATAACTTAATATATTTACTATAAGGTTTATTTTTTTTATTTGCTTAATTTTTATTTTTTCATTTACTTATATTGATGTATTGGATGATCAATAAGGAGTTTTTAACATAAGTTATGCAACTTCAAAAGCAGTACATTCAAAAGTGCACAAACCATCTACCTTTAGCTCACCTATATATTAAAGCTAAAGAAGTTTGGAAATGAACAAAAATGAACTCAACATGCCCAATATTAATTATTAAAACCAAGGTGAAAGGAAAAAAAAAATTAAGGTTGCACTTTTATTTTGCGAAGATCTACAAAGTTACTCTCGCAATCTATAATAAAAAAGGAATATGTCTGTGTACATATTTGTGCAATCTGTAGCGGGAAATCTAAACATTATATGGTCATGAAATTTGTTATGTAAGTACTTTTCAATGTACAGAGGTGCACTTGGCATTATTTTTTTTTTTTAATTTGAATGCATTTTTTAATTATTTTATGTTTTTGAGCAATTTTCTCACAAATTGGCTCTTTAGCAACCAAAAATATTACACAAAGTTTCCATCTTAATTAGGGCCGGCTCTACTATTAGACTAACTAGGCGGTTGCCTAGGATGCAGTACTGACACCTAGGACACAGAAATTCTTAGAATTAGTAGAAAATTTTCCTCTTATTATGTTTAAGAAAAAACCTGATATAAGGAATATATAATAGTTCATCGTTCATAATAATAGTTGTTGTTGTTGAGACCCAAACCGGCCGACCTAACAGAAAGGTGTAAAGTAACTGTTTGGATGACCGGGAAGAGCCACCTAATTTAGACCGGAACACAGTGGGGGAGGCATCCACAGGGACTATACCCTTCTTGTTCTTCCCCTACTACCAACCTCTTGGAAAGACTTATGGACCCACATGTTTAACATGATCATACTCCACAATCATTCATAATAGTGTATAGTTGATTATTAATTCATAACACTTTAAAATTAAACACTAAAACACATTCTAAACAATAAAAATATTGTTAAATTTAATTAAATTTGAATCTCGTATATATTTTTATTTCATTTTCAAATGAAGCTCTGTCTGATAAAACATGACCTTCTGAAGTCCAGTGCCGCACATGAAAAGTATAAAAAGACAGGAAGTAAGCAAAACAAGAGGAGATTTTCCTGAAATACAATAAAATAACTTCAGAACTTGCGCTTAAAAATTCTCTGAAACTTTTAAAAATGAAATCATATAAAGCAGATCTGTTTCCTCCAAGAAAACTTGTTCTAAATGATATATTGGAGTTTTCAAATTTATTATGAAAGTTTGTGTATATTTGATGGAATGGAACATGTCTTGTTATGGAAGAAGTACACCACAGCCATGCGTGAGAAACAGGACCCACACATATTAACTCCTATTGACCATTCACTTCGACAGGGTCAAATTTCGTGAAAAGTTATTAGATTCTACGGAGAAAAATTCAATTTAGGGGGGGGGGGGGGGGATTTTTTAAAAAACTGTTTTTATATTGGAGTGAGTTGAGTTGAACAATGAACAATTGTACAGCACTTCAAACTTTGAGAGGCTATTTCTCCAAATCCAGGGAGTAATTTGGTAAATGGATTTCATATTTGGATTCAACCTGGTCAAATAAGTATACATGAGTTTTTTTAACTCTCAGGGTTGCAATTGGAACTCTGATATTATATAAATGTTTATATTCTTAATTTTTAAATTGGGATGACCTCTCCATATTAACTTTTCTATCAGATGAACCATGGAGGTAAGAGGATGGTCTCCTCTCTAACTCCATGATATGGATACAGTTTTCCTTCAAGCATTAAAATCTCATGACCATGCAATTATATTATGTTGTGGCAATGCCTTTGGTCTGAAATTAAGCACAAAAATAGCAAAAATTGCCCAAACTTTGAGAGACTGTTACTTCAGATTCAAGGATTAATTTAAAAAATAGATTTCAGCTATGGATTCAACATGGTCGAATTAGTATACTTCAGTTTTTTTCAACCCTCGGGGTTGCATTTGGTGCTCTGACATACTGACGCTGCATTTTAGAGAGGTGATGACCATTTAGAAAACTATCAAGCTTGGCATGAATTAGCACTTATTTAAAAGAAAATAATTGATAAGAAAAGCAATAATAGGAACAGATCTTGCAATGCTTGATTACTTAGTAACTTTAATGTTTGAATGCTTGATACTTGATTACTTTAAGGCTTGTTGTTCGTTGCATGCAATATTGTCTTTCCATGGTACAAATGAACAATTGTACAGCACTTCAAATGGAACTTTTTTAAAGCTATATGATATCTAGCCCATTTTTATCCTAACATGAATGAACGTTTGCGTAGAGTTAAACATCAAGAAACAATGGTTTACTAATTAGAAAAATATGTCTAAAATGAGCTTATACAGCTTTTAGCTGGTGCTATATAGTAGCAAATTTTAATACATACAAACTCAGTCAAATACTATTCATTTCTTTTTGGATTCCACACTTAATGTTAGTCAGTCTTGGGCGCGGTAGCCCATTGGTTAGCACGCTGGAGTTGCACTCGGTAGGCCCGGGTTCGATTCCAGCCACTGCCAAAACTGCCGCCGTGTTCACGCGGAGTACGATCACGTTAAACATGTGGGTCCGTAAGTCCTTCCGAGAGGTTGGTGGTAGGGGAAGGAGGGTACGGTCCCTGTGGATGCCTCCCCCACTGGGTTCCGGTCTAAATTGGGTGGCACTTCCCGGCCGTCCAAACAGTTACCTTATACCTTTCTGGTAGGTCGGACGGTCTGGGCCTCAACAACAACAACTTAATGTTAGTCAAATTGAAGCAAATCTGAGCCTGAAGTTATCCTAAGAGGAGATTTCTTGGGATAATTTGGATTTCATATGCCTTTATAGCAGAAATTTTTCTTGAACAGCTTAAAAAAATGAGATTATCAATTAAAAATCTGTATGGTCAAGCTTATGATAAAGGATTAGCAAAAGGAAAATAGCTTATGGACATAAACCTATGTGCTTTTTTACGCCCTAAAATGCACGATCTTTAAACTTGGTAGTCACTGATGCTGCTAGGTATTGCCTAGAAACAAATCATTTCTTCAGTTTGGTTCATTATATTTCTAACTAGCAGCATATCCGTTCTTCGTACGGAATATATAATATAAAGAAACTTAAAATTCACAATCATGTGCAAATTCCTATAGCATACTAAATGACATTTTTAATCATAATATTCTGTTAAAATATTTAATTTAATACTCCTAAAAGGAAGTTTAAGAATCTCTGTTCTCGCTATACAAAATTATCTTCACTGGTGTTATGGATTGACCCTCCTTAACTATTTAACTTATTATTTATTTACAAAAGTTATTTATATGTTAATTTTATTTAATTTTTCTAAGTTATTATATTTATATTTAATCATTAAATTTACTTAATTATATTTATTTAATTATTTTTACAGTAGCCTGTGATCGTATAGTTTTATAAACAATGAAGTTTACTTTTATAATTATTATTTGTTTCTGTATTTACTTTATTTATTACTTACAGCTTGGTCTGTGCTCAACTATTAACACCTTTAAAAACACTTCAACCTCATATAACTTCTAAAAATTCCACTTACCTTTAAATAAATAAATAGCACAGCCAACAACAACTAATGAATCACAACTCTAATTGTTAAATTAAAAATTAACTTTTATTGACAACAATTACTTAAGTGCTTCCAAAAATAAACAAGTTAGATATTATAAAATTCTTACTCAGCTATTTTAGTGGTTAGTACATTGCTAAAAGGATAATTAAAATTAACTTCAATTAAAATAAAACTCAATTAACACTTTGAATATTCATCAATAATTTTAAAAATAAAACCCAGGAATCAGAATTCACTCTGGTCTGAAGACCAGAGTTTGGTCTGCCTGGAGCTGGCTGTCCACCCCTAAAAATGTTAAGAGAATAAAAAAACAAAAATACATTATTGATGTATAAAAATTATAACTTAAGGATAAGCATGAAAGAAATCATTTTTTGTAAAAAACATTCGTGTATATATATATATATATATATATATATATATATATATATATATATATATATTTTGTGTGTAGCACCACCTAGATGGCATGTATAAAAGAATAGATCTTGAGATGTTGATTGGGTAGAAATCATTTAAGAACAGCGAATGTTCTTGCTTCCAACAGTAGATGGCAGCACCAGAAATGAACTGGAAAACTTGCAAAGATCGTGTAGATGGAGATTGTAGAAACGTATATTTTAGAAGACATTAAAAACTAGCTGAGCACCACCCTTTAGGATCACTTGTAATGAGAAGGTAAAGGCTTATCGCTGTGGAACACTTGGGTGGGCCAGCAATAAAGCAGGGAAAAAAAAGACACTTAGGAGAAACACAACCACTCCGCAGTCAGTTTCCGAATTCAATAGCTTCCTCTCAATATCGGAAAATTCAAAGGCAACTGTATCTGCCTCATCCCGGGGCATAAATTTCCTTCGACCACGGGATACGGGCGCCCTTGCATTGGGGCCCCGTTCCACGGATCTTAGCAGCAACAGAAAACTCACCTCCTCCAAAAGCCGGTCAGTAATCTAATGCCAGGCAACACGCCTGCCTCCCAGGAGACGCCAAACTTGGCGAGTGAAACCCTGAGCTTCACGCCGAGCGCTCACGCATATACTGCGGAAATAAAAACGTTATGCCAAGAACCATTAAACGGATAACTTCCGCCAAGCGGCAACCCACCGCGCAGCAACCCCACCAGATGTGCTGGCACCCCTTTTACAGGTGTCCAGCAGATAAGCCGTGTGAAGGCCAAATTTTTCCTAAAAATGCATCTTTTTTTCTCACTCTCGTGAATGAAGTGAGATGTAGTTAAAACCCGAGAGCGAGAAGCCAAAAGATTAACAAAAGATATTTTAACGTTTAAGATGCATTGCGTATAATTTTGAATAATGAAAATAAGGAAAAAGATAGCAAATTACGTTAAAAGGGGAAATATCGCCGAAATATTCAAAAACAACAAATGAATTTTGAAGGGAAAGGGGAAAATAGCGAATTTTAAGCTATTTCATAATTTTGAACTATTAATTAAATTTAGAACTAAAAATCTTGGCATTACACTGGCAGATCTGATGAATAAAACATCCTGGCTCCTTTCGTAAGCAAATTTACAAAAAATATGGAATTGAATCAATATATGCAAAATAAAAGCGTTTAAAAGTGTATGAGACCTGTTCTACTTATATACGCGAATATTAGAAGATATAACCTGTATTAGTAGATTACATGTATAAATTAAAAATATCAATAAACCCGTAATCTTTAAACCTGAAGGCAGTAATTGATTCTAATATATGCCAAAATGAAAGTGCTAAAATTATATGGGAAGATATACCCGTACTACTTATAATGTTGTAGATTAGAAGATATGTACTTGATTCTAATATATACCAATATATGTCAAAATATATGCCAATTTACCTGTACTACTTAGATTCTTGTAGATTAGAAGGTATACCCGTGCATTTGTAGAAGATTACTTGTACAATATATGAGTTTCACCAATTTTTGCCCTCAATAAAATAATGGTATAATAACTTGAAAATATCGATAATCTCTGAATCAATAATCCCCGAAAATATCAATAATAATAATGTTTAAACCTGAAGACCGTAATTGATATTATCCAGTCAAAAATGCAATGGCAATCACATTAATTTTATATACATATCTTCTTTATTTAAATCAGAAAAGGTTTAATAAAAATAGTCTGCTGCTTAAACATATTGGATTTAAATCTGTTGCCAAGCAACACAATATCATTTGCTTCAAATAAATTGGTGGAAAAAATATCGTCTGAATAATGCTATCTTTATGGAAGGTATGGCGATATTTTAAAAAATCGTTAAATTTATCGCCATGTGGGACTGTAGAATTGACAGTCCCACTTGGCGACAAATTGATGAAACATCACAATACTATCCCCTAACAAAACACAATTCATTTCATTTATTTAGAGCAATTTTATCAATTTCAGATATTTTTATGGATTTACAAACATTTATATCAATTTGGTGACATTTTAAAAATTTGCTAAATGTGTTGCTAAGCAGGACGATTGAACTGACAGACAAATGCAAATGAAACATCATTTCAGTACTCTCTTCAAAACAAAATAAATTCCAGTGATTTACGCCATTTTTAAAAAATTTGGTGACATTTACGTCAATTTGGCAACGTTTAAGAAAAGTTTCCAAGTTAGCAATATCCTTCGAAATTTGTAGTTCTGAATTTGCAGATCTGAAAAAAGCATCCTGATCCCTTTTGTATATTACAAAATGAAAACACTAAAATTGTATTAGAAGATATACCTGTTCTACTTTTTTTCTGTTTCAATAATTGGCTTAATGAATTTATTGGCTAAACACAATATATGATTTTATTAGCTAAACACAATATATAAGCTTGAAAAGTCTTTGCCAAAATAAATGAAAGTGATGTACACAGTCCTCAATTAATATAATTAAAAGAAAAATCAAACCATTCATTTGTAAGATATATTTTTATATCCATTTATTTATTATTCAAATCGAAAAAATAATAAAAATTAACAAATGCATTTAAATTAAATAACCATTTTGATTTTTTAATACTTTTCATTGTTGATTAAAAACTTGTGAAGAATAAACCATGGTGATAGATTTTCCATTTAAATTCATGTTTTAAACATTCATGGTTTATCTATCCCTTTGAGGAGTGGATTGTCCAGGAACCATTCCTGAGTGGATCATCCCAGAACCATTCCCCGTCAAACACACACTCTGTTTTATAAGTAGAAATTATTTCTCTGCATTGACTAAGCATTGACAAATTTTAACTGACTACATATCAGATTCAGACATATCTGTTGAGCCATTGAGTGAAATAAGGTGGGAGAGTCAACGTTTTGAAACCATTGAGATACTTTGGTAATATATATGATGCTTTAATAGAGATATTTGATGATAGAAGCCTAACAGATTTGTCTGTAAATATATCCCGAATTAAAGCCCTTGCTGGTGCAATTAGTAATTTCAAGTTTGTGGCATCCTTTGTTATCATCCATTGATGCATCATCCATTTTTAAATCAATCTTACAAATTACTACAAGGTACTAACATTTAGAAAGAATAATTTAAACAAGTTTTTTCAATTAGAATGTGAAGATGTCACTCCATATACCTGCTAAAAATTGAAATCGTGCTACTTTTCCTTTTTTGGATATAACAATATATGTATGAAATTTTACAAATTATGGATATTTCAGTGAATGTTCAATTTTATTATGTGTGAAGAAATTTGCTTATGGATTCAGTTAAAGCTCTTTGAATGCTAAGTGAGATTTTGATGTGTATGAAATTTAAACTTTTATGACATGCCTTTTAACTCTCTCTGTTTAAGTGTTTGATTGTAAGCAAAATATTGTGATAACATAACAAGCTGGTTTTACGATAATCAACTGTAAATTAAAATACAGTTGCGACTTGCTCTTGCAATGTTAAATACATTTAGCAGTTTTAAATTTAGTGGTTTTGCTTGTTTTTCAAACATCTATTCTTGAAAATTGAAGTTCATATTTCTTTTTTTGGGGGTGGGGTGGGGGGGATAAGGGGGTGCAAGTAGTTTGTCTTGCCTACAAACTGTTTGGGGCCACACTTCATATATATATATATATATATATATATATATATATATATATGAAGGTGCATTTCATAAGTTTATGCACTTTAGTATAAGCAATAGATATCAGAAGAAGATAAAATAAGAAATGCAATTTCATCGCTATATATTTAATAACGACTAATAAACAATATAAGACCATGAACGTACCTGTTTGATTTGCAGGTTTCAATAAACGAAGTAAACACAAAAAAAACCATCAAAAAACTTGTTTCAAAAGTTTATGCACAAGTAATAAAAAATGAAGTTATTTAACGAATGTGATGTCCATTTTGTTTTATAACTTGAAAAACATGATTTGGCATTGACAGAATAAAAGAATGAAGAATTTCTGAGTCTAAATTATACCAGCAGTTTTCAATTTCACACTTTAATTCGGCCAATGACGAAAACAGTCGCCTATTCGCATAAACTCTTCTGCATAGGATCCCCCAAAGGTTTTCCATGGGATTCAAGTCAGGACTTTTGGCCGGCCAATCCGTGACCATAATGTTATTACACTGCAACCAAAGTTTCGTTGACTTTGCCGCATGAATGGGAGCATGATCGTGTTGAAAACAGAAGTTTGGTCCTGCTACATTCGCAGCTTCTGGTAATATGTGATCCTTTAATGTTTTTTGATAATTTAGCGCATTTTACTTACCATTAAGAAAGGCTAAGGATAACGTACCATTAAAGCAAAACGTTCCCCACACCATCAAGGAACGACTTTGTATTCTACTGAAAAAAATTCTCGGTTCTTTGCGCAGGTCATGCTAGTATGATGCCCATCCATCTGGGCTATTAATATTCCATTTCTTTTCATCACTAAATATAGAAGTTATCCATTGGTTGTCCCAGTTCATGTGTTCCCGAGCCCATTCCATACGACAAAATATATGATTTTCAGTTAAACTCGGAATTCGCTTCATACGTGCGAACATTATATTGCAATTACTTTGTAAACGTCTGTGAATAGTAGATTGGGATACTTTTAAACCTGATTTACTTTGTATTTCAGATAACGACAGTTCTTGAGTAGATGCTAGACGAAAAAATTTTCTGTCATCTCGAGAACTGGTACATTTTGGATGGCCTGATCTATCTTTTACTTTATAATCGTGCTCTTTTTGTAGCACAGCATAAATGCCTCGTTTTGACCAATTTAATATTTTCGCGATATCAAGAACAGACTTTCCATAAGCTTTTAATCTCCAAATTTCACACACTTTGTCTTTTGTAAACTGTTTCATACGTGGCATTGTACTGAATGGTGAGAGGTAAAACTCAGCAGTCTTATATATAATGGGCAAACGTCTGCAGAACTGTTTTATGCAAATTACTACGTTATTTGCATACTTTGTTTTGATTTTGCACGTTACTTGGTCATAAACTTTTGAAACAAGTTTTTTTATGCTTCTTTTGTGTTTACTTCGTTTATTGAAACATGCAAATCAAACCGGTATGTTCATGGTCTTATATTGTTTATTATTCGTTATTAAATATATAGTGATGAAATTTCATTTCTTATTTTCTTCTTCTGATATCTATTGCTCATACTAAAGTGCATAAACTTTTGAGACGCACCTTATATATATATATATATATATATATATCCTTCAAAAGAATACAATCTTTGAACATTATATACAAGCTGAGATGAGTAAAGGTGCAATTTGCAGCTCTAAACAAACACCGCTATATAAATTTCAAATAGACAATCAATGAAAATAGAAAAAGAATATCAAATAAAGGTGTGCTTACAGGGTATTAGCAATGTCAAGGGAGATTGTGACCCCTTTTCCTGGTTTAAGCGTGTTTTTAATCCCGAGAAACACTCCCAGAAACAGCCAACTGCCCGAAGCAGCACCTCTCCTTGTGTACGGGAAAATCAGAATCCGTGATGGAATATAAGACCGAAGGAAGTATCGAAAGTCACAAAAAAGCCGATGTCATAATAGACATCCCGGCCAGGGAAAGAGTACATAAGTAAAAGTGATATCCAATATTCATATGGTATATAAATAATATAAAGTTAAAGGTTCACAGTTACAGTGAAATAATAGATGTTGTAGAGTTGAATGGTAACAAATCGTTGAAATTAGCATAATCTTCATTACCACGTTTTCTACAGTATTCATTGTAATAATATCGCAGAAAATATAATGGAAAGCCTTGTTTCGATGCCTCTTTGATTAAATGATGTTTGCATATACTCCATTGTTTAGTAGTAGAGTTTAATCTTCTATATCTTATGATTGATGATCAAATTGCGTTTTACTCCAATACTCAAATTACTATTCCAATTTGTTATGTAGTTAATATCACATTTGAAATTTTTGCATTTATCATATATTTTATAACACAGCTTGTCATTATTATCATTATATAATGATATATCCAAAAATTCTACCTCTTCGTAATTATTTTGTTTAGTTTCAATAAGTTCCAGATTGCAGGGATAGAATCCGAAGTCAAATTGAAAATGCTCATCTATATTTCCAATTAAAATGTCATCAACAAACTGGAAGAAAAGAAGCTCATTAAGTATATGTGTTCCATTTTCATATTTGTATAAATAAATGTCGACCAGAAGTAACGAACATCCGCCACCCATTGGAATGCCTTTATTTGATATTCTCTCTTTCTATTTTCATTGATTGTCTATTTGAAATTTATATATATATATATATATATATATGGAGTTACAGCCACAAAACTGGAATGTAAATTTCGTTTTAAGAGTTATGCAAATGATCAAACTAGAGCTCATGTAACGTGCATGAGAACGACGTATCGTGCAGCATTTAATACAACCGATGTTCTTACTTGCGGACAATTGGAACTTGATTTTCTGCTTTAATACTGAAAATTATGTACTAAGATGTATTTGAGACGTACTCGACAGCACTACGAACAATTGTCTGATTTAGAGAGAAGTGGCATCATTGGCCCAAGGGAAACTGGTTGGTCCAACAGACTTATCAGTCGCCGTCTTCGTCAGAGCGATATGGTAGTTGCTCGGTGATGGAAACAGTGGATCAGAGAGACCTATGTAACCATAGTAGATGCTCAGAATGCCTCAGACAGACAACTGCTCGAGAGGATCATGCAGTCAGGAGAGGAGACATGTCTACACTAATGGCGTCGCTATCAGACAATCGAAGGCATTTGCCATCCCCCATGCATCCTGTATCAATGTATATCATTCAAAGACAACTGGCAGATGGTGGGATTAAGTGTCGACGTCCATTAACGCATCTACCACTGACCCCTCAACATAGGTAGTGCCACCTGGATTGGTGTTTAGCTTGGTCAGCATAGGTCCGATTGGAGGCATGTTTAGAGACAAATTCCTCTTCTCTCTCAGTACTGATGACTGCCACATAGGTGTGTGGATGAGGCCTGGATGTTTTTCATGATTATACGAGAAAGCTATTAAGAGCAAAGCATCTTAGTTAGACAAGAGCAGGAGGGGAGTAATCCTCCTTAGAAACAGGATCACCATCACCTTACGAAAATTATTTTATTTCAATGACCTATCAAATTTTATTCTCATCTAAATTTCTAAGAGAGAGCTCTAATTAGCAGGTTAGAAAATGTAATGCTTTACATTTCTTTCTACATACATACATATATAATGCAGCAATAATTTATAATACATAACTGAATTTTGAACTTTATTTGTAATTTGCCTGCACACAAATAATGTATAGGAGAAATATTGATGGGGTCGAAAACTCGAATTTTCGATGGATTAATATATCTTCTGGACATCATTTAACCCGAATCAATTATTTTTAAAGGGATGTCTGTGCGTATGTGAGTGTAATGTATGTATGGGTGTGTATAAGAATCTAGAGAGACAAAATTTCTAGAACGAATGGAATGAAGCGAATAAAATTTGATTTTAAAGGGAAAAGAACATTTGAAAGGTTGCAAATTTTTAAACTTCTTTTAAATCATAAAAGAAACTGACATCCAAAAATAGTAAATAAACAATCATGTTATATGTAAGTTTCAGGAGGGCTGTTGGGCTCCTTACTGGGCACTGCACCCTCAAGAGACACCTTAACATTATGGGTGTCACCAAAGATTCGCTTTGCAGGGGTTGCAAATACAGCGAAGAAACTGCCGCTCACATTCTTTGTGAATGTGAGGTTTACTCTGCTTACAGATTTGAACACATTAGTCGACATGTGATTGAACCCTGGGAGCTGAATGGCATTCCTGTCAAGTGCCTGCTCATCTTTGCATCGGCTACTGGTCTCTTTTCGTAGGGATCTGTTCTGTCTAGGGTAGTACAATAGACCTCTGGTCGATGTCCTGGGCTCTTCTGAGCCACCCGTCTCTCATTTCATTTCATATTTGTAAGTTTTCATTAGAAATCAAATGGAACTTACTTTAGAACGACAGCATGAACCGTTCTCTTGCTATTGCACGTTTTTCAAATATATGGATAAAAATGATGCATAAAATTAATAAAAGAATATTTATATGATAAATCTATTATCGACATTATATATATAGCTCATTTCATTCACGAGAAAAGACAAGTTAATTTTGTATGTTCAATAATGCTATAAATTTTTGTTTACGTTAATTAATACACTGCGAATATTATTGTGAAATAAATTCTAGAATGTGGATATAAATGTTTTGTTTACATGAACAATATCTATGTTTGGGGTTTCTGTGGAGGGAAAATGAAGCGTTACGGAAAATGTAAACTCTTCGGGCTCTAATAATAATAATTTCATTATTTTAATATTTAGAACTTTTCTTTAAAAAAAAAAAAAAAAAAAAGTATCTGTCCGAGCGAGTGTTTTTTTATTCTTGTTTAACTGTAAAATATAGATATAAATAGTAAACGACAAACATAAATACGTACTAGGAAATTTAGTATCAAAATCTATATTTATTAAAAAGCTTTTATAGTTTTCGAGTAAGTGTCTTGAAACCAAATTGAAGAAGATTGAAAATTTTTTAGTTTTTCAAGTTTGTAACATCTCAAAAACTAAGAGATCTAGCCTTGAACAATAAGCATGAATTTGAAGCTTTTTGAAAGCCCTACAAGTATATATAATTGGATTTTGGGTCAAACTTTTTTTGAGAGGTGTAGGAGGGGGGGGGGGGGGGGGAGCTTGAACTTTAAAACTTAAAAATGAGGTTTTTTTCCCATGTTTCAGACTTTCACTCGAAATATCTTCGAAAATATAAAAGATCGATATAATTAGTAAGCGACAAAAATGTGTATGAGGAAATTTAGTTTCTAAATTTATATGTATATTTAAAAAAGCTTTTATAGTTTTTAAGTAATCGTGTTTTGAAAGAAGTTTGAAAATTTGATGTTTCTCAAGTTTGTAATGCTTATATCTTAAAAACTAAAAGCGATAGCTATAAACAATAAGCATGAATTTATTGCTCTTTAAAAATCCTACAAGAGTATATAATTAGATTTTAGGTCACTTTCTTGGTTTTTGAAGTATAGTGATTATAATTTCGATATTTTAACATATCAAAATTATAACCACTATACTTCAAAATCCAAGTTTTCCAATGGGTGGGAAAGCTGTAACATTTGAAATGCCACGATTGTTGCAGCTTAATTTGGTTACTTACTCTTTTGTGAAATATTGGTGCACAAGCACGAGATATTTTGTTTTGTTTAAAATAAATTAGGAAGTTAAATGAACTTGGGGATCCTAAAGATGTTCAATGATTGGTGAGGTTTGAACAGAATAGGTGGAAATATACGTATTCAAGTACGTATTTATGTGTCATCAGGCAAGTTCATAGATTAGCTAGAATGTAAAATCTTGTCAGTAAATTTAATTTTTTATACAGCAAATCAAGTTAGTAAAATAATCAAATATATTAAAGTGGAGTCTATGGGCGGAGTTTTCAGTTGAAATCGTAGTGAAAACTAAAAGCGCTAGCTAGCTATAAATAGTTAGCGAGTAATTTGTATTGCTAGCTATATAAACAGTTAACAAGTATAACTTGTAGCAATTTGAAAGCCTGTAAATGAAACAAATAAATCTAAAGAAATCGAATAAACTTATTGAACTTTACTGGAGTTTTATCTTACAAAATATTATTCACGCAAAACAATTTCAGCTGCATTGGACTAGAGCCACCGCCGATTATATTTTTCAGAATTTATCAGGATTCAGAAGTAACTTACTGCATGTAGTATAAAAATTGCCCTCATTATTTTCTTTTAATAAAATTTGAATTTGTAATTGCATAAATCTTATGAATTATTTGTACATCTTAGCAGTAAAACATTATAAACAAATCAAACAATTGATCTCATGAATAAATTAGGAAAGAGAAGAGATAAAGGAAAAGCATTTAAATCTCTAAAAAGCTAAGATATAATATAATAGGAACGCAAAAATATTTAAATGTATTGTGTTTCTGATTTTGCAGATAAAATCTTGAAATCCTATCTTGAAGCTGTTTGTTACTGTTCATTGTAGCCCCTCTAAAATCTGATTCAAATACTGCAGGGACATAGATAAAGAATAATGGAATACTAGCCAAATTACAAAAAAGTTTTACACCTTGACGAATTTAACATTTGTTTTATTATATTACTTGAATGAATTACCCAGTGTTGACCAGGGCATAAATAAAAACCCCCAATACTTAAATAATACATTTACAGATAACGCTACTCAATTTTTTTCAAATCCAAAACCAATGCCAAATTATCAGTACGTTATCCACAAAGCAAAACGAAAATACACACTCGCCGTAATGCAAAAAATAAATGAATGAAAGATTAATAACCTCTAGGAGATGAACATGGCATTAAATCGTTACGGTAGCTGTTAAATCATATGGGTAGTTGTTAGATCATATTGATGGCTGGAGGTTCTATAACTGTTAAATCGTGAATATAGCTGCTAGGTCATATCAGTAGCTGGAGATTAACTAATTTTGGAATTTAAAAATCTAATTTAAATTTTGGAAAAAGGCCTTTGCGACGCTTTAGTTCAGGTATAGATGCAACTGTGTGGGAAAAATTCAGTGCTGTAGATTGCGGGGTATTGTGGACAAACAAACAGACATATTCTTCTTTTTATTATAGATTCACTGGGGGGTGAAGACGATAGAAATGTAATGTTTAAAATGTCCCTGAGTTTGTGACAAGTGAATGAAAATATATAAAAAATGTTAGAAGATACAAAACCTAATCCAAAGGCTTGAAAAACACAATAGAAAAGGGGAGGGGAGTAAAAATTAAAAATATTCTGATTTTCTGCCGAAAGGTAAAGTGCATCACAAAACTAAAAGGGGGGGGGGGCGAATCATATTTGCAATCATTGGAGGGCAGGGTGGTAAAAAAATAGTTATAGTAATTTAGTAATTTTGGAAAAAATAATAAACGACGAAAACATCTGAAAAGAATTTATCAATACATGGGCCCAACAGAAACGCTGGGAAATACCCAAATGCTTCCAAATTAATTCAAAAAAGGAGGAACAGGGTTTGAAACTAAAAAAAATATGACTTTCGAGTGGGGTAATAAAAATAGGGCGTATTAAGAATAAAAAAAATTCCATTCGTTGTAAAAGAGGAATGTCAATATTTTATTTTTTCTCGGTTTTGAAAAAAAAAATGGACAAATTAAAATACCACATATCATACAATAAAACTTTATATAAGAAGAATAATAACTCGAAAGTTTTAAGTTGACTAGAACATGGGGATAGGGGTAATGAATTGTTTGAGTAGAAATATAAAGAAAACCGCAATATCAAAATGTGTATTACAAATTTTAAGATTGTTTACTTAACATTTTACCTAAAAGTGTATTACATTATAATTGTAACTAAAAGTGTAATTATTCAAAAATAAAATAATATTTACAGATTATTGAACGTATATCTAGACAGAAATTTATATGCATGAGCAAAAGAATCTGTCAAATTCGCAGATTGGGTCCAGAGATTAAATTTATTAATTTGTAAAACAGCTCTAACAACATTTTTATGCAAATATTCATAAAGGAATATTTTGCTTCGCAAAAATATTTTGTACTTTTTTTTTTTTTTTTTTTTTTTTTTTTTTTTTTTTTTTTCCCCATTTTGCAATGAAACTGGAAAAATTACAAAATTAAGATCATTTTACACCATTGCTAAATTATTTGCCTCTGAAATTCTTTATAAAACAGCCACAGGACCTATAGATATTATTTTGGATAAAAACGTGAAAAAATTATTCTTTTCTCAGTTTTGGGGATAATGCCATTGACTAATTTCAGTATCAAATTTTTTAATTTGTTAAAACACATTAAAATCAACAAAAGATATTGTCAATTAAGAAATTTTATGAAAATATTTTAAAAAATTGAAAAAAAGTTACCTAAATACTTAAAAGAAGCCATATTTGACGAAAATGAATTTGTGAATCTTGTGTGCACAGCAGCCTAACACAACACTCTGAACACTAGGAAGTAGCTATTTCTAGTTATTGTGTTATCTGCAATGGCCTCCAGCTAGGCTCAATGCCTAAATGAGCTAAAATGATAGATGACCAAAAGAATGACAATCTGGACTAATCTCCTCCCTCCCCTTCATTTTAGAAGTGCGATCATATACGAGACCGCATCCATGTGTTTACAATTTGAATTTACAAGCAGGAATAAATTCTGGGAATTGCCCTTTGTGTTTTTTCCAGTATTTGGGGAAACACAGCCTCAGGGATTGCAGGCTGCACCCAGCTGCAAGTTGTATAAAATCTAGTAATCTCCTAAGTATTTGAGCTTACGTACTTTCAAGCAGAACTGTGCATTACTTCAAAAAATATGTAATTATGGGAGAAAAACGATTTTATCCTTTTAATGTTTTAATACTATCTAAAATAGTACATCAATTCATTTATATTAGTAGCACAAAATTGGTTCATTTTCAAAATTTTTTAATACGACCACAAAAGTCATTCTTACTACACCTAATTTCACTTCCGCCCACGCCACCCATGCCTTCAACCGGGCCTGCTTGCCTAGGGTACAAATTAGTCTGGAGCCAGCTCTGATCTTAATACCATCATAAAGATAAAAAAAATTTCTTTCAACCAAACTTTGAACAGAATTTATGCAATTACAATTGAATTTTTGTGAATTAAAAAAAATATATACTTTTCGTGTGTTCAAAACATAATCTGTCTTCTATCTTACATAACAAAGAAAGACTTCACTTCATCCCCGACACAAACTCTTTTCTCTGTACATGCTAAGTTCTCTTTCTTTCGTGAAGTCCACTACACCACAGTTTCCTCCCTCCTTCGGAGGAACTTTTTTCGATGGGAACAGTTCTTGGCAAAAAAGTCATATTTTAAATAATATATAATTAAAATCACATAATTAAAGTCACTACATACATATTTAAAGTCACTACACATGAGGCATGCTTTCCCAAGGTTAAGGGTCTCTGCAACCGCAGCAAAACTAAGCTAATACTTATTGGAAAATTGAAATAAATGCACTTAAACTAAATGAGAAGTTAAATACAAATGTCACTATAATCATTCTGCAAAATTATAACAATTAGTATGAATACATTTATACTGGAAATCAGTTTATAAACTCTGTAGGTTTTGATTGAGAAAAAGTTCCAAGAGTTCACTCAATCATTTAGTCAGGTAAACTTCAGCTCCAACCTTCTGCATTTCCATGTTTTTTCCACAGCAATTAATCACTTCAAAGTTATAAGACTGAAGTGCTAAGGTCTTTGGTTAGCACTTGCATTAGTTTTTAACCAGGTCAAAAGGTTGTGATCTGTACAGTCCAGCTATCCACAGAAAAGGAAATTTTAAAAACAAATATAAACATGTAAACATTTTAAGATATCAAAATACTTAACCCAACAGGAGTTTACATAATACATTTCCTTAATTTTAATTCAATATTTCTAAAGTCTGGATCTATTAAATATTAAGCTTTTAAAACATGAGTGTACACAATAGGGGTGATCGAAAAAAACTTTTTTTCGAATTTTGACAATGGGTAGTGTAGAAAAGTTACTTCTATTGACACAATAAACATATTTAAAATTTTGGGAAAATCGGTTAATGTTTTCAGGTTCCAGAATGCTCCTAAAGTTGCCAAAATAATTGTAAAAGCAAGTAATTTCATCAATACTGCCATGAATTTTTTTTTACGAACTTTGATTGTAGGTAGCATGGAGATAGTTCTTTTTGAATCATATTAAGAGTAACTTTCTAATCTTTTGCAATCCGATTGTGTTTCCAAGTTCCGGAACGCATTTAAAGTTTAGTAAAATATCTTGTTTGTTAAATAAAACTGAATGGACGGAAAATGCATTTGCAAATGCACAGTAAATTTATTTGCGCATTTATCATTTTTTCGTGTTTTAAAGAATCTGACCTTGAGTCCACAGAGAGTACTGCAGCAAGGTCAGGATAGTAACTGGAAGCTTGGGATCAGGATAGTAACTGGGAGCTTGGGATCAGGATAGTAACTGAGAGCCAGTTTCATCAACATCTGCATCTGTAGACACAGTGACACAAATGACAGTCCAACATAGCAGCTGATCGATGTGGCATTCTGGATGGAGCTACTGTAGCATTGGTGATTGCCACCTTGGAAGATTTGGGCTTAATTGTGCAAGGTAATACCTCGAAAGTAATTGACCACAACAAAGTTCGTCGAGAGAGAAAGAGACATCAGGAAAATTTACAAACTATTTCCTTCGAGAACTACTGTCTTCGTGGATTCTGCTTCGACGTACGCAAGGACCAAACCAAGACTCTAGTCAAACTGACTAATAAATACCGTCTTGTCAAAAGTAATGAGAAACATATTTCATTGGTGCAACAGCCTGAGAACAAATACCTAGGATATGTTAAACCGGAATCTGGATCATCAATGAACATTTCTTCCATCATCACAGGTTTTTTGGAAGAAAACTTAATTGACATGAAACAGCTGGTTGCCATTGGTTGTGATGGCACTGTCATTAACACAGGATGGAAAGGCGGTGCTATAAGAATGTTGGAAGATACTGTTGGCAAGGCATTGTAGTGGTTTGTGTGCATGTTGCAAGCAAATGAACTTCCTCTGCAGTATTTGCTGCAGTATATCGGCGGACAAATGAAGGAGCCATATAAATATTCTGGCCCAATCGGTAAAAAGCTGGAAGACTGCAATGAATTTCCAGTGGTTCCTTTCAAGTCCATTCCAACTGAACTCTTCGATCTCAACAAGCTGTATGCAAGTGATATGAGCACTGACCAAAAGTACCTGCTCAAAATATTTCGAGCAATACAGTCTGGCCACTGCCCTGAAGATTTGGCTGCAAGAGACCCCGGAAAACTGCGGCATTCAAGACAGTTAACTGCTGCTAACAGAGTCCTTCAGGTGTATGTTGGAGCAGAATATCCTACAGCCGAACTTGAGCTATTGGCGGGGTATATAATAAAGGTCTGTATACCAGTATGGTTCTCCATAAAGGCCAAGTCTTTATGCAAAGATGAAGCCAGACACGTTTGGAAGATGGTGCAACTGTCCAGATATTTGTCAATCCAGTACAGGAAAATCATTGATCCTGTCATTGCCCGAAATGCATATTTTCACACCCCGATAACATCCTACTTTCTATGGTCACAAACGAACAAAGTCATATTCGAAAGCTAGGTATTTTACTGATACTTAAGTCACACCAAGTTAAGAGTGAAACTATACGGCACTTTGAAATTCCAAAATTGAACATGGAAGCAACGAATTACATTGACCTCATCATGTGGCAGAATGCCTTTGTCACAGAGCCTCCAATCCTCTCCCACATCAGTGACCAGCATTTCCAACAACTCCTACAGGGCAACAGCAATGATGCCCACGAAGCTTTAGACATTCCAAATTATCCTTGCCATACCCAGGGTGTCGAGCAATGTGTTAAGATGGTCACCAAAGCTTCCCAATCAGTCTGCGAGTATGCAAGAAGAGATGGTGTCATTCAATCGAAAATGCAGTCACAAAAACTTATGTTCACTTTAAAATCAAAGGCAGATTAGAACCCAGTTACATAGATTTTCTATGGTTTTTTTTTTAACTTTAAACTCGTTCCAGAACCTGAAAACATAATCAGATCACAAAAAATTAGAAAGGTATTATTAATTAAGGTTAAATATATTACTGAAAATGATGTTGCCAAAGCCTTAAAGAAGTTAAAATCCAGCCAGTCTTTAAGCTGTGATGATGTTCCTTCTTTCATTATCAAAGGTTGTGCTGACTCTCTAACTTACCCTTTGCTTATTTTGTTTAATCTTTCGATTAAAACTATGGCTTTTCCCAATGTCTGGAAATATGGCCAAGTTATTCCTGTACATAAAAAGAACAACAAGCATGATATTTCAAACTACAGGCCTATTACCATTCTATCCCAATTTTCAAAAGTTTTTGAATGTGTTATGCATGAAAGGATCTTTTCCCAAATTAAGCAATGGATTTCTCCGTACCAGCATGGGTTTATGCCAAGACGATCAACTGTAACTAATTTAGCTTGTCTTACCAGTGATATTGTTGATGCTATTAAAACCAAGAGACAACTTGATGTTATTTATACTGACTTTAGTAAAACTTTTGATCACATCGATCTGGGGTTATTAACCTGTAAACTGATTACTAGTGGTTTTAGTGTTGATTTGTCGACTTGGTTATACTCTTATATTTCAGATAGACTGTATTCTGTAAAGTACTGTGGTGTAAACTCTAGACCAGGGGTGGCCAACCCGCGGCCCGCCTTGAATAATTTTGCGGCCCGCGAGATTCATTACAACTTTACAAAATACGATTATTTTATGCAATATTTTTGTTTTTAGTGTAGTGTTTTGTAACAAATAAATCCCATAACTGTTTCTATTTTACACGTTGCTTCTGTTTTTATACATACTTAGAAGTGGGCAGTATTGCATGGGCAGTATTGCATTTTAGAAAAATACAAAAAATTATTTGAAATATATTCATCTCCTTTTCATGTCGATGTCGAGTCGGCCACAGAATATCTCCAAATGGAACTGATTGACTTACAATGCAATAATGAATTAAAACACATTTTTGAAACATCAGAATCAAAAATAGATTTTTATAACACTTATGTCACAAAAGAAAAATTTTCCAATTTGAGAGATCTGGCACAAAAAGTTGTGAGCGCTTTTGGATCAACTTACACTTGTGAATCGTTTTTTTTCGAAAATGAAATTTATCGAGATCGACTTGCAAAAACTAAGTGAAAGAGTTGAGAAACAAATATCTCACTAATTAAATAAATTAAACATTATTCGATCATTGCATTATTATTATTATATTATCTATGTTTGTATACATGAAAAATAATGAAAACAATAATAATAATTCATTCTGTTTTAAATTTTCACTCCAATAAATGTTTGTAATGGGTCCAAATCTAATATAAAGATATATATTTTTATATGTGGCCCTCGGGCCGACGTGGTGGTCGAGTGGTCAAGGCATGCATTTCCAAAGCAATTGCTCGACCGCCATGTTGTGGGTTCGAGCCCCACGTAAGGCATGGATGTTGTTGTGTTGTGGGCGCAGTGTGTTCCGCCCCCCACCCTTCTGGTGCACCTGGGGCAACGTCCCTAGGACAGCTAAATGGATCACATATAAGGCCGAATTATGGGCGAATGACGATGAGTCAAGTGCCTGGCCATTGGCAATAATATATATATATATATATATATATATATATATATATATATATATATATATATATATATATATACGGCCCGTGGGATTATAATGTTTTTCTGAAGTGGCCCGCAAGGTCATTTGGGTTGGCCACCCCTGCTCTAGACCATAGATTCTCAACCTTTTTTTGCCCATCGCCCACTTTGAGAATATTTTTTTTTCCTAATGCCCCCCAATTTTTTTTACTTGCGAATCTGAAACAGCTATTGCCATGATTATATTTAAACATGTAATATTATATACTATAGTCGTAAGATAGGATATGGCCCTATCCTTTTTCTGAGTTTAAAGAAGACGGTTTCAATGAGAACAATTAAAACGCATACTTAATTATATTGAAAAGTATTTTTATTAACATTCAAAAGACATTGAATTTATAACTTATCTAATGATAAGGTTGAATTTGATGCATTTTAAGGAGTTTGTTAATATCGGGCTCGATTTTACTTAAAAACAACCGTAAGTCGCCACATTCAGTAACATGAGCCGATTTCTCTTTTTAGTTACCAACGTTGCTACAGCACTAAATCCACGTTCAGCTAAATAGGAAGATGGGAATGCTATCAGAAATCATTGAACAATCGATCATAATCCTGGGTACAGTTGCAAAATCGGCTTCTGCAGCCAAAATTCTTGGTAGCCATTCTTGAATTTAATTTTTAATTCCTCATTTGTCGTCAGTTCTATTAGTTCTTCTTCTAACTGGGATGATCCTGCTGTGTTGACATTTGAAAAAGGATCCAAAACCCAGTCTGGTATGTCCATGTTTAAAATGTCCTGGAATCGTTCCTTGAAATCACTGTGGAGGTTTTCCAAGTGTTGACAGTAAACAAGCAAGTCGTCATGCTTGAATGATACTGCTGATAAATTTGGGAAGTTATTGAATTCGCGTCTGCCGATATTTCTTTTGTATAATAGCAGTTTGGACATGAAAGCAGCAACGCTATTTTTTGTCTTAATCAAGTTTAAGTCATCGCCTTGAAGTTGGAGATTGACATCATTAAACAATTTATACAGGTCTGTCAAGTACGCAATATCGTTCTTTGATGAGATAAGGTTGTCGCGCAATTCCGTGTCTTTGTTTCCTAAGAACTCTATCACAGACCCAAACAGATTGTAAAATCGAGTCAAACAAGTACCTTTTGACAGCCAGCGCACCTCTGTGTGAAGCAGCAATCGGTTGAAATCTTCATCATTGGCAATGCAAAGCTGACTAAATAATCTGTCATTCAACGAGTTACTTCTGATTTTATTAACTGCTCTGATAACATATTGCAGTGATGTATGGAAGCGTTCACTCAAATTTTTCGCAACCAAATGCTGGCGATGAATTACGCAATGCACAGCAAGCACGTCAGGAACTTTATTTTTACTAGCCGCATTTGGCAACCAGCCTGTTCGCTACCCTTGAAAATTCTGACCATGGCACACTCGCAGACGCGACCTACCAGTAAGGTGTAAGGTAACTGTTTGGACGGCCAGGAAGTGCCACCCAATTTAGACCGGAACTCAGTGGGAGAGGCATCCACAGGGACCGTACCCTCCTTCCCCTACCACCAACCTCTCGGAAGGACTTACGGTCCCACATGTTTAACGTGATCGTACTCCGCCTGAACATGTCGGCAGTTTTGGCAGTGGCGGTAATTGAACCCAAGCCTACAGAGTGCAATTCCCGCGCGCTAACCAGTGGGCTACCGCACCTTCCGCGACATTCTTCATAACTTTCTTTTTATTCACCCAATTTAGACCGGAATCCAGTGGGAGAGGCATCCACAGGGACCGTACCCTCCTTCCTCTATCAACAACCTCTCGGAAGGACTAATGGACCCACATGTTTAACGTGATCGTACTCCGCGTGAAAATGGCAGCAGTTTTGGCAGTGGCGGTAATCGAACCCGAGCCTACAGAGTGCAATTCCCGTGCGCTAACCACTGGGCTACCGGACCCTCCGCGACAATCTCCATAACCTTCTTTTTATTCACCCAATTTAGACCGGAACCCAGTGGGAGAGTCATCCACAGGGTCCGTACCCTCCTTCCTCTACCACCAACCTCTCGAAAGGACTTACGGACCCACATGTTTAACGTGATCATACTCCGCGTGAACACGGCAGCAGTTTTGGCAGTGGAGGGAATCAAACCCGGGCCTACCGAGTGAAATTCCCGCACGCTAACCACTGGGCTACCGCGCCCTCCGCAACAATCTCCATAACTTTCTTTTTATTTACCCAGTTTGGACCTGAACCCAGTGGGGGAGGCATCCACAGAGACCGTACCCTCCTTCCCCTGCCACCAACCTTTCGGAAGGACTTATCGACCCATATGTTTAACGTGATCGTACTCCGCATCAATGGTGGGAATCGAACCCAGGTCTACCGAATGCAATTCTCGTGCGCTAACTTCCCACGCGCTAATATAAATTTTATAATGACCATATGCTAAGCTCTTAATTCCACCATCCTCGTTCCATCGTTCCATCATTTAAAATATCCATTTAAAATATCTATAAATTAAAATATCCATAAATTAAAATATCCATTTAAAATCAAAAAATTATCCATATCATTGCACCAATCCATAAATATAATAATTTCAAATACATCACCACAATTCAAACCACCATAATTCAATCATTTAAATTATTTAAAATATCCATTTAAAAATATCCATTTAAAATATCATATAAATATAATAATTTCACCCGATGTATACAACACTTATGCTAGGCTCTTAATTCATTTAAAACCGAAAGCGCGGTCTCCATGGAGACGGGGAAGAAACTACTGCGAATGGGGGGAAAATGCCGTTGAAGATCTGAGCCGATTGCCGAGACATTTAAAATCATGACTTCTTTAAAATAGCGATCCTGAAGGCAATTTTCATTATTTCTGGACCAGATTAGACTTGCAAGAATGCCAGATATTTCAGCTTTCTCAAAATGTAAATTATTAGTCAAAATTATTGTTGGAAACTTGGTTCTGTTTTTGTCGCGATTCTCATTATTTCGGGAATGTGTCTTCATTTTAAGAATGGTTTTACCGTTGCCGTGAACGACTCGTGACGAGAACAGAACATGCCATTCATGCAAATCGCCTTCTCGCTGCGTGCGCATCCTGATTTCCATATAGTGAGGGCGTTGCCATCAACCGCTGAGTTCCGGAGCGTACCCATCACGGTGTATATATGATAGGACACATTCTCAGTTACTTATCTCTCATGGATCTTAGGATAATCATTGATAGACTGGTTGTCTGATCGATAGGTTGATCGATAGATAGATCGTATGATCTGATGCTTAGCAAATACTCATCGTGAGTATGTTGCGGTACGTTAGCATTGTCAGCTAAGTTGCTTAAACAAAGTAGGAGTCAAGGTTCCGATAGTTATTTCGGAAAGTGCGATAAAATATTTCTTGTATTGGCTCTTTCAATTTTAAAGAGACCAAGTTAATTTTTCGCGGTCTTGGACTCAGAGTAATGCCATGACGTGTGACCTGATGATGGTGGCTTCGTTAACGTGCACGGCATTTGTGGTAATGTAGCTTTTTTCTACTTACCAATGTTATAGCAACTGTACGAGTAACTGAGAGTGTGTGCCTAGGCATAAACTGTTTACAAACCTTTTTTCATGAGCTTGCTAGCTTATTTTGTATATACTGTTTACTTTGCAACGAATGTTACAGTGCTTTTGTAACTATAACTTATGCAATGGATCTCACAAGAATAAAAGTTGTGTTTGTGTTTGACGAACTTGCTTTTTATTGACGTACACTTCACAACTGCATATCATCCTCTGCTAAACTTCTACTCTGCTAATAGTAATACCAGCACGCCAGAATTATAAGGAATGGGCAAACAGTGCTAAAATTTCTAAAATACTTCCCAGTCGCCAGCAATTATGAGTACTTTTCACTATGCGAGAATTTAAAAACCAAAAATCATTTTTTTGAGCCAAAAGTGACTTTTGTTTTAAAATCTTTAAAAAATATTAGAAATCGAAATTGAGAGTTGAAATTGATATATTTTTACTCGCAATTGTCTGTTCTTTCCGGTGGTGTGATTTGTTTTTTTCTACAATGTCCGGATCGTGGAGAAAATAGGGCAAAAAACGGTCGAAATCACATAAAACATTAAATAACAAAAAAAAATAATTAAAATTTTAAAAATCGGTTTTCACGTGTCCCCTCTCCCCCCCCCACCCCACCCCCGGGTCTCCGATTGCCAAATTTTGTAGCTCTCCGACGCGCGGTCGCTGAACGTATAGTGTATAAGACAGACAGACACACACACAGACATTGCCTTTTATTATTTAAGAAGCATGCTATGAAGCCTTTGTGACGCCCTGTCATAGCCGGTGCGCCATCCATAGCAACTGACAAAATATTATTAAAAGGAATTTCCTTTTCGGCACAAAATTTTTCCAGTGTATTAAATATAGTTTCTCCTTTTGTATCTGTTTCCAAATTCGTAGCAAACAATAGTTCTTGACATATTTTCTCATCTTTGATAAACTTCACGTATGACAATAACAATGCTTCATTGGTTGGTAAAGTGTACTCATCCAGCTGAATTGAAAATTGACAAGTCTGCAGATGATTCTCCAATATTTTCAGCCATCTCATCAATTCGTCTTTGCACAGAACTATTGCTCAAAGGAATTTTTCGGATAATATCTGCAGCTGGTTTATGGAGCACAGTGGTTATTACTTCATTTACTGCTGGTGAAATTAAATCTTCCCCAATAGTATGTGGTTTGTATGTTTTAGCAATCAACAATGAGATATTGTATGAAGCTCAAAGTCCGTCATCGTCTTGCTTAGAAGCTAATGAAAAAAGTTTTGATACAGTTGGCTGAATTTCGTACTTCTTTTTCATGTCTTGAAAATAGGTCACATCTTTATCTTTCTTATCCGGGTGTATTTTATTAAAATGATCTTGAAGCCTAGAAGGCTTCATCGCTTCATTTGAAAATGTTTTTTGACAAATAAGGCACATTGGCGATGATGGATTTGTGGGATTTTCGATAAACCCGTACTTAATATAATCCACACTATACTGCCGCCTCTTCTTTTTTGCTTCCGACATGGTTTTTACTTTACAGATACGTGAGTAGTATTAGTGTATTTTTAATACCCTGTCATCAATTGCGCACGATAATGCTAATGAAAATAAAATGAACAATCACTGCCTTTATATAGGTTGGAGACATATAACACGCATCGACAGGAATAAGATAAACATGGAGTGACTCGTTTATAACACCCGGCACCGAAGTTAAGCGCGGGGGCAAGGGTGATGCAGGTGCAGAGTGCGGGTTAGAACAAGCACAGATAATACTGTCAATTCTTGCAGGATTGCAAAAATCACATTATTTAACAAAAACTTGTTATAACTGAATTGCTACAAGCATTTTTTTTGCTATTTTTTATTAACAGGCTTTTGTTAACTTTAGCTGTATTTATATATGAGATATTTCACGTGAAATTGGAAGATTTGAAAATTTTTAATTCAAATCTAAAATTAAAAATTTTTATATCATCCAATTTAATGTAGATCTGAATGTAATGGAATCTTTAAGTTCAATTTTCATCCACTTCCCGAACTACCGAAATATGTGAATTTTCGCACACGTGATAAAAATGATTAAAATACATACAATAACAAAAATTAATCAATATTAAAGTTTACTTTAGTTAGTACGTGATTAGCGTGTTTTTTCTGTCTTTTTTAAACTATATTTTTTTAATTTGCCCACCGCCCCTCTGTACCATCTCAACGCCCCCTAATTTTCTCTGGGTCTTCTACTGCCCCCCTGAAAGTCTCAAACGCCCACAAGGGGGCGTTATCGCCCACGTTGAGAACCTATGCTCTAGACTATACAGTAATTCCTTTGGTGTTCCTCAGGGTTCTAATCTGGGCCATCTCCTTTTTTTAATCTTTATTAATGAAATTCCCCGGATTTTTAAAACAGATAAATGTCTTATGTTTGCAGACGATTTGAAGATTTATATGAAAATCAACTCATTAACTGATTGTAAACTGATGCAGAGTGATCTAGATGAACTGTATAACTGGTCTGTACTAAATAAACTCCATTTAAATATTTCTAAATGCTATGTTATGAGCATTGCTAGAATCCATAATATTCTTAATTACAATTATATTTTAAATAATTCATCTCTATCTCGATGTACTCATATTATTGATTTAGGTGTCACTTTCGATGATACTTTTAACTTTCAGAGACATATCGATAATATTATTAAAAGAGCCTACCAAAGACTTGGTTTCACCTTAAGACGATCTCATGTTATTGCCAGCTCTGATACGATTATTTGTATTTATAATACCCTTATTAAACCAATTTTGGAATATTGTGCAATGATTTGGGACCCTGTTTACAATCTGCATTCTCAATGGATAGAAATCGTGCAAAATAAACTATTACGTACTATTGATTACAGATTGACTGGCTATTATCCTTATGATATGCATACAAGGGAACTCAGACAAAAATATAGTTTGTCTCTTAAAAAAAGAAGAAGTTGGTCCTGCTGCCTCTTGTTTTATTATAAGGTTTTAAATAATACTATTGATTGCCCTATTTTACTTTCTTGCCTGGAATTTCACATACCTGTCAATAATACCAGGAAAAAAACTCTTCTTCACAATATTACTGTTAAACACAACTACATTAAATGCTATTCTATAAATTTGTTGATCTATATAATACCTATTGTGCTAATATTGATATATTTAACTTGACTCCTGCCTGTTTTAAAAAAGCCTGTTTCAATGCACTTGACATGTTTACTACTTAGTATTCTTGGATCCTATGTTCTGTACTTTTTAATTTCTTGTGTGGCTACTGTAACTGGATTTCATCTGTAGTTCCAAGATCCAAGACTTTGGATTACGGGGTACCTGCCTCTAAGAGACTCATCCCCACATCGAAAATAAGCATGTCCGGTCCAAAAGGAGTGTGTTATATAGCAATGCGATCAGCATGGGCTCCACCAATGGAGGTGGGCAGAAGGGTTGGTCTGCTTATTTGATGAGTCTTGGACATGGTTTCTGCCTGCTCGGCTGCAAAAAAGGAGGGCAAGGGTGGAAATTGCGCAAGAGCGAGTCACATTAAGTTAGAAAATTTAAGTTAGAAAATTTAATAAACAGTTTTATATTTGTAAGTTAGAATCTACAAGTAAGTTAAAGTTACACTAAATTAATTGCATTTACAAGTTATACTATATTAAGTTAAATTAAGTTAAGCAAGAGAATTTAAGTTGAAGTCAGTTTTGTCCTGCACATTACAAAAAAGAGAACACTAAATTTAAATTTAAAATAATCAGTCAGTAACTGAGTGAAGTTCTGTGCTGGCGTCGGTATGTGGGCAAATGCTAGCCTCTTGAATTCCCATTGGTCGGCTCAGGATCCGCAGCCGGGACCACCTCTGCTCACCAGAGTGGGCAGCTGTGGCGCCATCTGTTGAGGTCAAGGGGGACCAAATGGGAGTAAGCGTGGAAGTTTAAGTTCTTCAACTAAAATAAAGTGGAATTTTGTGGTGAAAGACTCTAGGAGACCCCCGATTGGGGAACAACATACCTCGCTTTCTTCCACTTGGTTCGCTGGGAGTCAAGTAGAAGATGTCTTGCCCTGCGTTTCCCATAATAGGAGCGCGTGGACAAGTCGTAAGTCTGGTCTGTGTTTCTCATGCAGGGTCTGCTAGAGTTTTTCTTGTAGAAATTTTGACTGAGCTTCCGAACCTGCTCTGCAATGCCAGAGACTCTGAGATCGTGGTGGATAACCTCGTTTTGGACGTACCTAGGAGCTTTAACGATGCAACGTAGGACTCTGTTTTGGAAAGTTTGCAATTTCTTAGTGTGGCAAAAAGCAGCCGAACCCCAGACAGGGCTGGCGTACAAGAATACCGGTGCGATGACTTGTTTGTAGATCAGCAGTTTATTGGAGGTGGAGAGGCGGGATTTACTACCGAGAAGGGGGAGGAGGGAGACGTAGGTTTTCTTGGCTTTTTCGACTTTGTTTGCTATGTGCTCTCCGTAAGTTAAATGTTCGTCGAGTTTGACTCCCAGGTAACTCACGGAGCGCTGGAAAGGAATTTCTTCATTAAAAATTTTAAGCGTGAAATTTGGATTCATTTTTCGGTAGTTAGGCTTGAAGATACAAACTGCACTCTTGGACGCGTTAATTTTGATTCTCCAAGTGACAAGCCAGTGCTCAAGGCTGTGTTTTATGTAGCTTTGCAGCGTGTTGATGGAGTTTTGTGGTGAGCGGCTTCGCGCAATCAGTGCAGTGTCATCTGCAAAGATGGCGAGCTTGACTTGTGGTATGCTTGGAATATCGTTGCTGAAGATGTTGAATAGCAGAGGGCTCAAGTTTCCTCCTTGTGGCACCCCAGCTCTGATTGGTCGGACAGATGAGAGGGTCTGGTCAATTCGTACTTGAAAGGAACGGTTAGTGAGGTACGAATTGATGATGGCCAAAAGTTGGGTAGAGATTCCAAGTCGCACCAGCTTGGTAATTACTCCAGGAATTAATGTTTTATCAAAAGCTTTAGCAATGTCGAAACAGACAATGCTAGTGTACTGCTTGTTAGCGTTTGTGTGGATAGTTTCGACTACACGCAAGAGTTGGGATTGCGTGGAATGAGCAGACCGAAATCCATGCTGGTCAGGTATAAGTACGTTGTTGAGTCTGCAGAAACTATCCAAACGTCTAAGCAACACTAATTCGTAAATTTTGGACAGATTTGAAAGAAGGGAAATTGGTCGCCAATTAGCGACCAATGTTAGATTTTGGTTCGGCTTTGGAATAGGGCAGATGGTAGCAGTTTTCCAACTCTGGGGAAAGTATCGATGCTCCAACATATGGTTGAAAAGTAAAGTCAGCCAGCAGTAGTACAGATCTGGAAGATTTTTAATGATGCGATTAGAAATTCTGTCCGGACCGGGTGCTTTCCTGAGTTTGAGTCCATCAACGATATGTAGAATTTCAGCCAATGAGATTTTCTCTAAGTCGTTTGGTGCATGTGAGTGGAGGGCGTGGTCAATTGTCTGTTGTAGTTCGTTTTCAGTGTTGGCATAAGTGTCATCTGTAGTTGCCATGTAAATTGAATAAAATAAATATGATTAAAAAAGCAGTAATTTCATTCTATCTGTAACCAAGTTGGTATTAAAATTTTTATGGCAATGTTGATGAAATTACTTGTTTTTACAATTATTTTGGCAACTTTAGGTGCGTTCCGGAACCTGAAAATATTAACCGATTTTCCCAAAATTTTAAATGTGTTCATTGTGTCAATAAAGGCAACTTTTTCTCACTACCTGTTGTCAAAATTAAAAAAAAAGTTTTTTCAATCACCCCTAGTAACAACACTACACTACTACATAACTCTAACTAAAACTTGTAAAATGAGCATCATTCATTAAAAAAATATTAGTTGGTGATTTCAAGATCTTGGAATCCTTTAGGATATTTTATATTTATTATTAAATTTAATTAGCATGATTTTGCTTAGTGAAGCATTTCTGCGCAACCTATTAAATGTGCTAATCATTGGATTACTGTACATCAAATAAATCCGTGTAATTCTAGGAGTGCCAGTGCTAAAGGTTTTAGAATGTGGCAGTACCAAAAGTAACAGCTTTTAGTGCTGATGAGTTTTTAAAATTTGAACGTTTATGTGAACATTGGCTGTTAAAGAACAAGAAATGCTATAATATTCTTTTTACAGCATTATTTAAGTTAATAAGTTAGTGACAAAACATGGATTTAAGTCGAATTATTATAACTTTGGTGATGAAGCACCATCTAAAGCAACAATTTGCAACTGGTTTAAAGAATTCCATCTTGGACATAGTCTCGGTGATGAATTTCGTAAAGATCAATTGAAAACTGATGTGATGCTAGAAAACATTGATGCTGTGTGTAATGCTAGAAAATATTGATGCTGTGTGTAATGCTAGAAAATATTGATGCTGTGTGTAATGCTAGAAATTAAAAATATTTGCTCTAATTGAGAGCAGTGACAACTAAAAAGATTATCAAGTTAGGGACAGCATTCTCAGGTAGCTTAAGGATAAGCAGATTTTGAATGTCCAGTGGCTAAGAGGGATAAAAGCCCAGATTGAATATCCAGTGGCCAATAGGCCCAGAGGGATAAAAGCTGTGATAGAATCTTCTGGAAGGTGAAAAAAGGGTTATATAAAGATCATAGAGTGCTCCAGATATGTTCATAGAAACTGAACAAGACCTCGTTAGGTACTGTACCTTATAAACCATGGGAATTATGATGATTCAAAATTTGAAAGTTTTTTTTAAAGTCGCCCCACTATATAGTCCAACCATTACATGTCCCTTACTGAATAATGCATTACATGTCTCTTACTGAATAATGCATCGACTAATGTTATTTAAATTATATGATATTAGAAGAAATTATATTAATTAACTTATTTCATGTGATATACTGATTATCCATAATTGTGCTTAAATGAAAATGTTTCCTAAATAGATTTAGTTTTTGGATAAATTTTAGTAGTTACAGAGATATAATTATCATTCAAACCATAATAGCATTTGATCCCAATATCCCAATAATAGGTTGATATTGCAGCTACTTTTAGCAATGTAGTAACAATTAAACTATAACAATTTAAAAATTGCACAACTATACAAAATAAATCTGCAGATTTGGTGCCATGACCAGGATGATCACTTTAGATTATGTCACATATGATGAAATTTAGGCATCTTTAAACATTTCAAGGACTTGAATACATACAATTTTACATGATCATTTAAAAGTCAAAAAGATATGCACACATTGGATTCCACACAATTTAACTCTAAACTTAAAATGTTGCTTGCGTCAAATGGTGCAAGGAAAATCTCAAACGAATCAATTTAGATACCTCAAAACATGTCTTTGACATTTTAACAGGGGATGAAACGTGGATTTATTCCTATCAAACCGAAACGAAACAATAATCTACTGTTTAAATGTTTCAAAATGAACCAAATCCTACAAACATTGTTCGTGCACAGATTGTGTTTCAAAGAAAATGATTGCTTTGGATTTTTTTTTGTAAATTCAGTCATGTTGTAACCGTTACTTTAGAGGATTATAGAACTGTAAATGCTAATTAGTATATAACAATTTGTTTGCCAGAAATAGCTGCTCAAATTATAAAAAATAATGTGAAATGTCGCATCAATTTTCATCATGACAATGCAAGCTCACATACTGTATTTCAAACTATCAATTATTTGAAGCATGAAAACATTAATTTGATGAGTGATTGTCCTTATTCACCCGATTTAATACCCAATGATCAAAAATAAAATGTGTGTTAACTTGTTAATAAGTGTGTGTTAACTTGTTAACAGCAGAAAAGAAGCAGTTGAAGCTTATAAATCACATGTTTCTGCTATACCAACTTCTAAATGGCATAACTGTTTTCAAAATTGGTTTATTCAAATGAAAAATGTATTGATATTAAAGGTGAATATTTTGAAAAGCAATAAAATAATTTATCAATTATTTGAAGCATGAAAACATTAATTTGATGAGTCATTGTCCTTATTCACCTGATTTAACACCCAATGATGTTTTCTCATTCCCAAAAATCAAAAATAAAATGTTTGATTAACTTGTTAACAGCAGAGAAGAAGCAGTTGAAGCTTATAAATAACATGTTTCTGCTATACTAACTTCTAAATGGCATAACTGTTTTGAAAATTGGTTTATTCAAATGAAAAAATGTATTGATATTAAAGGTGAATATTTTGAAAAGCAATAAAATAATTTATTTCCATACAAAAATATTTTGTGTCTTATTTTCTGAAAACTTAAATACTACCCTACATATAACAGTCACAAGTGTGTATTTACTAGTAGGTATCTATAAAAAAAAGAGTTCATGGTAATTTTCACCAAAAATATCAAATTTTTTTAATATATCTATTCTAATAAATTTAAATTACCTTATGATGAACGATTAATAGCAAAATCCTATTTTTGAATACTCTCATAAGAATGTTCTGTACTTAACCCTTTCGTGATGGTGTATTGTTGTCTGGGACTCTCACTCAGGATGGAGCGGGGTTGAAATACACTGATCACAGAGGAGCTTTTTGCATAGCTAAGCCTAACTTAAAAATAAAAAAAAAATTGAATACAAAAAACTTCAAATTCAATTGTTTTATTTTTTATATAACCTAGAATGACATATCATAGTTTTCAGGTTTTATTTACTTTTGAAAATTACATGAAGATCCTAAAAATTTGACTTACATTGATTAAACATTTAAGAAAAAAAATTAAGAATTTTAATCAACACAATTAATAGAAACAAAGATTAGTGGAAAATATACAGCAAAGACTATTTACAATGAAATGTAACAATGCTTAAACGTTTGATTTCGTGTGATAATCTTTAAAACTGGGATATACACAAAGATTGGACAAATACACACATTGCTAAAACAGTGTATTGCACAAAACTATCATTTTATGACTCTTTGAGAAACAAAAAATTCTTAACTATCATCTGAATGACTTAAAAGTTAATTGATAATACGAATGATTTCTTTTTTGAATAAAAAATGCTTTCTTTTTGCTTACGCAAATCAATAATTTCTTTTCTAAACACTCCACAAAATATCCTTCTATACTCTGCAAAAAATACTAAAAATACAAAGTGACTGAATACCAAAACTACAGAAATACCCTACCTCTGAAAAATAAAAGTATTCAGGAGGGTCGGAAGCACGAGCATGTCTATACCACGTGCAACATTTAAAAAGCCAGCTTAGTATGTTTACATTGCTCACAGTTCTAGCTTCCACATCGAACCAAAATATCAAAAATACAAAACACTTGGAACAAAACAAATCAAAAATCAGCATTCTATACTCATGCTAAATTCAACTGTAGTGGACTTAGGGATCCATTTATTCGCATTAAAAAAATACTAAATTAATTAGTATTACTTCAAACTCATATGAGACAACCATCCAGAGAGCCAATTCAAGCAACGGCTCACATATGAACCACACGGCTGTGAGTGACATTCACTACTGGTGCACAGTTAAAATGCAATTTTGAAGAAACTAAATACATGGGTTATTAGAAAGTTTTAAATTTTTTTAGAAAATTATTTGTCTTAGTATTAAATATATGATTTTTAGTTAATACAGTCAACTCACATTATAACATATCTTAGTCCATCACTACTTAATTTGCCATATTTTAATCCTTCATTCTAATTCACATGAGAACTTTAGTAGAACACCTGTGTATTGTGTAATCATCTTACATAAGAGATATTTGTGAGTATGTATGTCAGGTGTAGTAGAAATTAAATCATTGGACAGTGGCAGAATTTACTACAGAAGTACTTCAGGTCCCTGGACGATGCATCTCTATAATATTTGCAAAAAAATTCAAATTAATTTAGATGTTTTGATCTTTTAAAGCCAAAAATTGGCTATTTCATCAAATTAAATCTATTCATTCATCACTGCTGTAGACAATATTTAAAAGCAGGTGTTTAATTAAATGGCAAATTTTTATCGCAAAAACAGCTGTTTCCAAACTACATTTAACTTATCAGTTTTCTAATGTATGAATTTAAAATATTTTGTTGTATTCTTTTTAATTTGGTATCATTATGAGTATTGTGTTAAAATTTGACCTAAATTGGACGATGTAACATAGTAGCATTCTAGGCTGAGGACACAGATAAAACAGCAGATAAAATATTAAAATAAAACTTGTATTTACAAAATAATTATTTACTCCATTTACAAAAATATGAAGTTTTAAAAATCATAGTAGTTTATAAGTATTGGCTCTTGGCCGAAATTTGGTCTGTGAGCTTCAGAAGGATGCTGACTAGCACCTTCATATTCTCAAATTGATCTCGTTTGTCTTTTCCAAGATTTTCTCACTACACCATTGGTAGGTCATAGTTCACAACTCTTCAAAGGTAGTTCCATAAATATGAAACATTTAAACATGGTCTTGAGATTCCTTTTTTTTTTATGTTATATACAGAAATCTCATTTTCATCATTTATCAGCCGCTTATTTTTAGTGCTTACATATATGGAAATTCAACCATTTCCCTCATACATAAAATAAACTGATACATGTGTGTGTGAGACTCGAAAGATCTGCTTTTTTCATGTTTCAAGAAGAACAAAAGTTATAAATGTAGGTAAGAAATAAATCCCTGCTTCTTTTAACGGTTTTGTATTCCAACAAAATATGCAGCAGTTCTGTAAATGATTAATCTACCATCTCCAGCACAGTTTATTACTTTGAGGCTTTCAGTTTTTAGACCCTAAAAAGATCTGGATAATAGTACGTTGCAATGGAGACTTGTTCAGATAGCAATAATTTTTTTAATTTTACTTCTAAGGTAAAGGAACTTTTACTTGTTTCTGATTTAGTTAAGTATTTTTAACACTTTACAACATAGTTGAAAAGTGTTTATCACTTTGTTCATTCTGTCTGTCTGTCCGTTAGCACGATAACTGCCATAAAATGACTTTATCAAAATGAAATTTTAGTATGTTGTTTAGGCCTATAAGACCTATGGGAATATAAATGAATAATATCACCCAATTAGTTTTGGATTGAACCCAGGTTGAAAAAATGAAATACATTGGGACGTAATGGGACCCTATGGGACCTAATTTTTCCAACATTTTTTAAGCGAATTTAAAATTCACAAATTGCTTTGAAAGTTTTAGGAAATATTCAAATTCTCCCATAAAATATATAAAAAAAATTTCAGCAAAATATATTCAGTAGTTTTTTAAATAAAAATTAAAATAATAATTACACCCTTTATATGAAGAGATAATGTGGCCCACTTCAAAATAAAATATGGCATCCATCTTGTGTCAAAATCGTGATTTTTAAAGTTCTTTATAATTCATATTTAGTGTTGTATCCGTCCTAAAACTGCTTTATTTTGCTTAAATTCTGTGCATCTACATACTGAAACAACGCAATTACAATATATTTGAGTTTAAATGATCATCCAAATTTGATTATTTCTACAACGAAGCCTATTTTTCACTTATGTAAAATGTAAACAGCAAAATATGTGGAATGAGTTGTATGAGAATTGCTGTATTTCTTTAATGCAAAATTATTTAGCTCATGGAGTCTGCATAGCTGATATAAATGAAATATTCATTGATTTTACAGAGAGAAGGACGATTTTTTTCGATGAAGTTTTAAGTATAGAGTTTAATTACTTGTAGCTCCATGGTCTTAAGTTTTAAATAAAATAAATTATTTTAGTACTGTGATGAATGAAATGAATGGGAAAATGTTTATGAATGAAATGCTGCTTTTATAGAGAGAGCCAGGCGTGTTATATTTTGATGGCATCATTTGAATAAATTTCAGTTGTTTTTGATGAAGTTTTCAAATATAATAAATTATTGTAGTATTTTGATAATTTTAAAAATATTACCAAGAAATGTATTTCATTTTAGAGACCTTTAAACAAGCAATTTATATTTCAATGCCGTCATTTAAATGAAGTTCATTTTTTTCGATGAAGTTTTAAGTTTTCATATATAATAAATTAATAGAGTATTGTGTAAATTTTAAAAATATTACTGAGGAATGTATCGCATTTTAGAGATGTTTAAATAAAATAGCATTGAAGTTGGAAAGTGTTTCATAATCAATGCTTTATGCATGATTGATCTTACTTGTTATTTATTTGTGTTTATTTTAAGCAACCTAAAAGCCCAATTTCTTGAATATCAGTTTTCTTGTTTAGCGAATTTAAAAGATATAGCATCTAAGATATTTTTAGTGTAATTCTGCTAATGATCAGTAATCAAGCATTTATTTAGGGCTTTTCAAAGGAGTCTCTTTAGGACGTAACAAAGGAACCTATGTAAAACGTATTGAAGAATATTATTTAAGGTGTATTACGCCTGTATAATTAACATAATTATGCATGGAAAAAATGGAACATGGAAATAATTTCAATTCAAAACAGGCAATTTAGAAATTGAGTGATGTTATTTGTATCTATATTATTTAAGTAGCTGGTACGTATTTAGGATTCAGGCAACATTGGGTAATTCATTCTAAGCAAGTCATAAATGTTCAATTCCAGATAATCTCACCTTTTTGTTGTATCAAAATTATCTGTCACCCTTGCAAGAAGTCGTACAAAATATTGTTAAAAACTGCCACAGCGCTTTCGGACGTATATATGCCCTTCATCTGTTGCTACATGAGTAGTAACAGCATGGAATGTTTATATATATAGAGATCATTTTAAACAAATTTGCATAAAATATAAAATGGTAAATGAACTTACTAAAATAATACAAGAAATATACACTGAAATTACAAATAAGTTTAAACACTTACGAATTTTAAAATATTAGAAGAAAAGAACTAATACAAATTTTAAGAAAACGTCAAGCATGATATTCCTGAGAATGACGTCACAAATAACTTTTAAGAGATTTGAATTGCATAGAGTCGAGAATGAGTCGCCAAGCATAACTTAAAATTTGAACAGGATCAAAATTGCAAATTGATTCACGGTAAATATAAATAAACAGGGATTCATAAAGAAGAATACTACGTGAATTGTTACAACGAACCAAAAGGAAAGTTAATTAAAGGATGTAATATTTTAAAATTCGTAAGCGTTTAAACTTATTTTGTAATTTCAGTGTATATTTCTTGTATAATTATAGTAAGTTCATTTACCATTTTATATTTTATGCAAATTTGTTTTAAAATGGTCTCTATATATATGAACATTCCATGCTTTTACTACTCATGTAGCCACTGATGAAGGGCTTATATACGTCCGAAAGCGCTCTGGCAGTTTTTAACAATATTTTGTACGTCTTTTAGGTTGTTAAATAAAAGACCTTTCGTTTTGTAAAAACGCTTTGTCCTTGGTTTTATCTATTGTATGCAGACGTGATACCAATCTTGATTACTTGCAAGAAGTGTTTGAAAATAAGGATACTTTGTAAATTTTAGACATCAACTTTATAAGCATAGATGTGATTACTAAAAATATTCCCATCCACACAACTTTATCTCCTCCTTTCAAGCATTAAACAAGAATTGGTAATTTAGGTAATATTCCATGTACTTTATTTTCTTGAATAATTTTCTGTATGTAAATAAATTGACATAAATATATGTAAATTATATACAAAATTTTCTCTTACATTTTGTAATTTTTTTATCAGCCAAAGAAAGGAGCATTCTTCTAAGAAAGGACCACGTGGAAAAAGGGATAGGCAGGTAAGAATTCATCAGCCTTTTAAACGGCTGCATACTTTTTTGTGGTTTAACATCAGTGTCCTAATTATGAAATGTACCTCTGGTCTTTTAAGTCAATGTGATGTGTAAATTTGTAACTGGCTTAGTTAATACAGTTTAAAATATGATTAAATGTAAATATAGTAATACCTTGTATTGTACACTATAATCTTAATTTAGGTTTCCCAAACATATTTGATTCTTTTAACTAGTTATATGCAACCTTTTTTGTCTTGCACTTATATACCCTTCCTGTTCCCTACTTCACTCCTGTTTTTTTTTTACCTCGCTATCTATTCTGCACAAGAAATTTGAAGCCGGATGTGTGGCCAAACTAAATTTGTTGGACTCCATAGATGTTCACAATATTGTGGCACATAGCAAGTTTTCTTGTTGCCATTGCAGGAAATTTATTTCTCTGCTGACAGCTATATAATAAACATGAAATTAGTCCATGGATGCTGTTATCTTCAATGGTCACATGATCCTAACTCTGGGAAGAGCCCTGTAGGTATGTTCTGTGAGTATGATTTATTAATGGTCAGTTCTGATTTTTTTTTTTTTTTTTTTTGGAAGAGGTGTGTGGGGGGGGGGGGAATTGGAGAACACTAGACATTAATTGCTATGTATTCTAAAGATCAACCAGTAATTCAACTAAACTTGCATGTTTTAATAATTGCGTGATTTAAAAATAAATTGGAGCTTTTGAATTTTATGGTTCCTATAAAAGTCTCACAATAATAATTATTACTTTTTAACATATTTGAAAAGTGTTTATGACTTTGGTCTTTCTGTTTATCTGTTTGTCTGCATGATGAATGCCATGAAAATGGAATTTTAGTATCTTGTTGAGACGGTCTGTGGGACATATGAGAATGAAAATGAATAATATCACCCAATTAGTTTCGGATTTAACCCAGGTTGAGAAAATGAAATACATTGAACCATATGGAACATAATTTTTCAAACATTTTTTAAGTAGAGTTAAAATTCACAAATTGCTTCGAAAATTTTAGGAAATATTCAAATCATCACGTGAAATGTGTAAAAAAATTTCAGCAAAGTTATGTTGTTTTAAAATAAAAATTGAAATCATGATTACACCTATGATATATGAAGAGATTATATGGCTCATTTCAAAATAAAATATGACTTCCATTTTTCCGCTGTTATCATGGATGTTTAAAGATCGTTTAAATTTATATTTAGTGTTGCATTAATCATAAAACCCCTGTATTGTTGCATATTATCTGTGTATCTAAATTCTGTGCCAATGCAATTTCAATATTTTTAATTTTATATGATCACTAAACTTTAATTATTCCTACAACGAAGCCTAATTTTAATGCTAAACTATAACATGCAGAATGTAAACAAATCAAACAATCGTAGGGTGAGTTGTATAAGAATTTCTGAATTTTTTTCACACAAAATTATTTAGCTCTGGAGTCAGGAATATAAGTGATATGAATGAAATATTCATTGATTTTACATAGAGAGGCGAACAATTTATATTTTGATGACACCATTTGAATACATTTTGTATAACTAGCATTTTTTTTTTTTTTTTTTTTTTTTTTTTTTTTTTTTTTTATGAAGTCAAGTTTCCAAGTATAATAAATTACTGTAGTACTGTGATAATTTAAAAAATATCAATACTGAATGTATCACATTTTGGAGATGTTTAAATAAAATTGCATTTCAGTTTTAAAGTCTTTCATAATCAATGCTTTATGCATGACTGATCTTTCTTGTTTTAATATGTGATCAAAAATAATTCAATAACAATTATTTTTGGTGAAAAATAATTATTTATATGTAATCTCATTTTGGTCACATGTTGAAATTTACAGAACATATAGATGATTATGGTATCTCAAATGTCTATTGTTTTTAGATTTTTAAATGTGCAGTTATTTCAAATGTTGCATATCATAAGAAAGCCTGAAAAATGAACTTTCAGTACAGCTATATTTCTACACCTTATCTTAATTGGAAACCAACATGTGCAATCAAGTACTAAGCTATGCAAATATTTTTCAGTCAAATGTCATAGCTCAAAAAGTATTGCTTAAAATATTCCCCGCCTCCAATACTCTATTAGTTAGAGCAGTCCGCGACCCAGACCGTGCTCCTTGCCAACATGGGCTTAAAAGGGTTAGCTGCACAGTCGGGAAAAGCGTGATCTCATCATCCCCAGAACATTTATTAATTTTCAAAAGGAACTTTCAGAATTGAAAACCGGCCAAGGTGGTTACAATGGCAATACAATACATCCGCCTCACTTGGCGGGAAAATAATAACAAAAACATTCGCACAAATAGCGGGAAAGAAAAATAACAATCGTCCGCAAAACATGTGGCGAGAAAATGGATTAACACTCATCCACAGACATTTTTGCGGAAAGAAGACTCATCGCTAACAATTCACTCATCGCTAACAATTGTGGGCAAGAAACAGATGTGCGACAAAGATGTCCAAAATAGGCAATAAAAGTTAAATACAATGAATAAAAACAAACTCCCATGCAGGGACCAAATATCTTACCATTTTGCATTGTAGATGCTATACATTAATTTTCTACATATACAAATATATACACATTCTATCTATAATATATACACAATATTCACTTGATATATACACAATATGCAAACACAATATATACAATTTACATAGGCAACTTAAACAACAATATATACAATACATAGGCAACTAAACAACAATATGTACAATATATACAATCATGCTCCCGAAATTTACAATATGTATAACCAACGTATTCCGACAACATGTACAATTAACACATACAGGCAATAAAAACTCTATGTGCATCCACATGCATCCACAATTGCATTGTAAGTGTGTAACTAATTATAGCTATCTATAACTAATTATTAGTAAAGGGCTTAAGATAAATGTAACTAGGATAACCAGATAAATAATATATAACTAAGATTTCATAATATTTAACAAAATATAAGACCTAACCAGATTATTGTTGGAAACTTGGTTTTGTTTACATCGCAATTTTCATTTCGCGGGAGCGTGACGACATTATTCTAAATGATTTTCCGTTCTCGTGAACGAATCGCGATGTGGACAAAACTGGGCTTATCATGCAAATCACCTTCTCGCCGCTCATGCATCCTGTTTTGCATATCCAGAGGGCGTTGCCGGCAACGGTTATGTTCCGGAACGCACCCATCGTCGGATATAAAAGCCGGACACATTTTTGGTTTAAGCAGATAAGACGTGATGGTCTACAGATAGTACGACGTTGCAGTACTTTGTAGATGAGATGCTGTAGCAGATGGGATGCTGTAGATGATGCAGTACTACGATGCATAGATCGTCTTAGAGAGATCGCTGACGGAGCTACATAGAGTCTTATTCGATGTAGTCGAATGTCATGATAATGTTTATCGGTTGACGCGGATGTTTTAGTGAATCTTAAAGATTTAATGGTTCTCAGTTAAGGAGACCATGTTGTTCCGTGTTGTGGACTTTAGGCAGTGTTAATCCGTGATGTTTAAAGTTTTTGCCATAACATGTGACCAGCTATATGTGGCATCGGGAAATGCAAGTTGATACGTAAGTTTGAAAAGTTTTATTCTACTTACTCGTGTAAAGATTGCTTAAACCAAGAATGTGCCTAAGTGTGGAACTTTTTTCTGAAAACCTTACGAATGAGCTTGAGAGCTCATGTTTTGTAAATAGTATTCTTTGATTTGTCTTACATTGCCATAAATATATTGTAAGCAAATGCAATGGATTCGCTTCTTAAATAAAAGTGATTTGAACTAAATTGGAATTGTTATTTTCAACACCTCTACAGTTAGTTGTATTTTTAATAACTTTCATTTTGACGTTGTTATCACTGCTATCGCTGCTTAAATTCCAGCGAAGATTTTCAATTTCGTACCTTATCAATTTAATAACCAACAGGTTATGATGTGTATACCCCCAGCAATTATTGTGACTAGGTTTGCATGTGATATTTAGGAAATTTCATCACAAACACCTGCAGCAATCAGGATGCATGCTTCAATGTGTCTGGTGGACGAGGAACTAGTAACAACCCTATTAAACCATAAGGCCCGTCCATTGTCCGAAGGTTTTGACAAGTGCCACCTGAGAGACAGCGGGCAATCGAATACATAATGATCCGCGTCGCCCACTGCCCCACAGGTGCAAAGCGGGGAGAGTTTTACTTTAAACCGGTGAAGGTAAGCCGGGAAAGGACCGTGGCCAGTAAAGAAAAGGATCAGAGCTCTATTGACAATTTGACGTGATGGATCAAAGGAAGGGCAAAATGAACGGGCCCGCGAACCACCGTCCCACGAGTCACTGAGCGTCCATCATCTCTCAATCACCTCCTTCCAAACAAAGCTGGAAAGAAGTGAGTAGGGAGCAGGAACATCCAGCGGCTCGCCGAACCTAGCCGCTAACTTTGCGTTACCCTCTGCCGCCTCATTTCCGACAATTCCCACGTGGGCTTTCACCCAGCGCAGAGTAACAAGACCACAACAAGGTAAAAGTTTCTCTTTTATTTTTGCCAACAATGAAGAACGGTTTTTATGGAGCACAGTGTGACTATCGAAGAGGCACTGTCAGAATGGTGACAGAGGAGGAACCATTTTCCAGAGCCTAACTCCCAGCAGAGTTAATAGCGCAGAGTTCAGCCTGAAATACTGAATTAAAATTGTTTAACTTGAATCTACTAACATGAATCAAATTATTGTCTTCGAAGACACAAAAAGCAAAACCCACCTCTCCATCAATCTTCGATCCATCAGTAAAAATCTGATACCGGGCCCCATCGCATTTGTTAATCAGGGAATCTATATCATCATGTGGGCGCAAATAGGTACTAGAGACACAGATCATTTGTTCACCACTCAATAAAATATCTATGAATACAGAGGGCAGAGTGTTAAATTTAAATTGACAGTTTATGGAAGAATTACAAATAATAATGAGGGCGCCAAAAGATTTAGAGGAAAACTGTGTTGGAAAATTTAAAATTTGAAGAAGCAAGATAAATAGCAAAGTACGCACTGGCATAGAGTCAATAAGTGTTGGCTGGGTCATAAAAGTATGCAGATCCAGTTTTAAAGAAAAACATTGTTCACTTTATTTCGTGAGAAAACATAACTAGGCAAGTTACACATTCCAGGTTTCCATGCCACAAAACATAAAAAAAATACTATGTACAAAAAGTTTGCAGTTGTATATAACCAGACAGAAATTCCTTGAAGCATGGGTAGTAAGTAACTATACTACCTCTATCACTTGCGTGTATTTGCAGCCACCATTGAAGGTATCACACTTGGCAAAGGAAAACCAAAGGATAAGACATCCCGCAGTGCTTCTGTCTAAAGCATTTCTGTCTGCCCGCATCAGACCATCAGTGTCTATGTCTTATAAAGCCTTCTCGGCTCCGTTCTGGATCAGACTGAGTGGGAATTCTCTCTGTCGACTGATGTTTGCTTCAAGAAATCTCTGCCTTATATCGAGAATGGACTGTTCCGGAAACGCCCCCGGATATGCAAATCAGATGCGTACGCATTGAGAACTGATTTGCATGAAACCTCATGTTGAAAAACGTCACGGTTCACGCCGGTGAACGGGAAGAGTCGTTCATATTAAATTTGCATAAATGCCCGTTCACGGGAACGTAAATCGCGATGTATTGATTTTTTTTTCAACAAGCTGAACAAAACCGGAGGGGTGGGTGGAAAGGAACCCTGCTGCCAGGAAGGGGAGGGTCTTGAAGAATAATAAGATCGAAATTGCCCTCAGCAGCTGTCATCAACGTATGACTAAAGGCAGCAAGGGAGTGATTAAGATTGATCTGTAAGAATCTAAGACCCATATTCAGTAGATTTAGCTCTAAGCCCGATTTGACGTTTGTAGCTGGGACATTCCTTGTCCAAACATGAGTGCTTAACATTACACTTCGTATTTGCGACCTGGTTACTGAGGATACAATTGATACATGTTGGTTGCTTTTTACAAGGCCCAGGGGAGTGTGCTTCACTACACTGTAAGCAACAAGCTCTTTCAGAGCACTTTGATGTAGTATGCCCGATCCTGCCGCATTTGCGACAGTGACGGATGCTTAGAAATTCGCAGACTCTAGCGCGCATCCAGTCAAGCTGGAGGTAGCCCGGGTTAACAACAGCATGAAAGATCCTGGGATTAAGGCTCAAGACCCAATGGACCCCGAAGCTACCTTTAATGTTAAAATCCATGGTGAAGTTCGTATCAGTCAAAGCAGGGTTAAGGCGGACGAGCAGTCATTCTCAATGAGGGCCATGCAGTGGAGAACTGTTACTAGTGTGTATTAGATAAAATACCTGTTATATGTGTAAAATATCTGTTACTAGTGTGTATTTATGGTCCCAAGAAATATGCCATGCCGCCCCCTTTCCAGGGGGCTACGGTGTGTTTCTTGGAAGCTACGAATAAAAAACAAAATATTGAGAAGCCACAGAAACTTCTGAGTGGGCCACAAAAATTCTTTTCTGCAATATCTTATTGAAATGTTTAAAAAATGTAATGTTAAAATAATTTTCTTCTGTATAGATATATTTGGATTGAATCCCATTGAAGTTGATATCACATTACAAGAATCTCATTGAGCTTTAGAGTATTATAACAACTCATGTAAAATTCAAAGATGACAAACATAATTTCTGGATAATCAGTGAAAGTGCTAATAAGTTTCCACAACTTTGGGCAAAAAAAAAAGGGGGGGGGGGGCATTTCCTACTTTTTAGTATTGGCAATTTGTTTTTGACATGTGAAGGTTTTATGTGGTTTTATCCATGGTTGAAAAACAGTCATGTCCAAAATGCCAAAAACTATTAAAAACTTGACGTTCAATGACTGCTATAATAAAACACCTTGCATTAGTTAAAGTTATAAACTAAACAAGGATAACTCATAAGAAATAAGCTCAGAAATTCAAAACCAATTGTTTATCAGTTTTACTAGCAGTTGAAGCTCCTAAAAAACCCCAATTTCTTGCCTCTTTCTTCAGTGCCATGTTGCATGGTGGAAAGGTATTTCAAAGGTTTAAGGTTTTGAGAAGAACAATCCAGTATCTAAATTAGCATAACTAGAAATTATGCTGCCAGTTCAGCTTTTATTGAAAGAATGTTTTCTAATTTTGGACTTGTTCATTCTAGACTATGGAATCGATTAGGCATTGAGAAAAGCTCAAAACTTCTAATGTACTACATAATGCTGTGTGGATGCACTGAATCAGATTACTGAAAACAATTTGTGCAATTTTAATTATAATTTCAGAAAATAATAATTATTATAATAATAAATAATAATTTCAGGAAACCTTACTTTCACTTTTGTTTTTTTGCATTAAATTCAGAATATCTTTTTGTTTATTAATTCAATTTGTAATTGGTATTTTTTCTCCTGTTTTGCTACATTTTTAGAAAACAAATATTTTTGAAAATACAATCTATTTGTTCTGTAATTAAAATATTTGTATTAATAATCTAAATATGTGAACATTGATAATACAGCATGTAGGGTTCTTTAGTTTTAAATCAAATGCCTTTTACCCATGTCATTTAGGTTTTGATAATTTTTTAGAGTTTTTGATAGTTTAAACTATTATGTCAAAAATTAGTTTCTGACATAAAAAAAATAACAACCTTGATTCTTATCTAGTAGAAATCTGGTTTCAGTTGAGGTTTTCACCTATTGTCAAAGGCTTGTAACTGTCGTGATATTGTGAAAAGAGGTAATCTTTGATTATCACTAACAACGCTGCAACCAAAAATTCAAAAACTTGTTCGCTTGCATCAGCCACAAAGATCTCACTAAATAAAATAGCAATATTAGTTGCATAATATTCATTTCATAGTATTGAATCTAATTATTATTATAATATATGACTATTTGTAAAAAAATTTCAAATTGTCAGACTTTTGATATTTATTATAGTCATTATTTTAAGTCATATAGTCATTATAGTCTTTATTTTACTTTATTATTTATTATAATTATTATGTTGGTGCTCAACTGGTTAAACAAAACTTAACACATGCCTCTGCCTATGGCAGCATCTTATCTTTGACGATTGTATTAGACTTTTCCAACAAATCTACTAATCAAAAAGCAATACTGCTTCATTCGTATCTGATTTTACACTGTATTCTAAATTGAAACAGTGTATAGAGGAGGGGGGGGGGCGGAACAGAAGTAAATGAACATTATAAGTGGGCCATAAGTAAAAAAAAAGGTTGAGAAACACTTTAGTATGGGGTACTACCAGTGTTTTCCAAATTCCAAAGGGGTTAGGTTTTGAGGCTCGTTCATTTGACATGAAATGACCTGAACTCATGGTAGTGTACAGAAATTGTAGTTAGTAATATTTTGTTTGATATTACTGTCAAGTTCCTTTTTGCAGTCTATCCTAAAATTATTGTGTAGTAATAATCTTGAGTAGAATGGCTAAAATTGATACATATATTATTTTTATTTGGTTTTTTATCATAAAACACATTTAAAATATCTTTTATCTTTATTTCTGTGGCACATGCTTTTTTTAATAATGATACTTTTAAATAACTTTTTTATCAAAATTAAAAATTGTGTAGTGCCAATCTTCATGCTTTACTTAGAAACGTTCTGATTTTTACCAAATCTTCTAATTGAATAAAGGCTTACTCCCAGTTGCACAATTTAGTGTTGAAGACCCAGACCGTCCGACTCATCCTGAGGACTTGAGCAACAAATTGGACGGCCGGGAAGGCACAATTTAGTGTGAAAAAATTTATTAAACTAGTAAATTAAATTCAGTAAGTGTATATCAGCTGAAAGTTTCAAATATTAAATAAAGTAGAATTTTGGAGAATAAGCTCTGCATAATGATGAAAATTTAAGTGTTAAAAGTTTGGCAACAAAATAATTCCTTAATTGTGGTTTGTTGTTTCAAACATTTTAAAATTAAATCAATATATTTTATACATACATGAAAGTAATTTACTAGAGAGTTTTAAAGCTATTTCTAACTTTCTCATGAAAAACTGGTCCAAAAATTATTATTTATTTCAAATAGTACAAAATCACCAAATTTAAGTTTTTTTAATTTTGGCTCTTACTAATAAACTTTGATATCCAAATTAATAATCAAACTTATGTACAGAAAGCTCTTTAACCATATATAATAACTATAGCACATTAATGTAGTCTCATATTTTCTTGATTAATTTTTGGGGTGAAAAATAACATTTCTTTTGCTACCTCTTCATCTAATAAACTTTGATTCCTATGAAGAAATATTGTGTCATATTATATTATGGAAAAGTAAAATAAAACCAATGATTTCAATAAAAATAAGTAAAAATAGGTACAAACGTTTTGATTATAAATTTGCTACATATTTTCAAAATATTGCAAGCACAATATTGTTTTTATTTCAAAGTACTCTAACCTATTACGAAATTGAAATAATCTATTTAAATTTGTCCAAGATTTGTGTTGGGGGAGGGTGAAGATTAGAATGGTTCGTAGACATGTTCAGGATCTAGGAAAGACAGAATGATAACCAAATAAGGGGATTTACAGTACTGGATTTTATTTCCCAATATAGACCGTATGGAGAATTAATGTAATTCTTTAGCCAATGAGAGTGGGGTATGAACCCCCAAATCTTGCCTACTAAAATCACTACTTATAATATCTTTCAGAGATGGGGTATGTAGAATATATATGCCACATTTGACTTATAATATGAGATTTTCTACTAATGTATTCTGCATTGTGGGAAACCCCTCAGATTTTCTATGTATAAAAAAATTGTAGAGCATTGTCTAATTAATAAGAATTAACATCAGGAATCCACAAACATATATATTGAAGGCAATAAATACATGTTATACTTCATTGGTTGCTAGATTTACAGTTACACAACAATATTGTGGAATGTTGGTCAACGATTCATGAGCTTATGCAAATATAGACTGTAGTACCGTACCTATCCATAATAATAAAAGATGTGTATTTGTTCATCTGCAGAAGCATAACGAGAAATCTAGGAGACTCACAGCTATGAAATCGGTACAGTGATGGAGAATTAGTTTTTATTTATTTTACATTAAAGGGCAATTTTAAGTGATTTTCACACAAATCGGTTAGTTCTTTATTGAATAAAAATACTAACCAGTTGTTCTTTTAAATGCAATTGCATGCAGATAGATTTTATGTCTGTGATAATGGTCAAGCTGTTTGAATGCATCTCTCTGTTTCTGATGCAAACGGGCTAAACTTTAGGAATCCCAAAAATATCAAAAGTAAAATATCATAGAAACAGAAATTATTACTTTCAGAGTTTTCCATTTTTCTAAATTGCATGATTGCCTTAACAATAGCTTGAATTTTGTTTGCTCATTATATATCCATTTCTTTTACTCCTTTCATAGCAACCACAATTTGCACTTTCAGCTCCCAAGGTTCTGTTAATCCAATCATTTATTTGAAATCACACTCTGAAATAATACATATCAAATTAGAACCTTTCACTCCTTGAGAAGATGTCTCCTACCAAAAAATATCAAAAGCAAAATATCATAGAAACAAAAATGATTACCTTCCCAGTTTTCCATCTTTCATTGCATGATTGCCGTACAGAAGCTTGAAAGGATCCGTCACATCCCTGAAACAATTATATGCTGCATTGTACTTTATTTATGTTTATTAATATTAGTCATTATCTTCTCATTCTTTGCACACAGTTATTTATCATTTTAACACTTTCCATCATAGTTGAAAAGTTTTTATGACTTTAGTCATTCTGCCTATCTGTTTGTCCATTCATATAACTGCCATAAAAACTATTTTATCAAAATGAAATGTTAGTATGTTATTGAGACGGTCTGTGGGGCATATGGGAATGAAAATGAATAATATGACCCAATTAGTTTCAGATTTAACTCAGGTTGAAAACAGGAAATGCATTAAATCCTATAGGATCTAATTTTTCAAACATTTTTCAAGTGAAATTAAAATTTACAAATTGCTGTGAAAATTTTGGGAAATATTCTAATTATCACATAAAATGTGTAAAAAAATTACAGCAAAATATGTTGGGTAGTTTTTAAAATAAAAATTGAAATAATAATTACACTCATGATATATGAAGCGATCACATGACTCATTGTAAAATAAAATATCACATCCATTTTTTTTCCACTGTGTAAAGATTGTTTAAATTTATATTTAGTGTTGTTTTCATCATGAAACCACTTTATTTTTGTATATTATCTGTGTATGTAAATTTTGTGCCAATGCAATTATAATATTTTTTATTTTAAATTATCACTGAATTTTGATTATTTCTACAACAAAGCCTAATTTTAACGCATGGAGAATGTAAATAAATCAAGCGATTGTAAGGTGAGTTGTATAAGATTTGCTAAAATTTTTTCATGCAAAATTGTTTAGCTTTTGAGTCTGGAATATAAGTGATATGATTGAAATATTCGTTGATTTTACATAGAGGGACAGATAATTTATATTTCGATGACATTATTTGTCAAAAAATAATGTTAGTTACACAAGTTCATTTTGTATAGCTAGCATTATCTTTTTTGATGAAGTTAAGTTTTCAGTATAATAAATTACTGTAGTACTGAGTTAATGTATCACATTTTAGAGATATTTAAATAAAATTGCATTTCAGTTGGAAAGTGTTCAATTATCAATGCTTTATATATGATTGATTCTTTTTGTTATACTATATCACTGTCAGAAGTTCCCCACCTAATGAAAGATAGAACTTGTTGAAAAGTCCCTGAATTTCTAAATTGATGAATAACTATATCATTCCAACTAAAAAATTTTCTTACATGTGTATGGTAATTAAATATTTTGGATCTAACAAAGCAAATGGGTGGATATCTTTAGTTATTTTTAAAAAATAACCAAATGTTAGTGATCTATTATTTTAAACAAAAAATGTCTTTAGTTTCTGTTTAAGTCAAATCTTTCTTTTCAATATATAATTTCTTTTCAATCTTTCTTTTCTATGTCTGTACTAATAAACAAAACACGTTATTCCCACAAGAGTTTAAAAAATGTTAATGCTTTTAACTAAATCTAAAAATCTATCTGAATGAAAAGTTGCATTACTAATAATCTAGATTTTTAAGCTTTCAAATATAACTATTTAACTGTGGAATTTAATTTTGTTTCAGTCTCTTGATACTCAACAGTTTACTGCTGATTCGACAACCACCGAAAATCATGTTGCGATCGAAGAAGCTTCTAATTCTCTAGATCAAGATACTGTTGATTCTTCTGATCGCCAGGTTTCATCTAATAATGACACATGGCATTCTAGTGCAAGTAACGATGAGAAGAGTCTTTTGGACAGTATTCCAAATCCAGAAACCAACTCTTCTGTGGATTCTGAGCCACCTCTGAAAGTGCCCAAACTCAGTTCAAATTCTACTGAAAATATTTGGGAAAATAGCCCTTCATCTCAGAGCAGTGCTGAATGGCACATACCCACATCCAACTCATCATCAGCATCTGAAGGAGTAGGTGAAAGTGAGTTACCAGAAACAGGCACTGCAACTCAAAATAATGTCCCATCTATATCCGAATCATCAAACTGTAGCCTTTCCAGAACTAGTTTTAATGAAGGCAAAGAAATCCAAATCCCCAAATCTGTAAAGAATGAATCAAATGAAGTACCAGTTCATGCAGCTGAAGATGGTGAATTGAGCAATAGCAATTGTAAAGAGGAAACTTCAGTGGAAAAAGTAGAAAACTGTACTGTTGTCCAAAAAGCAAAAGCTGAAGTTTTGATTGAAGATGTAAAAGATATTAATGTTTCGGTATCTGATTCAGCAAATACAGAGCTGTTGGGAACTTCAGAACAATCCACTGAAGAAACTGAAAATTCTCCCTTGTCTGATGAGTTTTGGAAGAAACAGAATCCTTTAGTGGATCATGTCTTGATAACAGATGTTACAACAAACCTCCTTACTGTTACTGTACGAGAATGCGATACTAGCTCTGGATTTTTTAAAGATAGACCAAATCCGGAAAATAATGAAAGTGCAGCTAAAAAAAATGAAGAAGATACATTATAGAACTTTTCATTTTATTTGATTTTAAATATATAGGTTTCTTATATATTTATATATATATCATATTTATCTATCTATTGACAATCAATTTGGATTTTTATTTTGGTAAATAATTTTTACTATTTAACTAATTAGAGTTTCCAGGTTGGTATTGTCTAAAATTGAAAAGCATTATGTCAAGGAAAAACCACAATTGCTCTTTAACTAACATATTTTATTCTTGGCTTAATATTTTTCAGGTTTTACCAATTAAGATTGAACTAAATCACTTATGACTCAGTTTGCATAGCCTTAAATACACCTTCAAATATAGTGTGTCCTCAAAATACCACATAATGTGCACTCTAATAATTAAGATCTCTGATATTAATATTAAATACTTGTTTGCCTGTAATGATCTTTAAAAAAATTTGGTAAAGTTAGTTTCTTTCGTGTAACATCTCATGCAAAAATATTGTTAACACATTGAGCACCATGAAGTCACCAAATCAATCTTTCACCTTTCAGATAACCTTTCTCCCTTAAGCAGCTCATGCTTATCCTAACTTCTCTCACCGGTGGGACATGGTGTCCTGAAACATGTATAACATAAAATAATCATTGGTGATAATATTGTTGGAATAAACAAGAGAAATGCTCACCAATACTCATGTGACACTCAATGTATTAAAACACAGTCAATAAAATTATTGTTGTAATGATAATGGGATATTTACAAGAATGATAATGAATAATGCATTTGTTATTATGTATGGCTTTATTTGAAATCAACCCTTTACATAACTGGCCTCTCACAATAATACAAAGATAGAAAACTATTAAATAAACTAATTAAATATGAAACAAGAATCTTACAATTTAATGAGAGATCTTTCACCTTTCAAATAATCTTTCCCCCTTAAGCAGCTCATGCTTACTTCTCTCACTGGTGGGACATGCTGTCCTGAAACATGTATAACATAAAATGACCATTTGTGATAATATTGTTAGAATAAACGAGAGAAATGCTCACCAGTACTCTCATGACACTCAATGTATTAAAACACAGTCAATTATTGTAATGATAATGGGAATATTTACCAGAATGATAATTAATAATGCATTTGTTGGTACATATGGCTTTATTGGAAATTAATCCTTTATATAACTGGCATCTCACAATGATACAAAGATAGAAAACAGTTAAACTAACTAAACATAAAACATGAATCTTACAATTTAAGGAGAGATACTATAGCCATTAGCCGTTACTCATTTAGCACTACACAGGAGGCACGTGTGACTTCACAGATGCGAGTCACATTTCTAGAACGATGCTGTTAGTCTTACTATATTTCAATTAAACCTAATCACTTATATATAAAGGTACTATCTGATATTATCTTCTTTTTATTTTGATATTATGATATCATAGTAAGCTATGCAATTTATTATATAACCAGATGCCTTTAGTAAAATAGTCTTTTGTTTATTCAACATATTAGCTGTACTATAAATATTCTTGCTCTAGAATAGTGTGCATAACCATACCAACTTATAGTTTCCCTTCCAAACAGTCATTGGGAAATTCTGTATTGATGAAGTGTTCCTGTCTTTCACATTATTGTCAGCATTATTTAAACATGGTATATGTTCAGATATACTTTGAACAAGTTAAAATTTATTTAAATGCATTGCTCAAGAATAAATCGACCTTTAAATTTTGCGTTTATTATATTTAAAGTTTAGATATTCAGTGTGTTATGAACAATATTTTATTGAAACATTAGCTCACCATGTTAAAGAGCACAAATATTCCTTTTTGTATTTTATAAGCTAAATAAGTCATAGAAGTCCATTTCTGCTGTATTCTTATTGCAACAACACAACACACATAGTTGCTTGTGTTTCAAGTAGAAACATTTTCTTATTTTGCAAAACCAGATAAACCTCCCCCCCCCCCCCCCCATCTACTTTAAGTGTTAGTTTTATAAAAATTAAATATACTATATAAAATGGTATTTAAATTATAAGAAAACTACCCCTAAACTGTCGTAATCAAAGATTTTTAGTTTCATTTACATATCTATTTAACAAAAAATTTTAGACTACTTGAACTTATACATTTATATTATTGGGCAATATATTTAATTATTGCACAATAAATAATAAAAAGAGAAACATAACACAAGTTTTAATCCTCTGATCAACTATTTCACTTGCATTCATTGTGTACTAAAGGGTTCTGTTTAGTTGGCTTGAGTTTGTTTGTACATGTTGTTTCTGTCATCATTATTTTGAAAAAAAAAGAAATTGATGTATCCAATATATATTACAAATTAACAAATTTCAATATTACGGGAAAACAATAACACAAATTAGAACTTTCTTATAATCATGATAAAAACTCACATGGTTTATGTACAAGTTGTTACCGATTAAAATAAACATACCAAATTTCACATAGTTCACTTGATAATTTCAATAAATTTCACATACTCTGTCGAAATAAAATATCAAGAATGGCTCATGTTAACTGCTAAACAATAATGTCCATTTATTTCTAGATAAAAGTACTTGCAAAGCACTCATTCATTGGCTGACAGGGAACATATTTTAAAGGAACATTTTTTTTTCCCATTTAAATTAAAATAAGACTATCAATATCTTGAGATGGGTATATATTGCTGTTCTATAAATTAATAAATTCCCTTTCAAATAAAAAAATTTACATATAAAATAGCTATTTTTGCAACAAATTGTTACATATTTATATTTTTGGAATTTTTTTGATTTTTGTAAATAAACGTTTGAACGATTGAAAGCTATTTCTTTGACTGCACTCCTCAAATATCAATAGACCTCTGGCATTTATTTATGGGAATAATCATGTCCTCAATTTGTTCCAGAGAAAAGTAGCATTTCCAATATAGAGAATGACTAGTGATAACTCCTAAACAATGGTAGCCATTTATTTCTAGTTACACATACTCTTTACATACTTGGTAATACTGAATATATATATATATATATTTTAATTTTTGTGTTTTGATTTAAAATGTGCAATATTTTAAATGGCACTTGTTAATAATCTGTAAATGATGTCATACACTTTTAAGTAAGAAATACATATAAAATGACTATTTTTGTAATGATTTTTAGCATATTTATTTTTATATAATATTTTTTTAATTTTTTCAAAACAGTTCAAAATGTTAAAATACCAAAATTAGAACCACCTTTCCCAAATAGTTCACAATATTAAAATATCAAAATTATAACCACTTGATTTTGAAAACTAAGAACCTGATTCAATATCCAATTATAAATCCTTGTAGGGCTTTCAAATTGCTACAAATTATTCAAAAACTATTCATAGTTAGCACTTTAGTTGTCGCTTTGTTTTTAGCCAGATACACCAACTATCAACTTCATGTCAAAATATTAAATTATTTTACTAACTTTCATGGTGACATATAAAATAAACTCATACTATATGAATTTAGTCTTTTCAGACTTTATCAATCATTGATCAACTTTAGAATCTAAGTTCACTTCACTTCCTGATTCCTTTAAAACAAAACAGAATATTTCATGTTTGTGCACCAATATTTCACACAAGAGGAAACATATTGAACTTCAACTTGGATGAAATTTTAAATGTAACAGCTTTCCTCCCATTGGAAAACTTTTAACAGGTCAAAATATTAAAATATCAAAATTATAATCACCATATTTCAAAAACTCAGAACCCTGTCCAAAATTTAATTATTCATTGTTGTAGGGCTTTCAAAAGGCTATAAATTACTTTGTAGCACTTTTCGTTTTCAAGGTAATAAACATTACAAATTTGAAAAACTGAAAATTTTCAATTTTCTTCAACTTGATAAGGTGATTTCATGAAAATTATGAAAGCTTAAAAAAAAAAAAATTACTAATCTAGAAACTTTATTTTCTAATGAACATTTTTGTTCCTTACTATTTATATCTATCTTTTATAGTTTAGAAGATATTTCGATTGAAAGTATCAAAATAAAACAAAAACTCCTTCAAACCAAATTTTTTTAGTTTTCAAAAGAAAAAAAAATTATGAAGATTAAAATACTGAAATTTTTTTTGTATATCCATAAATGGCTCCATATGTCCTACAAAACAAGTATGAATTGAGTACATTTTTATCTGTTAACTTCAGAAATATAAGCATCCAAAATGTTTACAGTTTTTGCAACACTCTAATATTTGCCAGAGATACTCCATAGATGTTAATTGCATCAAAAATCTTCCTTCAGGATAGAGAGACAAAGCAACTGCACCAGTAAAACACAAGAATTCATCTGTCAACAAAAGCATTCTTGCCTTTAGTTGATGCAGTTGTTCATCTCTTTATTTTCTTTGAAACTACTTGATATGTTTTTCAACCTTTTATGCTGATAATAATGAATAAAATAAGTATCTTCATTACAGATTCATTTCGACAGCATTTTGAGCAAAATTACATATAGTAAAACTATAGTTGGTATAATTTTAAAGCTATAAAATGCAACAAATCTACAGGGGGGGGGGGGGAAGCTTTACTGATTTTAACTTTTTGTAATTCAAATTATTGGAGTATTGAATATTTCATAGATCTGCTCAAAACTTTGTAATTGGTATTTTTATATGTGTTGAATTGATTTATCCTCAAAAAATTAATGTTGGATAAAGGTCTAACTTTTTGTCAAAATAATTGTGATAGGATGTTGATATAAAAATCAACTAGTAGCCCAATAAATCTTTTGAGACAAAAGAATGCATGTTGATTGGATAATTAGAATGCAAGGTATAGAATGGGTATCATTTTTATAGGTAAGTATGCATAATTATATATGTTTTGGATTGTTTCTACAGTTATTAATTAATATAATTGTATCTTCCTTAAATTATTTGAATGTTATAAATTAGCAAATGCGTGTACTAGAGCTTATTATCTGATGATGCCAGTAGCTCATAATATAGTACCCGAAAAATTGTTATTATTAAATATATTTATATGGTGCACAGTATTATACAATAATTATTACTTTCTGATAGCCTGTTTACGAAATTTAGGCAAATTGTTAAATATTTTCAATGAAATTTCTATGAATTGAGGAGTGTCTGCATATTTAAAACATGCATTTTATTTTGTGTTGGTATTTCTAATGTCGTATGGTATCCTTTGTCATATACTTAAAATAGCCTGAGCTTAGTGAAGGCTGTAAAATGGATAAAACTATATGTATAAATAAAACACAGATGTCAAGCATGAGTTAGAATCCAGTAGCTATACAAGTTAAATAACAGAATTTGCAATAAACCCATACTCGGATTAACCATAGACTACATTGAATGCTACAGAGCTACAGACCAAACCAAACACATACATTTTTGCTCTAGTGTTACATAAATTTTTGCTCTAGTGGCATAGCTAGGATATTAGTGAACCTCCACTGACTTTTCCTTGGTTACCTATTGTCTAAATAATACTGTAAAGACTGTTCGTATGTGTGTTTTTCTTGAAAGAGCTGAAATGTATTATGTTACAAGGGCTGCCAGCTTACAGGCAATTTGAGTAAGATCCATAGGAATTTAATAAAATAAATAGGCTGAAAGAGACATTATATTTTGATACTAAAAACTTTGTTAAATGACAGGACTTAGTCATTTTCGGTTTGACCAAACATAGTTAGTTTTACTCTATTTTGAACTTTCAAGCCCAGATTTGTTGCACTGAAAAAGAAAGTTGGTATATTTCCAAATTGTACCTATGTTCATTTATTTTTATTTACACTGCATTTTACTTTATAAACCAGTTCATTCTTGATTGCATTATGTGCAAATACTTAATTCGAGGTGATGTTTGTTCTGCATCATTTTCTATTGCATAATTCAATGCAATTAAACTTGAACTTTTATTAGTTATTTTATAGTAAAACTAATAAGTGGGAACTGATTTTGAAAACTCATGCACACTAAACTTGCATGTTTCAGGAAATTAATTAACAAACCTTTAAAATTTATTTTCCAAGCTGTACTTAATTCATTCTTTAATAATCTCATGAGCTGCTTAAAATGCACTTATAGTAGATGTGTTTTTGAAACCCTTGCTATAAACCGGTATTTTACTTTATGCTCTGAGGTTTAAAATAGATAAAGGAAATAGAAAAGTATGAAACTATTTACTTCAATAGTTAATCGCAAAATCTGCCATAGGAGGTATGCTAAGGCTTGAATCATACTTTCATGCAGAAATTAGCATCAATTGATCAAGTTTTTTGAACCTATTACTCATTGTCAAATAACCAATTAATCCATCAATGACCAGTTTGATTTTTTTAACCTAAATTATTTTGTGATAGTTTTACTTCTACTGTCGGTTAATGTTTTATGTTAGTTAATTATCTTGCCAATGGGCATTAATAGGTTAACTGCATCGGTAGTAAGAAACACAAAGTACTGTAATTTTTTTAACATTTGCTTTGGGAGCATGGTTCTTATTTGCATTTGCTTGATCATTGCATTCAGTTATACAAAATTGGACTGTATGTGTATTTATGATTACGTATTCAAATAGGTCTTTAGATCAAATTTTGGTTATCTTGTTGGGTTTTTGACTACAGATATTTGATTAGGAGATACTAAATTTGATTTTATTAAACTTTCCACATTTAAAAATTGAGTTGATGCAAAATGTTCCAGATTCAAAATTGAGCCGATACAAAATGCTTCATTATAATAAAATAACTGTTTCAAGTATTGAGCAAAAATGTTTTTTATTAATCACATCACTGGATAATATTTAATACCTTTTATATAACAGATTGAAGAAAACCCTTCTGTAATTGTATACAATCAACCTTCCTATAGCGTGATTAATTCGTACCGTGTTATAAGAAACTCAGATTAGTGCAAATAAGATTAATTCATACCATGCTATATGGGAACCGCATACCGTGTTGTATGGAAACCGCGTTATAAGAAACTCAGAATTAATACAAAACTTAACAATTCATACTGCATTACAGGGAAACCTATTTAAGTGAAACTCAGACCATACAAATCAAACTGATTCGTTCTACATTATATAAAACATCATTTTTAGAGCACTATGTTATGTTGAATACGATTATGAAATATAAGTTTATAGGTTCAAAAGGCAATAAATATATGTTTACATATTTCGAATTATTTTTATTAAGACTTTATAAGAAAATTAAAAAAATAATGTGAAATATAAACTTAATAGGATTTTTGTTGGAAAAAATTGTAAGCATTCATCTACACTATCAAATATTAGTGGCCTATTTTTTTTTTTCTTTTAATGTCCTCTTCACTTTGTATATCTTCATTTTTGTTTACAAATGTAGTTTTATTTTGTAATTCTACCAAAATCTCTCTATAAGGAGCTAATCAATTTTGTAATTTTCTTTTAAACTTTACACTTCACACTGTTGAAGAATCATTTTCAATAAAGTAATTTTCTAATTGTTTACCCTAATCCAGTCCCATTTTCACATCATTTAAATTGAAATTTGCAACCCATTTTTTATCCATATTTTCTTCTATCGATGCATTTGAGGTGAAAGTATTAATCTTTTTACAGATTTCCCTGATAACTGAAATTGAAAAATGGTGATGTACTTGGATGAAAAAATGAAAATTCACCATTAATTTCAACCATAAAAGTGTAATAGAAAAATTCATGCTATAGGGAGACTACTTAAGCTAATTAAGTTATATTATAGAGAAACCGTGTTATAAGACTACTGCATTGTATGGAAACTGCGCTTTATGAGTACCGCGTTATGGGAGGGCTGTCACAATTTTTGCTCTGCAATATATGGAAACCACAGTATAAGAGTACTGCATATATAGGAGGGTTGACTGTATTAGAAACTATCCTTCCTTCAACTTATTTTGCTCTGTTAACTGTAACCATATAAATTAGTGCTTAAATAATGAGTTGAAAGATTCACTAGATAGCACATCATTTATTGATCTAGCAACTATACTGATTTATATGGTTTATTTTATTTATTCCTTGGATCCCTGAAAGGTGGAATTGAGCTTTGAGAAATCTGTTTGCATGTGGAAATTAAGATTGAATTGTTTGTTATTTAAAAAAAAAAAGTTTATGTCCATGTCAGTGTTTTAAGGACAGTATAAGCGATCATTTTATGTTTCATATGTTATATAATATCAAAATATATTTGTTACATATAAGTAAAATTTGTATTTTGTAACATACATATTTTGGTTTTTTAGTTTTATTGTTTATAAGTTGTTTTACAAACTGTATGATCTGCAGTAGATGATATTTTATTTTGTTCTGTATTTTTAATTTTATTTTAATATGCAATTAATAAAATCATATTTGTTTAATTATAATAATTTTATATTCGATATATATACTTGTGAAAAATGCTGGTTGGAGCCTAATAGGAGAATTTGGTATACTATTATAAGATATTTAAATGTTCTGATAAAGAAATGTATATATCTTGTCTTCCAATCATCTTATTAATGCTGTTTAGCACTGATTCTTTTTATTTTAAGGATAAATATAATTTGTATTTTAATTATGCTTTCATCATTATTTGACAAATGTTTAGAAGTTATGTAGTTAATACATATTTTTACACAAATCTAATTATTATCATATTTCATTTTGATGTCAGTGTTAATTAAACTATCAAAAATATAACAGCATACTTTAAAATTTCATGAAAACTTTTTCTGATATTTATATATACTAATAAAATAAGATTAACTGGAGTGTGGCTCAACTCAACTTTCTCATACCAGAATTAATTTTATAGTATCTTTTTTTATTTTCAAATTTTACGGGAAACATTTTGAAAAATCAGTATCATGGGTCCAAATGATTACAATTATAACATGTTACCCTTCACATTAGAAGGCTTCAAAAAATCTTTCGATAGATAACATACTTGGCACTGTACCTCCTCCCCGAGAGTGGGTAGCTTGCCCCCCTTCCCCAAAGGGGGGCTAATGATGTCACGAACAAAAAAATTGTATAGTGGCTAATGATTTAAATTATTAAATCTTGTGATCATTGAGCCATAAATAAACCCTTTTATGCATGATTGTCACATTTTGTCCTATGCTGCCATGTTAAAAAATATAAATTTTCAAATAAATTTTGAGTTTCTGCTCGAATTAAAAAAAAAATTCTATCTAGTTTTAGATTTTTTGATAACAAAGCTGGATATAAAGTTTCGTGAAAATCCGTTAATATTTGTGGATTCATGTACACAAGAAATCGACCACAGACATACAGATAAATAGGCGGACATCACTCCAAAAATAATCAACGTGTTCAAGAAATTTTAAAACATATTGGCATCAAAATCTCGAATTCGAAAATTTTCGTGAAGACAACACTTTTCTCTATACTATATTACATAATATGAGAAAGTAAAAATTTTTGTTGGGAGACTCAGCTGAATAGATATGCTGCTATACTTGTCAACCTTGTTTTGCATTCCCTCGCATCAAAATGTTCAGCATTGTTTTTACTGCTTTAGATTTCATATACCATTCATAATTTTTTTTTATTATGATTACATAGAGATTCTCCCTTGATTTATTAAGATGCAATACAAAGGATAAATTTAATTTTTCAAAGATTATATAAAAAAACATTAGTATGTAATTCACTTCAGCAGTAAAACGTTTGTATGACTCAAAATTTAATATATGAACTAATATTTTCTGACCTGTTTATTCTAAATTGATTGCTTGTTGATGTGATCTAAGCGCTTTCTACAATGAGAATTTCAGGTGATTATTTTATGATAAAAGTTAGCAAATTATAAAGTGAATGCTAGGTATATAAAATGTAATATAGCTAGCCTTATTGAAATTAATAAAATTCAACTTTTGAATGAAGTCCTAGAATAAGAAATAGAACAAAAAGAATTAAATTTTGAAATAGTGTATTTTTTGTGCTAAGTGTTCAAACGATACTTAAAGATTTTAACTTTGAGAGATAAAAAATATGTTACATGTGCAAAGATCACAGCTAGGGGCCATATGTATTATTTTGTAAACTAGTGAAAAATGAACATTGATTAGGTGATTAGAATGCATAGAAGTATATATTGTATTTAAGGGATATGGGTGTGATCAACTTTCTATATAATATTTATAAAAATGTTAGCACAATTTCTTTGTTTATAAATGCATGAAGACTTATGTTAGAAGTTCATTTATTTTAATTATTCATGCTTAAGACAGTTTTAGATGCTATGTAATATTCCATGATTTATGTAAAAATAAGTTTTTAAAACATACTAGAGAATATTTTAGCTTTTCAGAGTAACTAGTCTAAATTTATAAATGTTAAATCAATATTTTGATATTAAATATTATTCAAAATTCTTAGATGGATTGAAATTGTAAATTATGTGAAGTCAGTTTTCATATCCAGATTTCTGTCTTGTACATTTTTCTGTAAATATTTATGTACTTGACATTTATACATTTTTGACTTACTATAATATACTCATGTCATTTGTCTAATGTACTATGTGTTATTGCACATTTATGTAGCAAAAATAATAATTAAAATAGATTTCTTAAAATTGTTTTTGAAGTATTTTATTATTATAGTATGTATCAAATCATAGGGTGCTATCTAAGCAATGTTCTTGAATTTTTTTAGCAATGATTTTTGATAAAAGGAAATTTTAAATTATTGTTTATAAGAATTTCCCGAAATTAAAATTTTGGATGGGGAACTGGTTGCAAAAGAATAAGTTGGTGAGTAATGAGCTATATGCATGTAGTATCTGTATAATGATAAAAGAAAATGTGTGTCTGTTTCACACTGTAATGAAAATTCTAAGCATTGTATGGTCATGAAGTTTGGTGCAAGTGTACCTTGGCTCCTGAGAGAAAATACCCCATTAAGATTTTTTTTTAAATTCAAATCAGTTTTTTAGTTATTAAGTATTCAAATGCCACTTTGAGTGATTTTTATGCAAACAGGTTCCTTAGCTATAAATATATATATATATATATATATCGCAGAGATTCTATCTGAACACCATCAGAAATAATTATCTTTCAAACAAATTTTAGATAGAATCCATACTATCAATAGTTGAATTTTCATGAATTTTTAAAAAGTTATACTTTCATCTTTTGAAGACATAATCCATTCGAAAGTTGCGATATATAAAAATTTACTGACAATCTGATCTTCATAATTTACCAGATGTTGTCAAAAAATGGTGTTTCTTGGGTCAAAAGTTCATTAATTATGATTTTATAAGGTCTGTGTATTGCTAAAAATCTAGCTTTGTTGAATGACTAAGTTTTGTAGAAAGAAAAATTGATTTTGCATGCACTATGGAAAAACCTCTACCTTTCACATTATGTGGTATATTTTTACAATCACATGACGTTTGTAAAGGAAGTTTCAACTTTTCATGTAGTTGTCACATCACAGAATTTGCAACCTTGCAGATAGTATTTGGCAGCTAAGATAATGTGTAGTATTTTTAGAATGCCAATTAATTTTCCAAAAGTTGCACATGCACTTGTATGCTTTAGGGCATATCAAATCAGCTTAATTAGGATGTATTATGTCCATGCTAAGGGTGAAAGGCATATTTAGGATGTATCATAGGAGCTTATTTAACGCATATCAAAAGAGCTTGTTTATGATAGATTACGCATGTGCAGAGGGCGAAAGGCATATTTAGTATGTAATACACTGTCGCATTAAGACATAGAGGTTGATGTACCCAGTGCTAAGCCCAAGGGGTATTACGCACTCTTGTATTGGGCCAGTGTATGGTCTCGTACAGTGGGTTTTTATTTTATTTTTGTTATAAATACTTGTTTGTTAAAGTGTTCTTTGCTTTTTGAGAAGTTCTGGTGTAATTTTAATCAAGGGTTTGTGAATCTTGGGTATATTTTCAGTACTATACATATATAGCTTAGCGCACATAGTTAAACAATTTCAATGCTAGAGAAAATTCTAGGAATCCCATATCTTTTCTTAATATCTAATGGATGGGCCATTCCATCTATAGACATGTAGTTGGGATGATTTATATATTCTTATACTAGTAAAATTATAAATTTTCATGAATTTGAAATGTAAACTCAGTTGCTGTTAATGTCTATTTTATCAAAGCTTAGGAAAAAAGTAAAAAATAAAAAAAATGAAATTGCAAATTAATTGTGAATAGTTATCTAGAAAAATGAAAATGATCATTAGAAACTTAGAAGGGACCCAAGAAAACATGAAAATCTAAATTTTGAACAGTAAATATCTAAATTTTGAACAGTGCATAATGTGATTCATAAAATGTGTAAGGATAAAAATGTGCCCCTTGTTAGATGTGTACTTTGTACTTGGAGAAGAGAGAGAGAGGTGAGATTTTTGAAAATTAAATTGTAAAACTGTTCAAAGTGAGCAGTGGTTTGAGAATTTAAGAAGGAAAATTAATTAACTTTCCAAAAGTATTGTAAAGAAAGTTCAAGTGTTTCTGCAGTTCTTAATGGTGTAATAAGTTACCATCTATTTATTCTTCAAGATTTTAGTTCAGATGATATATTCAACACAGATGCATCTCTGCTGAATAAAACTGACAATTTGGCAATATGTCTCGTGGGTTAAATCTAAATGATTTGTCACATTTGCTTTTAGCAACTATGCAGACTTCAAAAAGGTATAACCCTTAATTAAAAAATCCCTAAATACACTATGATATTTTTCAAGGGTAGAATTATTACTTGTTTACTACTCCAATAAAAATTTACACATACATATATACCCCCCACTGGGTTCCGGTCTAAATTGGGTGGCACTTCCCGACCGTCCAAACAGTTACCTTACACCTTTCTGGTAGGTCGGACGGTCTGGGTTTCAACAACAACACACATATATACATACATGGGGCGCGGTAGCCCATTGGTTAGTGCGCTGGAGTTGCATTCGGTTGGCCCGGGTTCGATTCCAGCCACTGCCAAAAAACTGCCGCCGTGTTCACGCGGAGTACGATCACGTTAAACATGTGGGTCCGTAAGTCCTTCCGAGAGGTTGGTGGTAGGGGAAGGAGGGTACGGTCCCTGTGGATGCCTCCCCCACTGGGTTCCGGTCTAAATTGGGTGGCACTTCCCGGCCGTCCAAGCAGTTGCCTTACACCTTTCTGGTAGGTCGGACGGTCTGGGTCTCAACAACAACATATATATATACATACACTCACACATACATACAAGTATATACATATACATACATACAGGGTTGAGTTATATTATTGTGACCACCTCCTACTTTTGACGTCAACAGTTCGTAGGCGTTGAAAGAAGGCACATGTGAGCTTTATTAGTGGGTATACAAGGTGTGGTGTAGGCATTCTGAAAACATATCACTTGTTGTCATGGTTAAAAGGAGTGGTTTATCAGATTTGGAAAAGGGAATGATTATTGGGTTTCGGGACCAAGGGTGGCAGTATTTCTAAAACAGTGCAGTTTATGAACTGTTCGCATGCTGCTGTAGTTAAAGTGTATCATCAATGCAAAAATGGCATCATTGTGAATAAGCAATGTGGAAACTGTGAAGCACCATTGATGTGAGAGGTGAATGTTGGCTCTGAAGGTTCATGAAGGCCGATTGCCATGCTACAGTGGAGCTACTCACTGCCCAAATGAGCAAGGGGGCTACCAGAAGTGTGTTTCAAATGACAGTTCAGCAAACTCTGCTGCATATGGGCCTCCGAAGTAGACGGATGGTCACTACACCTATGACTTATAGATGGGTGGCTCAAAGAGAGCCTAGCACAGCAACCAGAGGTCTATTGTACTGTCCCTAGAAGATGAAGCAGTCTCTAAGAAAAGAGACTAGTAGCCGAAGCAAAGATCAGTAGACACTTGACAGGAATGTCCTGCAACTCCCAGGGCTCAATCACATGTCGACCCAAATGCCGAACCTATGGTCAGAAAACCCTTCACCCTTACAAAGTATGTGTGGCAGTTTCTTTGCTGTAGTTACAGCCTCTACAGATCGGGCCCTTAGTGACACCCATAATGCTTAGGTGTCTTTTAAGGGTGCAGTGCCCAGTAAGAAGCCCAACATCCCTTCTAATGCCAGTCATAGGGAGCTTGAATAGCCCCCTATGATGCACAGTAGGGCACTTATAGTGCAGTTCTTATCACTGCACCTATATTAATAAAGGTGCATCGGCAGAAAAGGCATACATTTGCATGGCAGTATTAGAATTGGATCTCTGCTGATTGGCAAAAAATTGCTTTCTCCAATGAGTCATGTTTTCTACTTCATCGAACAGATAGACATTGGCATATAAGGCATGAAAGATTGGAGAGCTAACACTTATCAACCATTGCTGGAAGAACACAAGGCAGTGGGGGCAGAGTTATGGTCTGGGGAATACTTTCGTGACATTCTCTGGGTCCACTCATACTTGTGGAAGGCACGATGAACCAAATTCATTATGAATCCATCCTTGCAGACCACGTACACCCACACATACTATATGTCTTCCCTGGGGTGGATGAGATCTATTAGCATGACAATACAATGTGTCACATAGCTAGAACAGTCAGAGTGGTTGGAGGAACATGATGAAGGCTTCAAAGTCCTTCCCTGGCCCCTGTAATTCCCCAGACTTAAACCCAATTGAGCATTTGTGAGACCACCTTGATCAGGCTGTTTGCTTGATGGATTCTCCACCACGCACACTCCAGCAGCTGTCAGATGCACTGCAGTCAGCATGGCTCCATATACCTGCGAACACCTTCCAGCACCTTATTGAATCATTCCTAGCCCGTCTAGTTGCTGTCCGCACTGCACACGGCGGTTACTCTAGATATTAATTGGTTACAATAATGTGACTCGACTGTGTACATATATATATATATATATATACATACAGAGAGAGAGAAAGTTCATAGTTACTAACTATGTTATCAAAACAAGCATTTTTCTTGATTAATTTAGATGGATACTTGGCCTTGATAAAGATTCTATTCTAAATTAACTGCCAAGGCCTAACACTGATACATTATATAGGCATGATTGCTTTGTCTCATTTTTTTATTTATATATTTTCGAATTCCCATAGTTATTATTTGTTGTTTATTCATTGATTTCTATATACTTAATATTGTTTCATTTATAATTCCTTTATTGTTCCATGCTTTATTATTTACGAATTATGGTGCTTACTGCCTGTATTTTTATTTTCTGTAGTTATAACCATGTAGTAAGTATTTCATTCTTATTTTGTTTGCTATATTCTTAACTGATTAATTTTTGTCTTTATCTAGGTGTTACAGTTTATCTCTATTCTTTCTTTAGATTACCTTCAATTATATATATATATATATATAATGAGCAAAAACTGAACTTGAAGAGACATAGTATATCACCCAAAACTAAAGAAACCTATTGATTACTAGATTAAGAATCCAATGGAATGCAAATCAGTAAAATGAAAATTAGTCTGGGTAAACAGAAAAACAATCAATATGAATTAAAACTAATTGAAAAAGGAGAATAAATAACAATGGATAGAAGGCAATGAAAATGTAAAAGCGTCAGGAGGTGTATACAAAACATGCCTTCTAATAGTTATTTTCATTTAATAACCTTGTTACTTTTGAACAAAAAGATTATTATACACTTCAAAAAACTATAGAAACCAATAATAATGGAGATAAGAGATTTTTCTAAAAGTGAAAAACAATTTAAGCCTACTACTTACATGTGCATAGATGGGATGTAAAATAAATCTTCAGTACTGTTGTCACACATGAAGTTAAAAGACAGTGTTGTCAAACAAGGAATAAAATATAAAACCATTATTGCCAACCAATAAAATATCTTAAATAGAATAGCTAATCAAAAGTAAAAGCAGGAAAAACACAAGATATTGTTATGAACATGAAAAATTCCCACACTGGAAGCTCTTTTGAGAGCTAGAAGGTAAAAACACTGCACAGACAACCTTTCATATGATGGAAATTTAGAGTTTCAATTTCATGACTGTTGGTTTGGGGGTTGCCAGATTTGGTGATTTATCACCAATTTGGGGACATTTCGAATATTCGAGAACCAATTGATATAATGAATATTCTATGAGATACGAACCCCTTCTAGAAGTTTCTACAGAGAGTATATAAAAGGAGTCATCACTCAGAGAGCGGTTGATGTAATTAAAGCTACATTGAACTGTGACATAAATCAATGTTTTGATAATAGTAGCTGCTGTTTTGCGAAATTAGATGCTTCAATATTTTGAGAATAGTATCTACTGTTTTGTGAAATTAGTGGATCATTTAATTGCTGTGTTACTGTACCTGACAGTTGTTTAGTGATCTTGTGAGATAGTTACTGAGCTATTTGGACTCATTCTTGTATCCTGTGCTTACACCCATGACTCCAGAGGATACGTCATAGCAATATACAGCAAATGCCTTTTAGATATATATATATCATAATTATTAATCAGACCAATAACTTATAAAACCTTAACATTTATAAATAGTAATAAAAGTAGTGATATGTTTAATAATAATCATAATTATACTATAGATCGAATTTTGAATTTAGACTAACTAGTCACAAATGCAATGCAACATCTTCTAGCAAAATGCACAGTTAGAATAGGTATGTAATGCAAAAAACAGATAACATTAGAAATAAAATCCAATAGTAGCAGGTAGTGAAAATTTAACACTATTATAATAATGCTAAATTAAAAGATGCATTTAACAATCCTGAAATACCCTAAACTTTTTTATTAAACTGTTCACCAAATGTAATAGAAATATAATTTGCTGGTTTGTGCAAGGTTATTAATATGTCGTTGAAATTTTTTAGTAGATAATATATAAAATTGAAATAACTGATTTATAATGATATTATGAAATAATTGAATCAAATTACATGAAGTAAATGGTAATAATTTATTAATATCAAATAACAATATTCTTTTTTATCATATAAATGAATAGTCTTATTGGAAGAGTCAGTACAGAGGTTTAAATTTAGAAAATTAGTATTATTACTAATGATGATTCATTTGGTATCAATTCTAGATTATCTGGATAGAAATCTATTTAGATATTATTTATTTCTGCGGCAACTATACATATCAAATAATCAACATATCTATAAATTTGAAAGTTAGAAGATATAAAAAAAGTGTTCGTAATGATAAAGATACAAATTGGCCAATATACTACTACTACAACCACCTTGCGTGACTCCTGATTCAAGTAAATATAAACGATTTCCCTGAAATATATAATTATTAAATAATACAAAATGGAGAAGTTCAGTAAATTTTTTTATTTTAATATGAACAGCAACAAATGCATTCTAAAGTGCTAAAATGATATTATAAAGATCTTGAATATTAATATTAGTAAAGAAATCTTCAAACTTCAAGGTTTGTAAACCAAAAATATGCATTCAATCAAATACAATTCAATTTGTCAAGTAATATTTTACTATTATCTGGAATTATATAGCCAGCTCAAAAATAACAAAGGATGTCATTTTTACTCTGAATATTTATAACTACTCTGAATATATATATATATGTAATATAGCCTACAATAGTCCAGGGAACAGACATTTCACATTACTAAAAATCTTCTTTATTATGTGACACTGGAAACGGATATAGTTACATAGGCTGACCGAACTCCTGACAACATGGGACACATGCTGCCTTCGTGTTCTTAATGCTTTAAAAATGTGATGGGGAAGCAGTTTCATATGAGAAAATTTACGTAGAGGTTAAGATTAGTGACCATATATGGTATAGGAAAAAATAAACGATATTAAAAAAGTGCTGGCAGACTTTGTTAATATTAGTGGCGTGGGATAGAATTTAATATAGTTGCAATACATGTCGGACATGAAATAGGAATTAGGAATAATAATTATGAAAGAAAAGGGTGAGTTATTGAGAAAAGTTTAAAATTTCTGTATCATATATATATGACTGTTAACTTTTTTCATATAAATAATGAGCAATACAAGGTTCTTAATTCAAACAGTTGTAAAGCTCACAGTAGATAAATCTGTTCATATTCAATTTTTACTGTTGAATACAATAGCAAAAAGGCAGCATACATATAGAAATGGAAAGTTAAATATTATAAGTGTCTTGGCCAGGTAGGGAACTGAATCCCCTCTAAAGTGCAGGCTCGGGACCCTAGAAAAGAGAAAAAATCCTGAAGTAGCGACAGACGTGGGTGTATTTAGGGCGATCAGGGAGTGCTTTGACCCCCCCTCCCCCTCTGACCTTCCTGGAAAATTATTAATTTAATTAAAAGCTGATATGAAAATAAAAATAAAATAAGAAAAATACTTTTTAAAATTGGAACATTCAACCACAACTGTGTGTTTTCTCCCACTCGTATATTAATAAAAACAGTTGAAACTCATACCTGAATAGAAAGCTTAGGATTATTGCATTTGGTGTCCAATTTGTTAGTTTAGTCGCTCTGTCTCCAAGAAGGTTAGAATTCTATTATGAAAGGGGGGATATTTTTTAATGGTGGTACACACTAATTTTTAAAAATTGGTACATACTGATTTTTAAACGTGCTATACACACTAATTTTTAAAATATGATACTCATACCATCTATTCAAATTTACTTTATAACAATACATATTTCAAGGTTGATAATAATATTTAAATTTCGGATGCAATCAATTTTTGCACCCCCTTGGAAAAAATCATGCATATTTCCATGGCGACAGAATTTGTTTGTATATTATTGAAAGTACTGTGAACTGGCAATAAGATTTAGATTCTAACAGTTTTAATTTGTAATTACATAAATTATTTGATTTGTAAATCTACAGAGTATATCTTGCTTTGGCAGAACATGATAATCCAAAAAACTATGTTAAAATAAAGGAAATGAATGTATTTTCAAATACCAGTAGCTAAGATATACTGAATACAGATGCCCAAAGCATAAGAACTAGGTATTACATGGGCAATGTGTAAATCTGTTTACCAATTTATTTTTATATTACTTTAAAAATTAGAATTTAAACTGTTTAAATTTTAATATATTTTTTAAAGCCCTTATTGGATTTCATTTTTGGCTACGGCTCTGTAGCAGGCAAAAATGGAGACTAGTGGCAAAATAATTTAATTTGTTAGATACCATGTAAATGGTTATTAAAGCATGGAGATGTGTTGCAGATACAACTGTAAAAATCTAATCTTTCAGATGAAATGTCCGTTGTGCAGATGGATACTGTTTTTAAAAAAGAATGGTTTTGATTAATTAACCAAATATTTATAGATTTCGTTACCTTTGTTGCAGAAATAAAAATCTGATGTGGGCAGCACATGATTTTCCTTATTTAATGCAATGAATTTACTACATTTACAGAAAAAAAAAAAAGATTATTTTTATAGTAGATATTTATATTATTTCCAAGATATTGAATTTTCGTCAATGAGTTGTCATTTTCATTGATTTAGCGTCATTTTTATCCATTTGGCGAGTTTTTCGTTAATTTAGCGACATTTAAAACAGTCGCCAAGTTGGCGACATTCCACCAAATCCGTCGCCAAAATATCGCCAAGCGTTATGGACCGAGAAATAAGTTATTCTTACAGCAGATAAATGACTATTGGCGTTCAAATACAAAAGTATTACTCAAAGTATCTTTGATTAATTAACCAAACATTTATAGATTTCGTAACCTTTGTTGCAGAAATAAAAATCTGATGTGGGCAGCACATGATTTTCCTTATATAATGCAATGAATTTACTACTTTTACAATAAAAAAATAGGTTTTTCTTATAGTAGATATTTATATTCTTTCCAAGATATTGAATTTTCGTCAATTAGTCGTCACTTTCACCCATTTGGTGAGATTTTCTTTAATTTGGCAACATTAAAGAAGTCGCCAAGGTGGCGACATTTCGCCAAATTCGGTGCCAAAATCTCGCTAAGCGTTATGGACGGAGAAATAAGTTATTCTTACAGCAGATAAATGACTATTGGCGTTCAAATTCAAAAGTATTACTCAAAGTATCTTTTCTCATGAATCGAACGAGCTAGATCCACGACAATGATGTCACCAAATTTATCGCATGGTATTACATATGAAAAGTGAACATGTTTCTCAATAGGAAATATATATTTTTTTATTTTATATGATTTTTTGATAATTTTTTTTGAAAAATGTGCAATATCTCGAAAACGGTTCATATTAGCGTTCTAAATTTTATGTCAATCGTTTTCTAATGAAAAGAGAAATTACATAAGAAATGTCTATTTGCGTAACTTTATTAGAGGTTTTGATTTTTTGACGATTTTTTCAAAATTTCATTTGAAAATTTAAGGGGGTTCTGAACATTTGATTGCGTATAAAAACGATAGGCTTCCAGTGTTTACGGATACGGATAATTTTTGTACCAAATTTCGTTCGAATCGGTCCATTCGTTCGTCAGTTATCGTCTCCACAGACGCACTGACACACACACACACATACTTTCACACACACACACACACAGACATCACTTCAAAAATGTTCGATTCGTGACCAGGAATGCTTGAAACGTGCTCTCCCGTTGAAAACTCGAATTCGAATTTTCGACCCCGTCACACTACTTTATACATTATGTATATAAGGAAAGTAAAAATGTGCTGATTTAAACAATGAAGAAATTTTAGTTCAAATTAAATGCACCTACTGGAAAAATTTTATTAACCCCTCTTTTTAATCAACCTGAAGCATCCATGCTATTACCACGCACCCATTCTTCGACAAAGAATAAAAATTAAAATTAATGTTTTTACCACCCACTTTACTCCCAGTAACTACAAAAACGAAAGATTTGATAGTTTTCTGCCTCGATGTACGTAATTTTTTTAACCATAGATGAATATAACGTTTTCTTTTTGCCTGAAAGAAACATTGTCGTTTTCGTTCATTACCTTTCCCATAACTAGAGAAATAATAATAAATCAATCACTTTTTATGCTCCTCCCCTAATAACAGTCAATATAAAATTTCCCTGTATTTCAGTTGAGATGAACTGAAAATTATTTAATGTTTTCCCGTTCATTGCTGTTTTTAATATTAAGAAACAAAAATTGTATGAATTTTTTACCGATATGTATATTGTTTTCGATTTCCCCCTCTTTTTCTAATCAACTTGAAACTTCCGTGTCATTTTTCCTGTCTTTGGGTCTAAAAGACGTATCTCAGAAAATTGCTTCAAATTTTTTTTTTCGTTCGTTATTTTTACTATAATTAAGAAAAATTAATTTGGTCTTTTTTTAACGTCCACCCCCTCAATGACTGCAAGAACGAAACATTTTAGCCCTTTTCTCAGTCCTAGTGCGTTTTATTTTTTATACCCCATACGAATATTTTGTGTTTTTTAATTTTCACCTTTATCCACATTTTGCTACTTCCCTCTTTTTACTTTCCTTATATACATAATGCACAAGGAAAGTATTGTGACGGGGTCGAAAATTCGAATTTGAGTTTTCGACGGGAGAGCATGTTTCAAGCATCCCTGATCACGAATCAAACATTTTTGAAGTGATGTCTGTCTGTGTGTGTGTCAGTGAGTCTGTGGAGACGATAACTGACGAACGAATGGACCGATTCGAACGAAATTTGGTACAAAAATCATAATCCGTAAACGCTGGAAGCCTATTGTTTTTATACGCAATCGAATGTTCAGAACCCCCTAAATTTTCGAGTGAAATTTAAAAAAAAATCGTCAAGAAATCAAAACCGCTAATAAAGTTACGCAAATAGACTTTTCTTATGTAATTTTTCATTAGAAAACGATTGACAAAAATTTTAGAGCGATAACATGAACCGTTCTCGAGATACTGCACATTTTTCAAAAAAAATTATCAAAAAGTTATATAAAATAAAAAAAAAAATATTTCCTACTGAGAAACATGTTTACTTTTCATATGTAATACCATGCGATAAATTTGGTGACATCATTCTCGTGCATCTAGCTCGTTCCATTCATGAAAAAAGATACTTTGAGTAATACTTTTGTATTTGAACGCCAAAAGTCATTTATCTGCTGCAAGAATAACTTATTTCTCCGTCTATAACGCTTGGCGAGATTTTGGCGATGAATCTGGCGGAATGTCGCCAACTTGGCGACATTTCTAATTGTTGCCAAATTAACAAAAATCTCGCCAAATTGATAAAAATGACGCTAAATCAATGAAAATGACGATTAATTGAAGAAAATTCAATATCTTGGAAAGAATATAGTATCTACTATAACAATAACATTTTTTTTAACTGTAAAAGTAGTAAATTCATTGCATTATATTAGGAAAGTCATGTGTTGCCCACATTAGATTTTTTTTAATGTTTTTGTCCTGTTTTGGGGTTGGGATAATGTGTCTTTGAAAAATGTTTTGAGAGAAGAACTGAGAAAAAACGAAAATTAACTTTTTCCCCAGCTTCTCTTCGTCAGTTAATTCAATTTTTCCTTTGATATATCTCACTCCGTTTGCTTTTTATATTTTGACCGCCGCCCCCACAATCTCACTGCAGGGGAATAGGGTCCGATGATTATTCCATTGGTGCAACAAAACAGCATGTTTAATTATAGATGGTCCCACTTTTTTTGTGTCCAAATAATGTTTAAACAAAGATCCATTTACTAGAAAAAATGCAAGTTGAAGTGAGTGTGTCGAGCCGCTTGGATAATTATATCGTAGACAATCGCGAGATAATAAATTTTTTCCCTTCTTTCATTGATGATCGTTACCATCATCTAAATGATTATTTGGGACTAATCAGTGGAATATGAATGCCCTAGAAAGTCGAGTGAAGCCTCACACACCAAATATTGTAGTCACCAAGTTTTTTTTTTTGCTAACGATTTTGTTTACGGGAAATAATTAACTCCCCCCCCCCCCCCAAAAAAAAAAAAAATGTGTGTGCGGGGATAGTAACCCAATATTTTGCTTTACATTTTTTTCTTTTGGAATTTCTTCGAAATTCAATGGATTCCTGGAGGTGTGTGTGTGTGTGTGTGTGTGGGGGGGGGGTTATCCCCAAAATCCGCTCGCTCCTTGGCGACGCCAATAGTGAAATTATAAACATACGCAAAAAGTTCCATACTTATCATAGCAATGCTGCCGCAAAAAGTACCGCCGTCTAGTGAGCCGAACGAGAAACTGAAGCTTCGCCTGCTTCCATGCTTTCAAATTAAAAATTTGAAAAAAAATTCTTATGAAATGCAATTTCTTTGTGTTATAATTTGATTAAATTTAAATATAAAGCAACTTTTGTTTTCAATTTTGATATTTATACTTTTTCAATCATTATTTGTCAATCCTAGAAGACATTTTTTCTCACATAAAAATAGAAACATTTTCAAAGGAAACTAGTTTTCTTTTAAACATAATACTATTGTAGTATTTCTTTAATGTTTACATATTTTGCATAACACTAAATCTTTGTTTACATTGTCATCTTCTGCTCATGCGCAGTATGAATCGTATTGTTTACTACTGTGTTTTCTGTCGTCACAGCATCCAATGAGATAACAGTATTTCTTTGCTGCGGACTATCAGCACTGAGTGAGCTACGGTGTGTTCATTGATTGTGTTTATTCACGGTAGTTACGGGTCGAGCGGTTTGCGCTACGGAGGCAGCCATTTTGGTCAATAGATTATTATGGCGAATTCTCATAAAGATTCAGATAGTGATGCCTGGGCCCTGTTAGCATTAAAATCAGCCCCAGCAAGTCCTTCTAAAGTACAATGGAGTCCAGAACCCAAAGGTGCAGCTATAGCAAGATTGGAAGGCCGAGAATTCGAGTATATGATCAGACAGTACCGCATCACTATAGGACGCAATAGTCGTGTTGGTGAAGTAGATGTAAACATGGGTCATTCCAGTTTCATCTCCAGAAGACATTTAGAAATTACTTTTGATAGTCCGCACTTCTATATGACTTGTAATGGAAAGAATGGAGTGTTTGTTGATGGAGTATTTCAAAGAAAAGGCGCACTTCCTCTACAGCTTCCAAAGACGTGAGTGTTTTTAAGCCTAAAACGTGCATGTATTCACCCACGTTTTTTAACTCTTCAACTTTTGTTTGTTTACATTTTTGTTTACAAAAATGTGTGTTGCTGAGATTGTTTGTTGCATCATTTTTTATTTTGATTGGGTATTTATTTACCAATTACATGCTAATATTGTGTGTGTTCTATGTTTATTTTATTGTGTTTATAAACAAGAACATTTCTTGAGTATTGCCGTTATGTAGGCTTACGGGATTATATGATATCGTCGTTTTCGCGTTATTTTATTTTCAAGGCACTTTTTATTAAGAAATGTTAAAAGAAAATTTCTTACTTATTCAGTAATATATAATACTCTTTAATCCGTTATACATTACCGGCGCTATTATATCAGTTTTGCTCAACAGCGTGCGCATCCCGGGCACGTCAATCCATGATGTGCATAATATAAATTTCTTTTGGAACACGAGTCAATTCTTTTTTTATCTTTTAATACGATATTATAGTAATTTTTAATTTATAACTATGTTTAGGATAATTTAGATTTGTTTATTTTGTATGTGCATGGTGTTGAACTAAGTGGAAAATGCAGAAAAAGTTCTATAAAAAAAAAAAGCTATTTTGCCTGTATTTTAAAAATTAAACTTCAAATTTTTATATGTACTACTCTTCTGTTCCTAATGTCTGTTCTAAATATCAAAACTTAAGTATTAATATTTGGATACGTATTATTGCCGAAATGCTAACAGTTAAGTTAGGGAATAAATAAATTTTGATATAATATGCATTCACAGTTTATATTTGTTGTGAACTAATAGGTAATATATGTATATAATCAATATTGGGCATTTATAAGTCTGTTTAGTTTCAAGTTGCATTTTTGCTATTCAATATTCTTATAAAACATTTTACATAATTGATTTCAGGCATTTCTCGCTGTCAACAATTTTGATATTTGTATTTTATAAAATATTAACCACTAGTACACATGTACCAGTGCATGCTAGACTTTAGCCCACTTCTGTGTACAGCATTTACACTTTTTATTAATATACCTGTGTGTAAATAATTGTTTGTTTTTAGAGGTAAGGTTATTTTCAAGAATAAGTTATACTAAAAGCAAGATTCAAGTTATCAGATCAAATGAAACAGAGAGTAGTGAAAAAAAGGGCTGTGGTTAGGGAATCGACAAATGTGGTTGCGGATACGAAATAATTTGGCTACCATGAAGTTCGGTCATATACAGGGCATTGGACATATACAGGGCATATACAGGGCATTGGACAGGCCAACGGCCGTACCGTGCTGATAACACCGGTTCTCGTTAGATCACCGAAGTCAAGCAGCATCGGGCGCGGTTAGTACTTGGTGGGTGACCACCTCGGAACACCGCGTGCTGTTGGCCATCTCGGGTGCGGTATCCCCGTGGTTTGCGCGCTAGATTTGCACGCTACCACAAATGCCGCCGTGTTCATGCGGAGTACGATCACGTTAAACATGTGGGTCCGTAAGTCCTTCCGAGAGGTTGGTGGTAGGGGAAGGAGGGTACGGTCCCTGTGGATGCCTCCCCCACTGGGTTCCGGTCTAAATTGGGTGGCACTTCCCGGCCGTCCATACAGTTACCTTACACCTTTCTGGTAGGTCGGACGGTCTGGGTATCAACAACAACAACAGGGCATTGGACGGTCGCTGTTTTCAAGTTAAATTCTGTGGCTTCCACAAATATATATATAACATTAGCTTGAAGAATGGGGTGAAGAATTCCACATGAAATGAGCCCAGTGGGTTGCTTGATTATTTTTTTTTTTATATTCCTGCCGTAGTTAGTACCATTTGTGTATACACCAAAGCAATTTTTAGTTTTATTTATTTGTCACCATTTCTGATCTGGACCTATTTTTACTTGCCGGCGCTGGCCAAAATTTAGGCTTTTCTGGGGTTCACTGAAATGACTATAACTCAATAACTATCCCAAGATAATTAAACAAACTTTTCTCCCCCTAAAAATTGACATTTTGAGTTTTCAGAATAGGTCTTGTTAAACTAAGTTGTGTTTAGTTTAACAAAATTAAAATGGACTTACAATGGCAAATATGAGTTTGAAAAATCTCCATTTTCAGATACTACAACTTGAGGAGGGCTAAAAATCAGGGGCTAATATTTTCTCCTCACGAACAGAAGCCAACATTTAGTTTATCAGTGAAAAATAATTTTATGAAACACCTTTCTACCTTTTTTTAACACTAAACTTTCCAAAAATTACAATCCTGACAATGTCTGGTAATTCATTCTAGTCTAGCATAATTTTTTAAACTCATACACACAAAAGAAGAGCCATACTGCCATAAGCCCTAGGGTTGGTGGTGTGGTCTGGATCTTCAACACAAAAAAAAAGAGTTCATCCATTTCTATACTAATATAAAGAGGATTTATTGGGCATTTCGTCAAACGTGACTTGTAGCAGCCCCAAAACTATGGATAGGAAAAGTTTGAGTCAAATGCAGATTTTCATAGCACTGAATCGTAGACCTGAGATTTTGAATTTTCACTTTGTAGCAAATGGCCAGTGAGCAGTTTTAGTTTAGATGTCCACTCTATCACTGATTTTTTGTAAAATTGATAAGTATGGTTATATATACTTAATCTATATATATAAAATTGAAAATCTGTCTGTCTGTCTGTCCTGTCATCACGGGAGAACAGCTGAATCGAATTTGATGAAATTTTGTGGGTAGCCTGAAAATAGTGGCTGTGGTTAGGCTGCTTGCATGTGCGGTCGCGGATAGAGTTGTAGTAGGAAACCTGCAAGTGGACTTCCGTTAAATTAGTCGGACGGTTGTCTTCCGGTGGAAAGTAGCGTTATATTCCGTTTAGGCCGATATTATGCTGACTGCAATATACAAGTATAAGAAATTTTTATATATTTTTAAATTCAAACCCCTTTTTATAGCTATGTTGTGTAATATATGTTTAACTATAGCTGTAATATAAGAATAAATACTTTAAAAAGTCATTGGACATACTATTCCAGCTAACATGTAATAATGAAAATAATTTCAAAGTAGTTTATTTTTAAATATTTTCTTTCTTGATAAAGGAAAGTTATAAAATAATTATTTTTTATATATAACAGGATTTTTTTTAATGATAAATTAAAAACATTACACAAAAGGAATAGCGGGAAAAAATAATTTAAAATTCTTAAAACGTAAATTATTAAATATAATAAATAAGAGTAAATTATTAAATTATAAGAACAAATTTAAAAATGCTTTTGAAAAATATATTATTAAATATTATATTAGAATTCGTTTTAAATACTTACCGATGGGAAACCTTTTTGCCACTTATGAAAAAAATAAAACCAATAACAAAAAAAAAACATACTTTACTCAGTTTATTATATACATAAAAAATGCATTATTGAATAGTTAAAAAAATGAAAAACCGGTTTATAATTAAATCTTTTTTAAGAATATATTATTATATATATTAAAAAAAATAGCTGCTTGTAATTGAATGGTTGAATATTATGAAATGGAAGAGAAAATTTGCTGAAAGATAAGTTAAGAAAAAATTTAGTGCTATTAAATCATATTCCTTCACTAGAAGTACTTGCGTAAATATTTTATATTCTTCCTTCACAACTTTACCAGCGTTTTTCTGAGAAGGAGTAAAATGTCACTTGTACTTTTCTCTTCAAAATAAAGCACACACATGCAGGCCCGTGGAAAGCGAGGGAGGAAGGGACCTCTCCGGGCCCCCGTCCCCTCATTTTTGTACCTAATTTTTCCTGTCTGGGCCGGGTGACCATGCACACCGGGAGGTGGGGGCTCTAGCTCGGGTCTATTAATTAGACAATTTTATGATCAAATACTTCGTCAAGTTCCTTAAAAAGTTTGGAAAGATTATTATATTTTATTTTCAGAAAAATAGAAGTGGAAAAGAGGAATCGCTCCATTCTTCAAGCTTTATTTTAATGCTATATATACATTTGTAGGAGCTAGAAACCGTAAAATTCGACTCTTTTATCGTTAATTTATTTTTAAATATAGTAAACTTTCGTAGTTCTTCTTTAGTGCGTCATTTCTTTTTAGAACACCCACCTCGCAAACTTTCATTTCATTATATTTGAATAGAAACACTCGACAAAAGGCCAAGTGTAATTAAACATCCGCACTTAACACAAACCACATTTATTTAGACGAAAGCACATAACATAACAAATGCTTAAACATTTAATTCACTGGTTAACTCTTTAAAATGTTCACGACGCAGGATGCGCCTTGCTTTCCGCCTTCCCAACTATATCTTGCTTCTCGCTCTTCTCTGCTCTCGCTCTGTTGCTCTGGCAACCCTTAAAATGCTTGCCGGCTGAGTCTTCATCGCTGATTTGGCGATGTGGAAAAAAAAACTTGTTGGAGTCTTACTACTCCCCCCTTAAAAAAAAAGCACATTCATCTCTTTAAAGACAATGTTGTTGAAAATAGCATTCTATGGGCATATACACATTGAAAATACAGTCCTAACAACTTAAAAAGTGCATACTGATACATTAAATTTTACATCTGTGAGCATAATGATTTAACAACACAATATTACAGTATATTTCAAAACACCTAATATTTTCAAAAAAAAATCTAATAGTTTAACAATAATATCTCCTACCGTGTTACAATAAGAAATGTTATAACTTAAACAATAGTCACATATATATATCAAAACACAATGCAGTAAAACATTATAAATTCTTTTTTTGGTTAGATCAGTTAAAGGTATCACTACTGAAGCGAAATTAGGGATATAATCTCGGTAATAGTTAGCTAGTCCTAAAATAACCCGTAATTCCCTCTTATCAATAGGCCGTGCTAATTTTTTCATCGTTTCAACCTTATCTGGGTCAGGAGAATGTCGTCCCGATCCTATAATATGGCCCAAAAATTTCACTTCTTTTTTTCCGAAATAACATTTATTTAGATTTACAGTTAGTCCAACTTCACGCAATGTTTTGAATACAGCATTTATGTGGGACAAATGATCAAGCCACGTTTTTGAAAATATAGCAACATCATCAATGTAAGACCGACAATACTCCTGGTGAGATGCTAACACATGGTCCATTGATTTCTGAAATGTGCTTCCTGCATTCTTCAGACCGAAAGGCAACACTCTCCACTGAAAATGTCTGGCATGGGTCACAAATGCTGTGTAGGGTTTGTCATCCTCTTTCATAGGGATTTGCCAATACCCCTTGGTCATATCTAGAACTGTGATATATTGAGAGTCTCCTATGAGCATTTTGAGTTCATCAGAAACTTTCATTGGATAAGCATTGGGCACTGTAAAACTGTTCAGCAATCTAAAATCGACGCAAAGTCTGACGCTACCATCCTTTTTTGCTACACATACAAGGGGATGCGCCCAATCGCTGCCGCTTGGTTCAATCAATTTTAGATTTAGTAATTCTTGTATTTGACGATCCACTTCTTTCTGCAATGACATAGGAATACGATATGGATGTAACTTTTTAGGGTTACACTCTGAGGTAACCTTGATGGAATGCCCTTCCACCTTCGCCCGTCCAGGGATAGTGCTAAAAACGTCATGATAATTGCATAGTATGGAACTTAGTTGTAGGCGTTGTTCTGTTTTCAAGGTCGCTGTTTTCCCCTCAATATACTTTCTTACTTCCTTTCGCGTAATGTTAACTCGGTTTGTAGGCACACAATGCAGTTCTCCAAATTCTTTGTCTTCGTCGAAAATAAGTCCGATTTGTTCGATACGATTGATGTAGGGTCTCAATTTGTTTATATGCAACTCTCTTCGAGTTCCGTCATCATATTCGACAACTGCCGAATTTGGCCTTGTAAGCTGGATAACCGTCACTGGACCCATCCAAGTGTTTTGTAACTTATGGCTGGATGAGGGCAATAAAATTAAAACCTTATCCCCGATCTTAAAATGTTTTTCCTTTGATCTCAAATTTTATCTAAATGTGTAGTTTTCCTGAGTTACTTCGGATTTCTCAGTTGCGATCTCATGTCCTTTTTTCAATTTCTCTATTAGATCATGTAGATATTCCTCCACAGTTCGGGATGCCCTAGTGGGAATTTTCCTTTCACCGATCCATACATCTTTTAGTAGAGCAAGTGGTCCTGGGGGTAGGAATCTATATACTAGCTGAAACGGTGATACACCTGTTGTACTATGGGGAACTTCTCTATATGCAAACAGAAGGTAGGGAAGGTGTATATCCCAATTCCGCCCATATTCCTGAATATTTTTGTTCATCATATTTTTCAAATTTCTATTCCATCTCTCCACAGCACCCATGCTTTCGGGATGTCCAGGTGTAGAAAATCTGGGAGATATCCCTAATATACCTAAAAATGCTTCAGTTAATTTTGCTGTAAAATTTGTTCCTTGATCAGTGCAGATCAATTTTGGAAACCCGGTTTGAGTAAAAATTTTCATCAATGCATTGCATGTTGTTTTTGCACCGATTTCTTTAACCGGAATGGCTTTAGCCCATCTTGTACACAGATCTATCGCACATATAATATACTTATGTCCTCGCCCAGAAGGAGGTTCTAACGGGCCAATGCAATCTAAACTCCAAACTTCGAAAGGCGTTTCTGGTCTCGCTATCGGTTGTATGGGAATTCTGTCCCTGTATGTAACAACTCGTCTCATCTGACAAATCTTGCAGCTTTCACAAAATTTGGCCACATCTTGTTTTATGGTAGGCCAAAAGAATGAAAATTTAATTCTCTGTCTTTTGTTCTCCCAAATGGCCAGCTAATGGAATCTCGTGAGCCATTCTAAGAACATCTTGGCGTTTGCAGATCGGCAAAACTACTTGTTTAACTGTCTCACCCGTAATCCATTCAGAATGGACCAACACTTCGTCAATTATCTCGTATGCATTTTGTCCCTTTCTTGCATAGTCCCAAACTTTTCTCAACGTCTCATCTTCATGTTGCAATTGAATAAACAAGCTCTTTACTTCGCCACCCTTACTCGACTTCTGCTCTTGTTTCTCATCACTCTTGACCTGAGTAGCATTCACAGTACTATGGTCACTACACGTATTTTCTTCCTGACCATTTTCATTCATTACTTCCTGGTCAGACCCTACTTCCTCCTCCTTTTCGCCAAGATAGGTAGCATCATCGATCATGATATTGTGATCCAATTCATGCAATTGTATATTCTCCCGCAATGACTCATAAGCTGTAGAGCACACTAACATATCACTTGTTAGTTTTTTAGAAACTGCACATGTTATGGGGACCATTCCATGTAATTTGTCATCAATTTTCATCGAAATCATCTTCAAAGGAGCGATCTCACTTTCTCCAAAAGCTGAGACAATTTTGATTCTGCCCTCTCCTTCACTAGGAACGTCCATTACTAAATCTTCACGTATCGCTGAGATTTGTGCCCCCGAATCTACTATGCCTACAAGTGAAGTTTCTCCACATTTTATATGTACGGTATGGAGGGTATCCACATTATTCTTGGTATTATCCTGCACTGACACCGGTACAGTAATTCGTGCTGTCAGAACTTGGGAGTTATTTTCATCCTTAGACTTTATAGTTCGAATATGATTACTTTGAGCATTAGTGTTGGGTGATTTTCTCTGATTATTCCTTATTGTACAAACTTTTCCAATATGACCCTCAGCTCCACATGAAAAACAAATAGGTTTATAGTTGATTTTAGAAGTGTCATTTCTCCAATTGTAACTTGGTTGGCTCTTGTAACTTTGATGTCCCCTTCCTGGAACATTTCCATTTTTCCAAATTTTTTCACCAACCCCTCTGATGTTTGGTGGTGCTCCAAATTTTTCCTTTTCCCTAAATTCGCTTTGGTGATACTCAACCTTCTCTTTCCGGACTATACCTGTTGATTTCGTATAGTTTACACGTATACTTTCATATTCATCTAGCTTGTCTGCCAACATATTGGGTGCTACAATTTTTAACCATTCATCTAAGAAATGTTCTCGTACCTCCCCAGGTACCCTTTTCTTTAGTTGATCAGTAATCATCAATTTCTTTAGACTATCAAAATCTCTAATTTTGAGACCATCAATCCACTCTTCAAAGTACTTGGTTAATTCAAATACGAAATCACGCCATGATTTCTCGGGAACTTTCTGTAGCTGCACGAACTTTTTTCGGAAACTTTCTGGATTCATCTTGAATCTCTTTAATAGAATACCCTTAACGTATTCATAATCTTCAAACTTTTCCTCTGACTCCCGTGTGATGAGTTGTATGATCTCAGAAGGCAAAAGTGGCAACAGACTTGACACCCAATCTGTCATGTCTACGTGGGCTCTTTTAGCTTGTCTCTCAAAAAGTGTGAGATATAACATAATATCATCATTCTTCAAGTCAAATTTTGGCATCAATTTTATCAATTCGAAACTGCTTTTTGATCTTTCACTACTCCCTAAATTTAAGGACGTAGAATCCTGCGTAATACCCCTTTCGATTCTGAGTTTTTCTAACTCAAATTCTATTTTGTCTTTTCTTTCTTTTTCATCATTTTCTATTTGATCTTTTCTTTCTTTAATAATAGTGAAGAGGAGTTCTTTCGTAAATTCTTCGTCATAATCCTCACTTCCAAGAATTTCTCTACGTAAATCCAAAATTTTAAATTCAGGTTTCGTAATTATCCCCAATTCTTCCGCCAAACACATCAAATCATCTTTTCTACCTTTCGCAAGAAATGCCATACCTGATCATGAGGGAAATTAACTGATTTATCTCTAAATTGTTTGAAGTTACAAAAGAACCAGTATTACCAGAAAACTACTTTATCATGAACACTGGCGTATTCAATTATCAAATAACAGCATTAACAGAAAACCACTTTATCGTGAACACTGGCGTATTCAATTATCAAATAACAGTATTAACAGAAAACCACTTTATCACGAACATTGGCTTATTCAATAGCACTGACGTACTAATTTTTTTTTGTAACAAATACACTCAAAATTGGCGTATCATATCCACTCCTACTATAATGCTGGTGCATTAATTAATTGATACCGGACGTATCTTCATCGTACAATAGACATGAAAATTATAATCACCATATGTTATGATATTATAACATAATTTTTCAAAAATCAATATCGTATCCACTCGTATTATAATGCTGGTGCATTAATTACTTGATACCGGACGTATCTTCATCTATTCACCAAAAACATACAAATTGTTTTTCATTCCAGGAACGATTATTACTTCCGTAATAAACTAATCCTGCCGACTACGCCAGTAAACTTTCGTAGTTCTTCTTTAGTGCGCCATTTCTTTTTAGAACACCCACCTCGCAAACTTTCATTTCATTATATTTGAATAGAAACACTCGACAAAAGGCCAAGTGTAATTAAACATCCGCACTTAACACAAACCACATTTATTTAGACGAAAGCACATAACATAACAAATGCTTAAACATTTAATTCACTGGTTAACTCTTTAAAATGTTCACGACGCAGGATGCGCCTTACTTTCCGCCTTCCCAACTATATCTTGCTTCTCGCTCTTCTCTGCTCTCGCTCTGTTGCTCTGGGAACCCTTAAAATGCTTGCCGGCTGAGTCTTCATCGCTGATTTGGCGATGTGGAAAAAAAAACTTGTTGGAGTCTTACTAATATATTTGAAGAATTACAATTTAAATAACACTGTCGTCTAATGTTAGTAAACGAAATATAATTTGTTACCTTCCGCCGTAAGACAACAACCATGCGGTTAATTTGACGGTAGCCCACTTGCAGGTAGCTCAATGCGCGTCCGCACTTGACGCCAGCCAAATTACATCGTTTCCGCAACCGCACTTGCAGGTAGCCTAACCACTTCGGAAAATAGTCTCACTTAAAATTTAGTCCACGTTTGGAGTTTCTACGATCAGTGGTTCTCGAGATATTAGTAAAAAACAAAATTTTTGTTTGTCTCATCATCATGGGAGAACAGCTGAACTGAATTTAATGAAATTTTGTGGATAGCCTAGAAATAGCCCCCCATCAATTTAGCCCAAGTTTCGAGTATCTAAAACCAGGGGTTGTCGAGATATTAATGAAAAACAAAACTTTTTCCTAGGAGTTCTACTCTCAAACTTCGTGGTTTATCCAAACGAAAAGCTTGAAAATCGTTTGAAAGTGAATTAAAATTTAATCTCTTAATTTAATCTCTTGGGGATTATTGAGTTTGATGGGAGATTTTTTGCGTTAATTAGTCACTTTCTGAAAACATGAATTGTTTTAAACATGATTTAAATGGAAAATCTAGCTCCATGGTTTATTTTAATCAAGCTTTTACTTAACAATGAAAAATATGAAGAAATCAAAATGGTTATTTAATTTCACAGTTTATGAGGAAGATTTTATCTTATATCATGTTACTCAGAAATTAAATTAAATCTGTTTGTTAATTTTAATAATTATTTTTTCGATTTGAATAATAAATAAATGAATATAAAAATATATTTTAGAAAAGAACGATTTGATTTTTCTTATAGCATTTTTGGCTGGATAATATCAATTACGGTCTTCAGGTTTAAACATTGTTATTATTAATATTTTTGGGGATTATTGATATTTTCAAGTGATTATGCAATTGTTTTATTATGACAAAAATTGTTTAAACTCATATTGTACGTTGTATGAGTAATCTTCTACAAATACACGGGTATATCTTTTAATCTACTAGAATATAAGTAGTACAGGTATATTGGCATATGTTTTGATATATATTGGCATATATTGGAATCAATTATGACCTTCTGGTATAAAGAGTACGGGGATTATTGATATTTTCAATTTATTACGTCATCTCTTTTATTTTGGCAAATATTTTTGAGACTTATATTGTAATACGGGTAATCTTCTACTAACACACTAGGGTAATTCCACGAAACTGGGGACACTATATAATTTTTTTTTTTTCATTTCACAAATACAGTTTTTTTCCCTATAAGATAAAAATAAGTGAATTTTTATAAAATTATATTTAAAAAGTTGGCAAAACCTTTTTATAAGTTTTATAGGCAAGGTTTGACAACATTACTCTTATCATCACATGTGTTGTATTTAGAGAGGTGCTGAAAGTTCATCTTGTTTTGTAAACAAATTTAACAGGTATATATAAAATCTTATTTTTTATTAAAATTTAGTTTATATGTGAAGAGGTTATTAGGCCAATAAAGAAACTTTAAACTGTTATTATTGTATTGAAAATAATTTTGATAAATCAGGTCTGATATTACTGTAACATCAGTCACAAAAATTTATAAAAGTTTTTATTACTTCATCAAAATTAGTCCTAAGAATATAAAAAGCAGTATTCTCTTCATTCATAATGATATCTTAAATATCCATTACTTAAATATTCAATAATAGTTAAATTTATGAGTTAAAAACCTTTTCAAAATATGGACCATCACTCACATTGTAACATCAGTCACATTGTAACATCAGTCACATTGCAACATCAGCCACTTTTTTCTTTCAATTAGGTACTTAAACATTGCACAAATGGCATTGACTGCTGTAGAAAGACAAAAAAGGAGGAGAGATAAATTAAAGAAGGAAGGAAAATATGAAGATTACAAAAGGGAAAATAAAGCAGAAGCTAAAAAGAGCAGAGATGAAAAAAGAAATGACTTAGCTAAGTTACCTAAGTCAGTTCAAAATAAAGTTAAAAGAGAAATTAGAGAAAATGTTAGAAAAAGAGTAGAAAAATGTAGAGCATTAAAGTGCACCACTTCAAGTAGCAGTGTCATAACCCCTTTCAAAAATAATAAAAGCTTAGGAAAAGTTGTATATCATACAAAACGCTCCTTGCCTACATCTCCACAGAAGCAAAAAGCTGTTATCCAAAAATTGTTTGACAATGAAATTGGTCAAACAGATGCTCCTGTTTCTCCGTGTATTACAGATGAATCAAAGCTCATGCCAATGGAGATAGTCAACTTAGTTAAGCAATTTTATACCGAAGATAATATTAGCAGACAAGCTCCAGGCCGAAAAGATTTCATAACCCTTAGGAATGTTGATGGATCTAAAGATAAGATACAAGCAAGGCATCTACAACACTCAATTAAAGAAATATATGCATTGTTTGTCAAACAATATCCAGAATTAAAAATTGGCAAAAGCAAATTTGCAGAACTGTGACCCAAGTATGTCCTCTTGAGTAGCAAATTACCTCATAATGTTTGCCTCTGCAAATATCATGAGAACTTCATAATGGCCTTAGAATCATTACATAATCAAATTCCCCACATTCCTAAATATTCTGAGAACTTTCCCTTTATGTTGGTATGTAATACTGATTCCGAAGATTGTTGGTATAACAAATGTGTTGGATGTAAAGAGGGAAAATTTTTCATGGACTTGTATGGAAAACACGTTGAAGATTTTGGAGACACAATCACTTGGTTTGTGTGAAAGCCCCAGGCCGTCCGGCTCGTCCAGAGGACTTGGAGCACACTTGGTTTGTGTGGAGAAAATGTGAGGATCACTTATGTAAAGCTGTAGGAAAAGGACTGATAGAAGACCTTATGAAATATATATGTAGTAGAGGGAATCACCAAAACCTCTAAATTATCCAAAACATCATTTACAAGTTCAAAACCAACAGAACAAGTTTCAGAATTGGTTGCCAAAATTGGAGAGTGGGTTCTTGTGGAATATGACGGCCAGTTCTATCCAGGTGAAGTTAGAGCCATTGAAAACTCTGAATACTTATTAGTGTTATGATTCCAGCAGGGAAACATTGGAAATGGCCTGACAATGTGGATGAAATTTATTATTCACAAGAAAAATTATTAAGAAAACTTAGTACACCAGATGTAGTAAATGCACGAGGACACTTTCCATTTTCTGAATTACACTAAAAACATCACTTGTATAACTATATGCATTTACTATTAAGTTTATTTTTTATCATTTAAGTAGATTTGTGTAATTTTGTAAAAAAAAATGGTAATTTAACTTTTAAGGAGAAATAAATTAGAATGTGAACCAATCAATGTCAGTGTAACATCAGTCACAAAATATTTGTAACATCAGTCACGGAAATTAAAATTTTCCTACACTTTAAATTTTAATGTTTTTTTAATTAAACAAAGTGTTTTCATAAAGTTTGAAATCTCTACTTGACTGGAAAAAAATAATTTTAGTCTTCGTGTTATTAGTTTGAAGAGAATTTCAAATAATATAAACGTCATTTCTCTGAATGTCTCTTCTGTGTAGCATCAGTCACATTTTTGGATTTACCCTAATTTCACACAAAAAAAAATTCTTATGTCTAAAAACAGGTATGGGTAGCATTATTGTACTCTATCATGGTATTTAAGATCAATTTAAAAAAAAAAAAAAAATTTCAAGACAGTGCTGAATTTAAAAGTTAAAAACTTAGTCAAATTGTAACGTCAGTCACCGTAGTATGACCCACTAGCATTTTTTCTAATCTGCGACAATATAAGTAGTACGGGGTTGCATATATTGATTCAATTCCTTTTTTTTTTTTGTAAATTTGCTTACAAAAGGGACCAGGATGTTTTATTCTTCAGTTCTGCCTGTGAAGATAATTTTTCGTAGTGAGAACAGATATTCTTAAACTTCTCTTTAGGAGCAATAAATTTAATATTTTAGCAGAATTTGCACACAATTGCGAATTATAAGTTTCTTTATATTATATACTCTGTACGAAGAACGGGTATGCTTCTAGTATGTAATACTAGTTAATAGGATTCCTCCTGAATTGCCGAGAAAGACAGGCTTAGCCTGCTTTCGAATGCTGACGGGCCATGATCATCTTCAGCAGCATCTCAATAGAATAGGTGTGGCAGCTTCTGCCTCCTACCCTTTGTGTGGAAGTGGTTTTATGAATGGACATCTCCTTATTTGTTCCAAATTGGGGGATATTGACACTGAAGATACTTCTCCTTTTGGACTTTCACATCTGTATTGGACAGCAAGACGGTGTATAGCCCAGGCTGGGCGTAGGATTTAAAAAAAAAAAAAACGTATGTAATATATATACATATGAGAATTGAGGAGGGAAGAAAAGCAGAGTTAGTAAATTTCTGGACAGTTTTTTAATTAAAATAGAATAGCGGTGAGGAGTTTTGGCTGGTTAGTTAATTCATTTAATTGACAAACTGCATTGTTTAATAGACATGTGGCAAATGTCTATTTTGAGGTTTACTGGATGGAGAAAAATTACCATACAAAATTAATGTTGGGGATAATGGTCTTATTTCTCCAGCAGGCATGATGTAAAAAAAGTTAGTGTAAGTACAGGCTTGTAATTTGATATATTGCTATTTCTTAAAATGGTCCGCAACCATTATTATTTGAAAGCTATTTGTTGAAATTATTTATAAAGAACATATTAATAATTTCAACAATTAATATTATTTCAACATATTAATAATTTCTTTATCTTTTAATGATGTGTGTGTTTTATCCTCTAGGTGTGTCTTCAGGTTTCCAAGCACTAATATCAAGATAATGTTTCAGTCATTAATAGATGAAAATAATCCTCCCTTCCATTCTCGTGTGCCAGATTCACCTTGTAAACCCATGGCTCCACTGCGCATCAGTATACCAGAAAACGAAGGCAATTTTTCAAGTCCTATTCCATCACCAACTGGAACAATTAGGTTTATAAATGCTCATTTTTTAAAATCATTTTAGTTATCCAATAAGGTTAAAAATACTTTATTGTAAAAATATTTATCTTTAATCCTTTTGGCAAGTCTCATTCATTTTAATCACCTTTTATAAAAATTTCTGATCACATTCACCATTGGGACAAATATCATAAAAGCAAAATATAAAAAATAGTAAATATATGCAAAATATCAGAAAAAGTAAAAGTCAAAGAATAACTTCTATTGGGCCTTTTTGTTGAAACTCTACCGAAAAAGTAAGACTAAGTTCTCCACCATACGGTTTTTCCCATTTAAGATCCAGATTGCAACTGGCTGGAATTTGGAATATCGTAAAGCAGATGCAATTTTTATGCAATGAGAAAAAAAAATAGCTAGACCACACTCTAAATGTACAACATCCAATACTTTTTTCTGTTTAATAAAAATAAAAACTGTTTTAAAGAATATTACTATGATTAACTTTCTAATGAAGTTTTGTACAATTTAAAAATTTTAAAATACTGTGAAATTTGAAAAAAAAAAAAAAATGTGTATCAGGGTGTTTGTGGTCCTTAATCCTTTGTGGATGGTGGACACATCCCCATGTCCACTGTGAAACTACATTCAAAGACGATATTCACACATTCGTGTCCTGGAGAAATTTACCTTAAAGGATGATGAACACCAATGCACATTTTCATATGGAACATTTTTATTTGAATTTATCTGAATACTAGATGGAGCTATATGTTCATCCTAACATGTATAACATATTTTACTAATACTTGGTCTTTTTATAGGAGGTCTCTAAATCATCACATCATCTAGAGCAGTGAAATGCGGTTTTGTAATATAAACAAATAGATCATTTCTTGCAGATTCTGCTATGTTATAATTGAGTATGGGGTATTGTTTTTTTCAATTTTAGTTTAATGATTGCATTGGTGAATTATTGGAGTATTTTCTTTCAGGTTTGGGCTTTAGTGAATTTATTAGGTTATTTTGGATAAAAGAATGACTGAGTCACGATGTTTTTTACTTATGGAAGAATATACTTGCATGGTAATCGAACTGAATAGTTATGAAAGTAATTCAGATAGTGAAGATTCATGGAACTTTGTATTTCTGATGAGCGCACGGACAGTTTTATGAATGCAAAGATTGCAATGTTTGTCTATGGGTGAATCCATGTTTTGAAATACATGATACGTAAAAGGCATATTAATTAGTAGTACATTATTTTCTTTTTAAAAATCGTGCATAATTTCTGTTAGCTATGTAAAATATTTAGTACAATCATTCGGATATTTTTCCTGCGTGACAAATATAACCATTTTAATCAAATTAATTAATCATTTAAATTTTTAATGTTTAATTAAAAGATAATTTGTGTGAAACATATACATCTAATGGGAAATAAGTACTTCCTTTATTCCTGAAAAAGTAGAATGCTGTATTAGTGAATTTTTTATTTGAGTTAGGCTTAGTGCAAAAAATGTGCCGTCCTTTAGGAACAGTTTGGAAGCGAAACACTTAGTCCTTTGGGCCATAGCACCTCTGGAATGCTGTCGTCCGCAAACGGTTAGAAGGCTTTAAAAACTGTTTAGTTCTTGATTTTTAAGGACTTTAAAGCTTGTTAAATTTGTACCAAAGTGCTTAACACATTGACTACCACCGGAGTTTAGATCCTGGACGCCATGGCATGTAAACTACTTTTATTCAATAGTAAAATGTGGAATTATGATTTGTCAATACTTTTTGGGATAAAATTAATCTATTTTTTGAATAAAAAAAAAAACAATCGCGAGTTATCTTCCCTCTATCAAGGCTTTTGATGAATATGCATGCCACAGATGCCTAAAGTATATAGTTAGCATGTATTTGTTATGGGAATAGTCGTAGTTGGTATTGTAGATCAACAGGCCAACAATGAGATAATTTGTAGTGGGAGCCCCATTACAGACTGCCAAACTAACTGCGAGTTAACTCGTAATTGGTGTTATAGATTAACCGGTCAACAATGAGATAACTTGTAGTGGGAGTTCCTTTGCAGATCAAGCTAACTGCGAGTTATCTCGTAATTGGCAGTCAGTGTGTTTAATTTTCTTACAAATATCGCAATTCAGAAATTACAATAAAAGTTAGAAAAATTGTTTTGTGTCCAAGAGATGATCAGATTATAAACTGTAGAATTCCCCCCATCATATAGAAAAGGGGGGGGGGGGTCAAGGTGTTTTATATTTACCAGTCCCAGTTTCATTCACTGACGTTGTAGAAACCCAACCTTGATTCCCTGAGTCTAATAATAGATTAATTACTGCAGCATTCATGATCAGCGTGTATCTAAAAAATCACATTGCCTTTTTATGTAACATTTATTTTATTTTAGTGAACAATTGCATTCATAACCATGTGATCTTTCAATCAGAAAAGCTATTTTCTATTTTTGTTTTCCCTATCAATATCATACATGGTAATGTATTAGGAAAACATTGAAATTGTGTCTAAAATTGCAACTCAAGTTTTCGACTGAACTACACATTTCAAGCACCCTAGAATACGAAGAAACTATTTTTAGTGCAACGTCTGTGTGTATCTGTCTATGTCTGTCTGTAGAATATGTGTAATTCATTCTAACTCAAAAACTTAATCGAATTGCATACAATTTGGTAGGTAAGTCACTTCTGGATTACCCTGGTGCTAACTAGATTTTGGTATGATTTGGGAAAAAATCCCTGCTATTTTTAGTTAAATTACATGCAAAATTGACAGTATCCACTCCAGTTGGAAAACAAATTGCCCAAATTTCACAAAATTTAGTATATAAGTCACTCGTGAGTTACCCTTTTGCTGATTAGATTTTGGTATGATTTCTGAAAACAATACCCCCCCTGCATTTTTTTGCGAAATAGCCTGCAAAATTTGTTAAAATTTAATATGAAAATCTACATATGGTCAAATGTATAAATTAAATACTTGTTTTATACACAATTTTAGAGGATAAAATGAATAAGACCAACCAAATTACTGTCTGGTATATTTGTACATATTTTGTATAAATATTTGTACATCATTTATATAAGTCTGGTATATTTGTAATATATTTGTGAAAAGCTCATCTTTTCTTACTTGTGATCATTCATATAAAATATCTTCAAAAGTTTGCCAAATATTTTCAAATCAGCAAGATCCAAAATGCCAATTTTGCTCAAATGTAAAGAAATTTTTATCAGTAATAACAGAAAGTTTTATAATAAGCATTCCTTGAGATTTTTGATATTGTGCTGAAATCAAATGACATTACATTATGACCAGGCAAAGTGTGTCTAAAAGATGTATAGTTGCAAACAGTCTTAGTCTCAAATTAGGAAGGGGGAGTAAGGCAAAATTAAATGTAAGGCTTACCATAAAATCATAAGTGGTTAGCATTAATACCACCAGGATCATATGGTTCCTTCTTTTTCCTACTTTCTAAAAATGGTTTCTTTTTTTCCTTCCTTCTTTTTCCTACTGTTCCACAGTTGGAAGCTTATTTTTCACTTGTGTGATCAATCTCGAGCATATCAGGAAAAATGTTCGAGAAATTAGCGATGCGACTTACAAAACGAAGTGAAGAAAATCATTCTGATGAAGTCTGTATTTATAAAATAGTGCTAAAATTTGCAATTTTTATCCAAGAGCAAAACAGTTCATGATTTTTAAGAAAGAGCGTTAAAATTCATGATTTTTACTTTCTCATGCAATGTAACTTAGTACAGAAAAGTATTGTTTTTGCAAAAAATGTTGAATTCGAGATTTTGATGCTAATATGTTTTAGAACCTCCTGAACACGTTTTGATTATTTTTGGTGGTCGATTTCTTGTGTACACAATAGCTGTCACAAATATTAATGGATTTTCACGAAACTTGATATCTGGCTTTGTTATCAAAAAATCTAGAACTAGATAGAATATTTTTAAATTCGAGTGAAAACAAAATTTTATATTTTTTAATATGGCGGCATAGGACAAAATTTGACATAATCATGCATAAATGTTGTTATCTATAGTTCAATGATCTCAAGACTTAATAGTTTCAATCATTGTTGTGAAAAATAATAGCCGCGATAACGACTTTTCTGTTTGTGATGTCATTAGTTAGCCCTCCTCTGGCACACTATGGTAACAATGAAATATTTTTTCAAGGCCATTAAAGGGAAGGGTAACATGCTATAATTGCAATCATTTGGGCCAACAATACCAATTTATTTTAATTTTTCTTGTGGATTTTTTTTTTTTTTTCAAATTTTACCAGGTATTTAAATGGATTATGGTAGGAGAGAGTCCAGTTAAGTCACACTCTAGTTAATTTTTTAACGAATGTAAAAAATTCATAAGCTGCTAAAATTCAAGATCAATAAGACATTTTTTCCTGTTTTTGAATAGTGCTTTAATTATTTTTCAAGCAGACTTATAAACCATGCAATTTTAGCTGTGACTATCCTGTTTGATCGGCATGTCAAAATTTGAAACTATGTTGATGCTTTTTTCTGTTTAAACTGTAGAGTTTTTTCTATATCCTTTTACATGGATGCAGAGTTCCGAAAATGCAATTGTGTCTTTCTCAAAATGGCACATAAAAATCGAACAAGTGCACATAAAAATCTAATATTAATCAATGGTACATTAAAATCAAACAAAATTACATGTCCAGCAGGTATCAAATTTTGGGGGCATCTCCACGAAACACATAAAGTAGCATCCTGCGCCAGATGGGATCCTATTTGAAGCTTCTCGAACAAATTTTGCTAATGTTCCGAACAACTGATGCCACCATCTACAGAAAAGGGTTCTTGAAACAAGAAGTAAAAAATTAAATAAAAGGAGTATGCTCTCACACAGAGAAGTGCAGCAAAGAAAAATCTAGCTGTGTAATTCATAATTTTGAATCTAAAAGGCGAAGCAAATAATCTTGAGCCGAAATAATTTTATTCATGGCACAGTCTCAAAACTATTAATAAAGCTGTTTTTGTTTGTTTAGAATACAGTGCATATTAGGAATTTAACTTAGTCTTTTTGGTACCAGGAAGTAAAAGGGATAAATATTGTTCATTAAAATTTCTTTTGATTATAATTTTATGTTTAAGATCACTAGCATGTGATTATAATTTTGTGTTTAAGAGCCTTTGCAGGTACAGTCAAGCTGTCAGATGGATTAAATAGAATATTAATGGCATTAAATTATATATTGTGTTCACTTCAAGATCACTAGCATGTGATTATAATTTTGTATTTAAGAGCCTTTGCAGGTACAGTCAAGCTGTCAGGTGGATTAAATAGAATATTAATGGCATTAAATTATGGATTAAATTATATATTGTGTTTAAATCGAAACTTTTAAACTGCTTCTTACAATACTATTAAATCAAATTAGAAAGTATCTGTTATTTTGTTTAATTTTACAGTGCTGCAAACTCTTGTCCGACAAGTCCCAGAGGTGGTTCTCATCGTCGAAACTTCGGAAATGATTTACAGATTGCTGCAGTGTATGCAGTTGCAGCAACTGAGGAAAAGAAAGTTAAAGTGGAAGTCCCATCAATTAATGCAGTATGTCAAGCTCCTGGACCACAAGTGTCACTGGTCACTGAAACTGTTGTGACTACAGAACCAACTGGAACTCGAGATGACCAAAAGCCTCCTTTTTCGTATGCACAACTTATTGTACAAGCCATATCTTCTGCACCAGACAAACAGCTCACGCTGAATGAGATATATTCATACATCACCAAACATTATCCATTTTATAGAACTGCTGACCGTGGATGGCAGGTAATGTATTTGTGTAAAAACCAGTATTGATGATAAATACTAATGCATTTATCCAAAATACCTTTGAATTAAATCATTTATTTGAAAATTTTGAATGTATTTGTTACTTTTTAATGAGACATGTTATATTATTTATTTGAAAAGTTTAACAGTTTTTACTGAATTAATTTATTTGTTATTTTTAAATAAGGCATGCTGCATTTTTATTTTAAAAATCTGTTTAGCAAAATACATCTTGTATTCAATTTTGACAATATAGGAAATTTATTTGAGTGTTGAGAATGATTTATCCCATAATTGAACTGCCGTATTACAAGAACATAGCTGTTAACATTTTTGAACTTCCTGGAAGTTTTCGAATTTTTATACAATTTTCTCGTTTTCTAAATGGAAGTAACTTTTTCAGTTTAAAATGTTCTGTATTTGCTTCAGATGGGGTTGTAGTCAAGTCACAAGATGCATTGTCTTAGAATTCAGAATCTCAATGAAATTACCTTGTAAAGAAACTGTAGTTCCAACACAATTTGTTTTTGTAGATAAAGTCTAATATTTATATAGTTTTATTTGCATGTCTATGATGTCATTTGCGACTTCGGTGTTTGCTTAAAACATAACATTTAAATGCTCACTGATTTTGCTTATGACATGTAGAATCTGATTGTCAGTCACTGCTATGCAAATATTATTTGCGTAAACTGCAGTAATTAGATAATTTTCGTCATTTTTATGTAGAATCTGATTGTCAGTTACTGCTATGAAAATATTATTTGCGTAAACTGCAGTAATTAGATAATTTTCGTCATTTTTATTATAATATAAGCATTGGTCACGATCTATTTTTTTTTAAAAATCTATTTCGATTAAAATTTTCTTTAGCTTGATATTCTTACACCTTCTCGATTGCAGAGGTTCATAAAGAATTTTTTTACAATTCACACACATAATTTTCTTGTCCTTTCTAATTAAATCCTATAGATTGTTCTAAGTATGTGGTTTTTTTTTAGGTTGCCACATAGTCTATTTTCAGAACTAATTTCTATACATTATGCATTTCTAGGGATTGATTTCATTTTCCATTCAAATCAGCATCACATCACTGTAGTTTATTTTTTTTTTTTAACAAATTTTATTTCTGTTAACAAATTAGAGGCTTCTTTTAGCTTATCTGACCTTCTGAACTAATACATATTTCCTCATGGCCTGTTTTCTAGACCAGGATTTGCCACTGATATGTACATTGCTACAATGTTATTTATAATATTAGCAGACCAGTGTCTTCATGTATGCAAGGTTCATCCCAGGTAATTTTCACAGTGTGACCTACCCTGCTGCCACCAGAAATTAAAAAACTTGCCCTGCCTGTCCCAGTACTACAATTTTGCACCCTGGCACCTTACCATGCATTCCTTTGCCCTACAGGGGGAAATTTTATCCGTCTGAACTTAACCATTCAAGATAAGTAATACACTCTATACAGTGTTATCGTAAAGGGTTTCTTATTGTTCCCCACCCCCTCAGCCCCCTCAGATGAACTGTAGATATCCTAGTAGAATACTAGGATATCTACGAGATGAATATTCATTTCTCCTTAGCTCTGTCCTTTAAATTTCCACTTGCCAGTCGTGACATGGTGATTAAACTTAAAAAACTGGTGACTAACAAAATCCTGACTGACCGAACTCTGAGTTAGCCTAGTCTGAAAATGTCCTTAAACTGGAAGTGTGGAGTGAGAAAAACTGTCAACAATCACTGCGATACTACTACGGCTCCCCTGTAGTTCTCCTCTACTAGTCGATTCTAATTTATTGCACTTCAGTCAAGAATGAGTATAAAACACATTCCTATCTCCAGGGTTCTCACTGACAATCGCCATTGTGCTAAATCGCAAAATGTTTCATTTGGTTTGTAAACAAGTGATCGAATTCACAAAATTGCAAATGGCCAAATTATAGATGGTTATTTTTTTTTAAAAAACCCTGCAAAGTATTTTTGTTGTTATTTTAAATGTCCCAAAATAAAAACTAATAGAAATAGTTTTCAATTGTGATCGTAAGGAATATAATCAATATATTAGCAATTGCAATTTTTTTTATTTTTCTTCCTTTTAAGTTTCATTTTTTCCAAAATTGTCATTTCATTAGGGAATTATAAGTAGAAAGGAAAGAATCAAAACATTTCCATACTTCTCCTGAAAAAAAAGTAGGCAGAGAGACTGGAAGATTATTGAATATTGCTCTCTCCTTTCTGCCTGATAAATTACTATGCATTTCTTTTTCTTTACAAATTTCAATATTTTCTCAATTATTGTCTGTTTAGTGTCAATTTAGGGTAAAAATTTCTGAAAATTTGATATCTAAAAATTTTTGTTTTAAAAGCAATGTTTACAAATATAGTTATTGGGACCAGGATTCCTTTACGTTCAAAGTTTGAAAAAGTATTTGTTTCACAAAAAATCTGATGCAGTCAGTTCATGGCTTTCTCTACAAACTCAAATTTGTTCGTAAAATAATTTTTCACCCAAAAAGTGCGATTGTGCAATTAATTTTGTATTGCCGTTCATTGCTGAGAGTTCACAACCATCTTTTTCCATCTATCTCAGTCCTCCAATTATTGCATATCAGGCAGACTAAACTTGCTTATTTTCATGTTTATGTTTGTTTAAATTAAATATTTTACAAAATTAACCAAATGTTATAAGAGTTAACTATGATGGAAGAGTAAGATGATTCATATAGCTAATAACCTTATGCAGTGCTTTGAATCTAAAGACTTATTTTTAATTATTAGTTCAGATTTTCAAATTGTAAGTATGTGTTTACTATAGTAATGTTCATTCTAAAATATTTGACAACGTATTAAACAATGAAATAAAAATAAATTGATGAAAAAATTGTGAACATTTATTTATTCTTATGCCAAAAAAGTTAAATTATGTTTTAATAACTGCAATTAAGGAAAAAGTTCTCAAATTTTTTAAGCTTCAAATTTCCTCATCTTATTTTACCTCTGAAAATAATATCATTAGAATCTACAGATTTTCTTTTAAAGTTAGTAGAAATGGGTGCTCATTTTTTCTTTTATGGGACTCAGTTTTAAGTTTTTAGGGTCCAGAATTTTCTATATCCAGTGAATGTACATCATAGACCATATTCCAAAAGTTGACATTTAACAAGTATTTTATCATAAATAAATAATGCATTTATAATACTTGTTGAAAAATTAGAATAAAGTGTAGAACTTATGTAAATTTGTGATAAAAAAGCCTTTGAATATGAAATTGCTATAAATAATTCAAATATGCAGTGCTACAAAACAAACTGATATGAATCTTAGGTTTATCTAATACAGATGACATTAGAGTAAGTGTGATACCTGCTATTGTAAAATATCAATTGGAAGTTAATTCCGACTGGCCTCTATCACAATTCAAACAAAAGTAAATAGTACATAAATCAAAATTGAGAAAAACTGAAAAATTTTTGCAAGTAATTTATGATTTAGCTTTTGTCAACTTTTTTTTAAATAATGATTTGAGAATTCATGCTTTATGATGAATCTGTTTTGCTAGCCTTGTTTTCACTTGGTTACAGTTTTATGTTCCTTATTAGTCAAATTGCTAAAGTTATTTAAAAGCCAGTGAGAACCCTGCCTATTTCCTACCTCCCTGCAATCACCGATGTGTTTTTTGAGACATGCTTTTGCGCAGTGTCTTTGTCACGTTTTATCCATTAACCCCAGTTACCTGCCGAAATTCGGAGTGTCCCAACTTTTACACTCTGTACTTCAAGGGTTTCACCATTTTTACACCTGCCTCAAGTTTTAAAATGTTTCTGAAAGCATGTGCGTAAACGAAATTAAAACCACACATTAAAGTAAAAATGGTGTGCAAAACTTGCTCCGCTGTTTCAGCTTGTGAATTTATTTTTATTTATTGGTTAAATATTTATTATAACATACTTTACATTATAAAATGACCAAAATATCGGAATTGTGATGATTAAAATGTTAGAGTAATCAAAAGATAGAAAGAGGAATATAAATTAATAAGAATGACTGAAAATCATTAGTAACCCCCCCTAAAGTAATGAAAAATTAGTGACCGCCCTTTTTAAAAACAGAAAAGGAATAAATAATAGTAACTGCTTCATCAGCTTGGAAAAGTAAAAAAATAAAAAGATCAAAATGAAACGGATATATTTGAAAGTAATCTCTAATTTTGGCAAAAAATTAAAGCTAAAAATATCTTTACTTAGTGTTATGGGTAAAAATAAATTTTAAATTGCCCCTAAAAGTATTTGAATGTTTTATGGTAAATTATTCTTTTTATGATATCCTGGAGAACAATTAAAAAGCACCTGAAAAGACCCATAATTAAAAACATTGGTAAGATTTGAAACAAGATTAAAAACATGAGTGTCAAATGTTAAATATTCATAAAATGGATAAATAAAAATCTAGTTTTGAAAATTTAATAATTAATAAATAAAATATATTTCTGTGAATTTGTGTTTGTTATTATCAGAAAAAATAAGTATTATGTTTTGCAAATCTTTTAAATTTTTCCAAAATTTCTTAAAATCCTCCCCTTCTGTCTCAACAACTAAATAGTAGATTTTACAAAAGTGGAAGTTCTTTTGCTAACAAACATAGTGGTAGACATAGGAAGATTGGTTGTTTCACTTATGTCTACTGCATAATAAATATGTAAATAAGTAAGTGTAATATATCTGTAAATATCTAAATTATTATATAAAATATTTAAACACAATTTTGCAAAATATCAAGTAAGTTCAAAAAACATAGCACATTTTTCAGTTGTCAACAACTGGCCAATAAACTTCATGAACCTACTGGCCAGTTGCTTCTAACTAAAATTGAGACTTTAAACCCATGCACTGTTTTATAATGGGTTTTATTGGTTCCCTTTAAAGTTCCATTTTATTTCCTATCATAAATAAGTGTACTAGAACTTGCATGACACATGAATATTTAAAGCAGTAATGCATTGCCATACAAATTTGGTAACAATTTTGGGACAGCCTTCATTGGTGTTTTATGAACTCCTTGTGAGCATTTTCACCTTGCTGGTTCTTGTGATGTTGGTATAAAAATTTATGGTTGTGTATATAAAATGATGGTGTAGCAAGTATTTCTATCTTTTCTGATCTTAAATAAGTAGCCTACACAGAGAGTCTAGGAAAATTCATATCAGGAGAAATTTCTCGAGAATGAAGAGAGTTATCCTTATTTTTTTATGCAGATGCATAGAAAATCCCTATGGTGCAAGACAACATTCGTTGAACACACTCCATTTATTTAGGGAGATTGGGGTAAAAAGGAGTGAAATACACTCCCTCTTAGAGATAGAGAAAAAAGTCAATTACAGAGTATAGAGCATTGCCAACTTAGTACAAAAATGTGTTTGTCTGACAGAAAAAGCTGCAAATAATTGTCCAAATAATGCTTATAAAAGCATGCGATTTTTTAAACTTCAAAATTATCTGACGATAGGTGTATAACAAATGATTTAATAATTTTTGTTTGAATGCTAACTGATAGACAATTTGTTGTTTAACATTATTGTAATAGAAGCCTGAAAAATAAACTAATCTGAGGTTGAAAGAACATTCCATCTGTAGTATTATATCTTTATGCTGTTTGTCACTTCATCCTATTTATATTTTCATTTTATGAACCATGTCTACTATGTTTACTAATTAAGAATATTGTTGTTGAGACCCAGACCATCCGACCTACCAGAAAGGTGTAAGGTAACCGTTTGGATGGCTGGGAAGTGCCACCCAATTTAGACCGGAACCCAGTGGGGGAGGCATCCACAGGGACCGTACCCTCCTTCCCCTACCACTAACCTCTCGGAATGACTTACGGACTCACATGTTTAATGTGATTGTACTCTGCATGAACACTGCGGCAGTTGTGGCAGCGTGCAAATCCAGCGCTCAAACCACTGGGCTACCGCACCCGAAATGTGCCAACAGCACGCGATGTTCCCAGGTACTATATACCCACCCAAGTACTATAATTGTTGGAAATAATCAATACATCGCGATTCACGTTCCCGTGAACGGGCGTTTATGCAAATTTAATATGAACGACTCTTCCAGTTCACCGGCGTGAACCGTGACGTTTTTCAACATGAGGTTTCATGCAAATCAGTTCTCAATGCGTACGCATCTGATTTGCATATCCGGGGGCGTTTCCGGAACTGTCCATTCTCGGATATATAGGGCAGAGGTTTCTTGAAGCAAATGAGAAGGTCGAAAGGGTCGATCGAGATCAGACGTCTGAAGAAGTCAGACGAGATAGACACTGATGGTCTGATGCAGGCAGACAGAAATGTTTTTGACTGAAGTACTGCGGAATATCGTTTGACGACGGTGAATAGTCGAAACGGATGCAGATGTGGTCAGTTTGGACCAGCATGTATTGAACGTTAAATTTACTTACAAACGTTCGGAAGCCGCTTTAAATATTTTCCTGATGTTTTATCCTTTGGTTTCCCTTTGCCAAGTGATGGTGGCTGAAATACACGCAAGTGATAGAGGTAGTATAGTAACTTACTACCAAATGCTTCAAGGAATCTCTGTCTAGTCATTTACAACTAAAAATCTTTTGTACATAGTATATTTTTGATGTTTTACGGCATGGAAAATTACCAGGTACGTGTAATATGCCGAGTTGTGTTTTTCACCAAATAAAGTGAACGAAGTTTTTCTTTAAAACTGGACTTGTGTACTTTCATAACCCAGCCAACACTTATTGACTCTGACAGTGCGTGCTTTGCTATCTTCAAATTTTAAATTTTCCAAGAATAATGAAGAATATTGTGTAACGATCCTTATTTTTGGAGAATGTAACTGGAATGCCAGTGCAGCAAAATGATTATACGTATTGCGCTACCCAATGCAAGACATCCCACTTGTCTGAGCACATTAATGTTGATTTATTTGGGGGGATTTAGAGTGGGCATTTCCCAAGTTTTCAGAGAAATTCATTTCAGATTTTTTTGTCAGATCAAATATTTTTGTACTAATTTGGCAATGCTCTACAATTTTAATTTTCTATTTGTAAAAGGGAGTGAGATAGCCCCCACCCCCCATAAAAAAAGGGAAGGGAGGTGTCAGAAAATTATCTTGTTGTGTAGCACCATAGGGGTTTCTTATGCAGCTGCATTAGAAAAATAAAGATAACTTTCTTTGTTCTTCTTGGAAAATTTAAAATTTGAAGATAGCAAAGCACGCACTGTCAGAGTCAATAAGTGTTGGCTGGGTTATGAAAGTACACAAGTCCAGTTTTAAAGAAAAACTTCGTTCACTTTATTTGGTGAAAAACACAACTCGGCATATTACACGTACCTGGTAATTTTCCATGCCGTAAAACATCAAAAATATACTATGTACAAAAGATTTTTAGTTGTAAATGACTAGACAGAGATTCCTTGAAGCATTTGGTAGTAAGTTACTATACTACCTCTATCACTTGCGTGTATTTCAGCCACCATCACTTGGCAAAGGGAAACCAAAGGATAGAACATCAGGAAAATATTTAAAGCGGCTTCCGAACGTTTGTAAGTAAATTTAACGTTCAATACATGCTGGTCCAAACTGACCACATCTGCATCCGTTTCGACTATTCACCGTCGTCAAACGATATTCCGCAGTACTTCAGTCAAAAACATTTCTGTCTGCCTGCATCAGACCATCAGTGTCTATCTCGTCTGACTTCTTCAGACGTCTGATCTCGATCGACCTGTTTCGACCTTCTCCTAATTTGCTTCAAGAAACCTCTGCCCTATATATCCGAGAATGGACAGTTCCGGAAACGCCCCCGGATATGCAAATCAGATGCGTACGCATTGAGAACTGATTTGCATGAAACCTCATGTTGAAAAACGTCACGATTCACGCCGGTGAACGGGAAGAGTCGTTCATATTAAATTTGCATAAACGCCCGTTCACGGGAACGTGAATCGCGATGTATTGATTATTTCCAACAATCGGCCCCCTCATGCAAATCCTTAAGTCTCAATGCATATGCAAAAGAAAACTTACTCTGAGAAACCAAGGTATATCAATAAACACCAAGGCCCCCAGTATCCTATCAAACATATAATGAAGGAAAAAATTTAAAGTATTATATCATTATTAAATTTAAAATAAAATGCATAAGTACTTATAGCATCTGAAAAATAGTTAAGTATTGTCGACAATATTGTAACAACAACATTTCACATCAAGTAGAAATTTATATACAACACAACTTCAATGCTTAAGTATTAGCGTTCAAAAATTTAAATTTTAGTTTAAATTTAATTATAAGTATTCAAAATTTAAGTATAAGCACATTATCATATTAAACAAGTCAACTTTAAAAGATTAAGATTTTGTATAAGCATAGAATTTAAGTTTACTTTAAAATTGAGTATAAACACTATAATTCAAAAAGCTTAAAAAAATTTAGTCTATTAACACAATATAAGTATACATAATTAATACTATTAGACTGCATTGATATACCAAATATTTAAAAATACATGATGCAAGTAATTAGATAATAAAATTCCTTTATCAAAACTTTCAACACATACTTTTTACCAAGTTGAAAAATACAAAATTTTATACACATAAGCTATTATTTAGCATCATGCGGGTCATGGAAAATGGATGTATATACAAAGGTGTAAAGTGAAAAAGATTCAATATCACAAAAATTTATACTCAAGATATACTATCTTATATCAATGAGGTTTAAGATAAACAATAATGTATATATATGACATCTTAAAAAAAATTCCCAAGTTGTAAATTCAATTTAGTATTTAAAATTTTCTTTAGACTAAACATTTAATCTCAAAAAGTTTTGATTTAGTTTTTAAAAATTTTATTACAAAATTTAAGTATTATTTCCTTAGTCATTGGTTTAGTAAAGTGATCTGCTAAGTTATCTTTACTATTTACAAATTTAACATTAAAAGATTCATTGACTATTAAATTTCTTAGGAAATGATATCTAACATCAATATGCTTAGTTCTATTGTTTTCAATTGGAGAGTTAGAAAAATTAATGGCTGCTTGGTTGTCGCTAAAAATAACACTGTTACTTTTATTAAAGTTTAACCCAAGTAAATGACATTCTTCAATTATGTTTTGTACCCATACCATTTCCTTAGCGGCTTCAGTTAGTGATACATATTCAGCTTCCATGGTTGATAAGCTGACACACTTATGTTTAAAGGTACGCCAAGAAATAGGTATATTGTCAATAAAGAGTATCATGCCTCCAAGTGAAACACGGTCATCTCGGTTTGCAGCAAAGTCAGAATCTGAATAACAATTCAATTTTAACTCCTGAATGTTAGATAAATTCAACATATAGTTTTTAGTCTTTTCAACATATCCTAAAAGTCTTAACAATGCATCCCAATGCTTAATTCCAGGGTTTTCTTGAAATTGAGATAATATATTGATGGCGTAACAAATATCAGGTCTAGTCCTACTAGATATAAAAGCCAAACACCCAATTAAGCTCCTGTAAGGAAAACTTTGCATTTGCTTTATTTCTTCACTTGTCTTTGGACAATCTTTTTTACTTAGAATATTCCCTTTAGAAATGGGAAGTGAAGTAACTGGATATTTATACTGTTGAAACATTTGACATACTTTATCTATATACTGACTTTGATGTATAAAAAATTTATTGTCACACTCTTTAAATTCCACGCCTAAAAGTTTTCTAATTTTTCCTAATACCTTGATATCAAATTCTATGCTAAGTAATGAAACAATGTGGTCTATGTCCCTTTGATATTTTGAGAAGAGAATTATGTCATCCACATAGACTAGCATAAGAACTTTGCTATTGTAAATATATGCACAATTACACCATTGAAGTTTTAAAAAATTTAATTCTTTTAATTTGGTGTCAAGTTCATTAAACCATTCTCTTCCACTTTGATGAAGACCGTAAATGGCTTTCTTCAACAAACAAACATAATCAGGCTGTTCCTGATTGACATAACCTTGAGGCTGTTTCATATATACCTTTTTACTCAATTTAGCATAGAGATAGGCAGATTTGATATCTAATTGGAAATGCATCCAGCCAAGCATGCATACGAAAATTGAGAAGAATGCTCTAATTAAGTTGAAGTTAACAACAGGGCTAAAAACTTCATCGTATGATTCTCCCTTTTTCTGACCATACCCCTGGGCTACCAAACGAGCTTTAAACCTCTTGATTTTCCCATTCTCGTCTTTCTTAATGGTGTAGACCCATCTATTGCCTATATGCTTTTGTGAGGTGGATGCAGGAACTAGTTCCCAGACACCCCTCTCTTGCATTACGGCCATTTCTTCATCCATAGCATTACACCATTTTTCGAACTGGGAAGATTTAATAGCAGCGTTGTACCCTTTTGGTATATTTATTTCAATATTGCTTGCTTCTGGTCTGCCTCTGACCCTTTTAAGACCTTTATTTTCCCGAAAATTAAACAGTTGCTGATCAAATTGTATATTCCTTTTATCACAATATTTCTTAACATCATTGTCCGACCTCAGCCTTTTATTATCTCCTTGAGCGTAATAATACACATCGGTTCTACTCCCATCGGGTCTTGGAACCGTCTTTCGCTGCCAAGCAATATCCAAGCAAGGAGTCATACTGGAGTCAGCAGGAGAGTCCGTTTCCTCACTGGATTCAGACGGATCGTCACCAGTGTCTTCACTCTCTCCTGCCCCCCCATCAGACTGCTCTCTCGGATATTCCCCGTCGGAGTATTCTGAAAGGTTATCTCTTGATATCCCTGAGGAGATATTTCTGGGACAAATTGGGTCCAGGATGCCTTCCACTACATCACCCTCATCAAACCTCACATTGCAGGTCTCAATTGTTCGTTTCTCCCCTGACAAAAATATCCTATAGCCCTTAGTTTTAGTAGCATAGCCTACCATCACCCCTTCTGTAGCTTTCATGTCTAACTTCTTTCTGAGCTGACTGGGTTTGCCTACATATGCTCTACAACCAAAGGTTCTAAGATGTTTGACTGAAGGTTTTCTACCACTGTAGAGTTCATGTGGTGTTTTAGTCTTAAATTTGTGACATATTCGATTTTTAGTGTATGCAAAACACAATATTGCTTCCGCCCAGAATCTGTCATGTAATTTGCTGTCGTTCAACATGGCTCTAACACAGTCAAATGCGGTTAAGTTGAATCGCTCTGATACTCCATTTTGCTGTGGGGTATATGTGTTAGTCCTCTCAGCCTTAATACCGATATCCTTCAGGTAATTTTTGAACTTATCATGGCAGAATTCCATCCCATTATCCGTCCGGATACATAGAATTTTAGTACCTAACTGCCTTTCTTCTCTGGCCTGAAACTCTTTAAAATGTGAAAATACTTCTGACTTCTGTTTCATGAGGTAAACAAAAACTTTTCTACTATAATCATCTGTTATAGTTAAGACATACTTGTTCCCACCATATGAGGCTGTGGGTAAGGGACCACACACATCCATGTGTAACAATTGCAATGGTTTAGTGGACCTTATCCTACCGGTGGGTTTATATGATACTCTCCTAGACTTAGCCAATTTACACGATTTACAATTTAACTTTTTGTATTTAAGCCTAGGAAGTCCGTTTACGGCAGAAACTTTGCTGGTTTGGAGAAGATATTCAGCGTTTATGTGGCAATATCGTTTATGCCAAAGACAGTTTGTACTATTAAGTTCAGTTACTGAACTGCTAGGCTTAGATATTGAACTATTCACATTTTTATTCTGCTTAGTTTTTGTTTTGTCAGATTTAAATTTAGTTTCTTTAAGATTAGGTGCTATTTTTACTTTGTCTATTTTTCTGGAAGCACTAGGATCCCTATCCTTGGATTTCTTATCCTTTTTGTGTTTCTTGTCTCCATCTCGATCCCTATCTTTAGATTGACGGTTTGCTACGTTATGTTGTTCCTGGGTACTATACTTAGGTTTTAAAAAATATAACCCATCCTTTCTTTTTGCATAAAAGAATTTCTCCCCTTTAGGTGTAAAAAACCATAGAACCCCATTAGCTCCATTAAAACTAAAATTTTGTTCCTCAAGAACAGATGCAGCTAATAAATTTCTCCTAAGTTTAGGAGAATACATAACATTTTCCAATTTGATAATACTTTGCTTATCCTTAAATTGGACATACATTTCCACCGTCCCGATAGCCTCAACTGGACTTTCGACATCCCCTACTGCTAGCGACATTGAAGTGCCTTTGCACTCATTAAATTTGGAAAATAACTTAATGTTATTACAGAAATGTCGCGTAGCAGCAGTGTCTACTACCCAGCTGAGTCTATCGCTAGGATCGATTACAGTATTAGCCTCAATCTGTGGAGACCCAAGAAATTCCACAATACTAGATCCATTATTTCTACTGCAATTAGATTTAGTATGACCTAGTTTGTTACACTTAAAACACTTAATTTTACTTTTAGAAATATTTACATTATGACTAGAAGTATTTACATTAGACACATTATGAGATACATTTGGAAATTTAAGTTTAGACACTTTTACTCTATTTACAAATTTCTTAGAAGTAAAATATGCAGAATTTGAACTCACAGTTTTGGAAAAGTCACTTGCTTGCTGCCTCAGCCGGCTCTCCTCCGCTGCTAGCTCTGCTTGTATTTTGCTGAGCTTGAAGTCCGAGTCATTCCATCGATATATAAGTTGAACGATACCTCGGAATTCTTCCGGAAGGTACCGAATCGACTGGAATGCTACATACAGGTCTTCAATGGGGTGTTTCGCGTCTTTAAGCCTCGTCACGGCCTTCCGCAGTCTTGAGCAAAAAATGTCAACAGGCTCGTCTGGCTCCGGCCGAACGTCGAAGAACTCATCTAGTAATCTAACCAGGTTGGCTCTGGAAGGCGCTTGAAAATGTTCTTTCAAGGTATTCCATACTTGACTAGGTTCGTCGGTGACGTTTATCAACTCCTTGTATTCCGAGGATAAACTTTGATAAATGATGGCGAGCGCTCGGTCTTTCCTCCGATAAAAATCATCGTAGTCGCGACGACTCGCGGTTGCGTCTTCTTCGATAGGCTTAGCACTTCCATCTACGTGTCCGAAACATCCTTCTCCCTTGAGGACGAATGAGATGTTGGTACACCAGGTGACGTAGTTGTCCCGCGTCAGCAACTCCGTTCTACTTGCCTCCATGGCCACTCGTAGTTTTGAAGAAGCAGAAGCAAAAGTTCTTGTACACTGTTTACGTTTATACTGTTGCGTTTCGTTGTTCACACGAACTTCAAAATGGTGCCAGGTGCGGCCCCCATCTGAACACTGGAACGATTTCTTTAAAGATACTTGCACTTATGACTCTATTGGGCGCTGAACTGGCCCGTAACCGTTTCTCTTGGAAAATTTAAAATTTGAAGATAGCAAAGCACGCACTGTCAGAGTCAATAAGTGTTGGCTGGGTTATGAAAGTACACAAGTCCAGTTTTAAAGAAAAACTTCGTTCACTTTATTTGGTGAAAAACACAACTCGGCATATTACACGTACCTGGTAATTTTCCATGCCGTAAAACATCAAAAATATACTATGTACAAAAGATTTTTAGTTGTAAATGACTAGACAGAGATTCCTTGAAGCATTTGGTAGTAAGTTACTATACTACCTCTATCACTTGCGTGTATTTCAGCCACCATCACTTGGCAAAGGGAAACCAAAGGATAGAACATCAGGAAAATATTTAAAGCGGCTTCCGAACGTTTGTAAGTAAATTTAACGTTCAATACATGCTGGTCCAAACTGACCACATCTGCATCCGTTTCGACTATTCACCGTCGTCAAACGATATTCCGCAGTACTTCAGTCAAAAACATTTCTGTCTGCCTGCATCAGACCATCAGTGTCTATCTCGTCTGACTTCTTCAGACGTCTGATCTCGATCGACCTGTTTCGACCTTCTCCTAATTTGCTTCAAGAAACCTCTGCCCTATATATCCGAGAATGGACAGTTCCGGAAACGCCCCCAGATATGCAAATCAGATGCGTACGCATTGAGAACTGATTTGCATGAAACCTCATGTTGAAAAACGTCACGATTCACGCCGGTGAACGGGAAGAGTCGTTCATATTAAATTTGCATAAACGCCCGTTCACGGGAACGTGAATCGCGATGTATTGATTATTTCCAACAGTTCTCAAGAAATTTCCCCTAATACCAACTTTCCTAGACACCAACTTTCCTAGACTATTATTATTTGAGGGTTTTAATTATGATCTTAAATTCGTTTATTTAAAAAAAAATAAACTTCTTAAAAGATTATATTTTAAAGTAAAATATGTGCAATTATAAAATGAGTATGTATATTTACAATTTTGTTTTAGTAATGATTTATATATTTTTAATTTGAAATTAATTTTTTGAAATTAATCACCCTATTTTTACTTTCCCTGCAATACATGGTAATGTATAGGGAAAGCATTGGAATCATACCGAAAATCACAACTCGAGTTTTTGACAGATCTACACGTTTCGAGACCTCTAGAATACGAAAGAACTATTTTTAGCGTGACGTCTGTCTGTGCAATGTATGTATGCACTCTAACTAAAAAATTACTGGACCGAATTTCATAAAATTTAGTAGGTAAGTCACTTTAGTGAGGACCTGGTGCTTATTAGTTTTTGGTAGGATTCGTAAAAACAGAACCCACCTTTTTTTTGCAGAATGGCCTGTAAACATTTCATGCATCCACTCTAGCTAAAATACAGTAACCCCTCGTTATATCGCGCTTCTGCTATGTCTCCCATTTTTTTTTCTTTTTTTCGTTTACATTCTTTTGCTTTCCCAAGACTAGAGTGTTATATCATGAGTCATCAGTGGGACGGCAGTGAATGAGGGTTTTATTATTGTACTTTCGCTCCTAAGTTTTTATTACGTATGTTCATAAAAGTATAATTTTTATCATATCGTCCGATATATCTTGCATTCGGATATATTGCTCATTTTGCCATGTCTCCCGGCAAGTGTGATATAATGGGGGGCTACTGTACTAATTGACCGACATGGAATTTATGACATGGAACCTCAAAAATTTGATGTATCCACCCTATCTAAAATACTAATTGACCAAATTTCACAAAATTTGGTAGATAAGTTACTTGTGGGATACTCTAGTGTTAATTAGATTTTGGTATGATTCGGAAAAGAAGAACTCTCCTTTTTTTACGAAATGGCCTGCAAAAATTTCATGTATCCACCCTAGCTAAAATACTAATTGACCAAATTTCACAAAATTTGGTAGATAAGTTACTTGTGGGATACTCTGGTGCTGATTAGATTTTGGTACAATTCGGAAAGAACAACCTGCCTTTTTTTACGAAATGGTCCGTAAAAATCTAAAAAAGGAAATGACTACATATGCTCAAATGTATCGATTAAATTCTTGTTTTATACGCAATTTTTGATGAGTTAAGGAATATAACACACTTCATTACGCTTTAGGACTAACCGTTCTCAAGATATTTGAGATTTCTTGCATTTTTGTTACACCGATTTCAAGAAAATGTCCAATTTCCAAATAACAAAAATTGAATTACAAATGCAAATTTAGTGTTATTTGGTGCAATTAAACTCAGTCTAATGAATTATTAAAGAAATAAAAAAAATATGAATTTGAGTCTGCAGGGAAAGTCATATGCTGTCCACATCAGATTTTTTTGTTTTTCATATGTGAAAAATAATATATTTGGCCAAACTGAATATTTGTAATTTTACCAATTCGTTGCATCTCTACTATTTGACTAAACTGAATATTTCTGATTTTACCAATTTGTTACATCCCTATTTAAATAAATTTTTGCTCATTATTGTATGTTTTATTTTTTAACAGTATCAAAAAGTACAATGTACCCTTTGGTTTTTGCAATATTTTATACTTTTATTTGCATTGCTAATTATTTTTATATAAATATGTAAAATAGATAAATTATATGCATCTTTTTAGATTCTACATGTAGGCCACATTATACAATGCATTCTATTATTTAGCTGACATTTATAATTATGCTCTGCCCTCAGGATTCATTCTAAGATTTCAAAAGGGCAGGGAGCTAACTTCCAAAAAAGGGCATACTGTAATCAAAAAAGAACAAACACATTGTACATGAAAGGAGCACTTATTTTCAAACGGGTGCATTTATAAATTTTAGCTAAAGAATGTATTGCATAATGTGGTTCACACATAGAAAGTAAAACAAATAGATTATTTATTTTACATATTTATATAAAAATAACTAGTGAACTGTTAAAAAATAAATTATACAATGGGCAAAGATTTATTGTATTTTAACCCCTTAATGCATTTGCCCGTGTCTGACACGGGCGAAAATTACCGGCAAATTTGCACATGCCCGTGCTCACATGGGTGATCTTGTATCTTGCGTTATTTTATTTCTAGTGCCCGACTGAGATCCGTTCTAGTAAAAATAGATAGGCTAGATTATAATTAAACTTATTTACCATAGATGGCACCACTATGCAGCATTTTTCTTGTGTAAACCATGTGGTGCATTTTGATGATTAGTTGGACTTTGTGCCGTACCATGCTTCATGGTATATCATACCAAACTGAATTTTTAGCCATTCTTATGCTTGTAAGTATGACAATTTGATTATATTGATTTTAATATTTTGAAATTCAAAATAAACATGTAATCAAATTATTCACACTCTGTTTGTATAATAATTTTCTTTTATAACTTTTACCCCCCCCCCCCCCATATATTCATTTTCTGTCAAAAAAAAACTCGATCATTTTTTACCAGTTTTTCCGAAAAAAAACTCGTGCTTTAAGGGGTTAATAATTACATATGTAACGATTTGGTAAAATTACAAATATTCAGTTTGATTAAATAGTTATTTATTTTTTACATATTAAAAAAGAAAAAAATATATAGGATGATTAAATTTTCTCTTACTTTAAAATATAATCTTAATAAGTTTATTTTTCTAAATGCACAAATTGAAGATAATAATTAAAATCCTCATATAATTTAGACTGCTTAGATAGAAATACTGTTATATCATCATTTTATGTACACAAACATAAATTTTTATACCAACACAAGAATGTGTGAGGTGAAAACATTTATAAGGGTCCATAAAACAACAGCTGTTCAAAAGTTATTTCCAGATCTGTGTGGCAATGGTGCTTAAACAACCCTGCTTTAGATATTTATGTGTCATGCAAGTGCTAATACACTTTTTTGCGACAGAAAACAACAAGGAACTTCAAATGGAAGCAATTGTAAACAATGCCTGGGCTTAAAATTTTCATTTTTAGTCAGTAGCCACTGACCAGTAGGTTCACAAAGTTTAATGTCCAGTTGTTGACTACTGAAAAATGTGCAATGTTTGTTTCAAGTTCTTTGATGTTATGCAAAATTCTGTCTAAATATTTTATATAGCAATTTAGAAATTTACAGATATATTACACACACTTATTTACAGGTTTATTATATGGTAGATATAAGCCAGACAACCAACCAATCCTTCTTCCCATACATTGAACTGGTACATACTTTGGCCAGATGCAAGGCATCACTTTGTCTGTTAGCATGGAAAACTTTACTTAGATGATCTGCTTTTATGAGATTTATTATTTGCCTGTTGAGGGGGGGGGGGGTTAAAAATTAAGAAAAATTTAAGATGGGAAAATATAAAACTTATTTTTTCTAATAATATAAATATTATTTTTTTTATGAGTAATATTCTTAACATGCATTGATTATTGCTATAGTCTCATTTTTGACATTAAATACATTTTCAAAACTAACATGTTTTTTTTTAAAGTCAGTAAGTTTTCTGTGAGTCATTGTCAGTGTACTATCCCCATCTTTTCCATTTCTTAAAAGTTTTCAAAATTTAGATTTGTCATTCATCTATTTTCTGAATATTTTAACCATTTATTGTCACTTATTCTTTTTAACCTTGTTTTAAATCTTACCAATGTTTTTTGTTATAAGTCTTTTTCTGTGTTTGATAATTGTTTACCAGGTCATCATAAAATACATTCATTTACCTTGAAGTATTCAGATACTTTTGTGGGCAATTTTTAATTCATTTTTCCCTATAACACTCTCATTATTGACTTTTTCAACTAAGTTTTTTGCCAAATATTTTTGAATATGTCTGTTCCTTAAGTTTTTAAATTTTTTCGTCATGATCTTTTTTCCCCCAAGTTGATGAAGCTTTGCTATTATTAATTCTTATTTTATTCTTAAGAATCTGGTTACTAATTTTTCTTTAATTTATGGGGTTTAACCCATGATTTTTGGTGATTTTTCAATTTATATTTTTGTTTCAATCTTTTAATCACTTTGTAACTTTTAAATCATTGCAATTCTGATATTTCGATTATTTATCACTTTATATTATCGTATGTTATGAACTTAGCAATTCTTTTTATTGTAAAATTTCCTCAATATGTTTATTTCCTAACAATTAAATGCTTTATTCTTTTGAAGAAATTTGATTTTTTTTAATATCTTGATGTTTTTGAATTTAAAAAACAATTTTGTATTGTTAACATATATGCTGTTTTATTGCTTTACTCAAATTTTCCGATCAATGGGATGAGGTGGGTGGTCATGAACCAACTTTGGCTGCAGATAAGTTGAAAATTTAGCCAGTTGAACTTTACAATGATAACAATTGTTTACAGTTGACACTTCTGAAAACACAACTAAGCTGTAAACATTTTAGGAATACAAACTTTTTTAATTTTTTACATCGATGACAGATTAATAACTCAAAACAGGATATAGTCTATAACAGAGAATCTGAAATCTAAGAAACTATCACACATCGAAATTTGGAAACATGTGAAATTATTGCGATCTAGCTTTAAAATTAATAGGATATATGTCTGGATGTTATAGAAGTCTTCAAACAGCTACTTTTTCTACCCTCGTACATATTTGACATATGGCTGTTTATGGACCGTACATATGTAGGTTAAAGTAAAACAACAAAATATAATGTTGCAATATCTGCAATTTAGCTCGGAAAAGCAGTCTCCCATCCCGAAAGTTGATGCCTTTTATTAGCACCTGATGCCCCTAGCTGCAGATTATACCCAAAACTGTTGTATAAATTAATATTTCTAATTTATCATGATGTGAAATATGTCATAATGAATATTTAACCAACAAATTCAAAAGCCAAAAATAGCAGGTGTGAGTTTCATACACAAATTTTTTTTTTAATGCACAATTTTAATTCCATCCACGTTTGGAAACCCTTTTTAAAGTTTGAAGTAGGTGTAAAAATGAGGAAAGCCCTATTTATTAGTACAGCTTGTAAAAGTGGGGCACTTCAAATTTTGGTAGGGTGAAGCTATATTTCTAGTTTTTATGATATAACTATCAACTGATTTATTGCTGCTATTTGTAAGTTTTTTAATTCTAAACCACAATTCTGAAATATACTGTACTACTAGCAAACATACATTTAAGTTTATTCCAAACCTTTTGAGCACTTTGTTCATTAATAAATATTATAGATTGTTCACTTAACAGTGTTAATTTTATAATTCCTAATGCTTCACCATTCTTTGCTTTTTCTTTTCTGTAGGAACTGCATCTTTGATTACTGCTTAAAACAAACTTTTGCTATGCAAAATGGAGCTCACTATTACAATTGTTGAAGCCATCCAAGACACTGTTTTTGTTATGCACTGCATTTAAAGCCGCCATTTTTCAATTGTATTTTTATATTTATACAGGGTAACCACACTTTACTGCCATCATATGAGGTCTTGTGGACAAACTGAAGACATAGATTTACATAACAAAAATTACATTAATGTAAACATAATATTGAAGTATAAAAATAACATAACTAATATCTTACTACTATTACACATCTAATGTTAAACACAATCTAACACTGTCAAATCTGGCTTTAGCTCATTCCTCTTCTGATTTGATTTTTTTATGTAACTTTAGTTCTTAAAATGAACTTTATTGAAATGATGTCATTGAAATATAAATCACCTGACTCTCTATAAAATAGCAGTAAACATTTCATTCATAAACTTTTATTCTATTCCTTTCATTCATCACAGTACTACAGTAATTTATTTTACTTAAAAACTTAAAACCATGGAGGTAAAAATAATTTAACTCTGCTTAAAACTTCACCGAAAAAGTCTGCTATAAAATTGTCTGTTCTCTATGTAAAATCAATGACCGTTTGATTTATATCAACTATATTGCAGACTCCAGCACTAAATAATTTTGTGTTAAAGAAATTCAGCAATTCTTATACAACTCATCTTACTTGATGTGTTTACAATCTTCATAAGTGAAAATTGGGCTTTGTTGTAGAAATAATCAAAGTTTGATGATCGTTTAAACTCAAATATATAGCAATTGCGTTGTTTCAGAACAGTGAGGCACAGAAATTAAGTAAAAAATAAAGCGGTTTTAGGACAGACACAACACTAAATATAAATTAAAATGAATAAAAATCACGATTTTGACACAAGATGGATGCCATATTTTATTTTGAAGTGTGTCACGTGATCTCTTCATATAATGGGTGTAACTATTTAGATTTTTATTTAAAAAACTACTGAATATCATCATCATCATCATGGTACTTCAGCCCTTGTAGGGCCTTGACCTCCTTTAAGATTTTTGACTATTCCTCTCTATTGGCCGCTTTCCTCTTATAATTGCTAATACCAAGCAATCTCAAATCCTCCTCTACCTGCTCCTTCCATCTGACCCTAGGTCTTCCTCGGTATCTTGACCCACCTGGGTTTCCTTCCAAAAGCCTTCTAGTAACTCTCTTCTCCTCCATCCTCATCATATGTCAGAGCCATTGAATTCTTTTTTTCCTTATAGCTTTAACAATATCTATCTCTTTATATCTCTCATAAACCTCTTTATTTGTTCTACTCCTCCAATGTCCATCTTCACATATTGCTCCGAAAATTCTCCACAGAATTTTTTTCCCCATATTCCCAAAAGATCGGTATCTCTTTTAAAGTTGAAGTCTCCGATCTGTATAGAAAATTGGTCTTATTATCACTTTATAAATAAGTATTTTGAGTTTAATATTTACATAGCTTGACCTCAATAGTTTCTGTAAGGCATAATAACATCTGTTTCCAACAGAAACTCTTGCTTTAATTTCTAGTTTAATCTCATTATTATCAGTAACAAGTGAACCCAAATATTTAAATTCCTTAACTCTTTCACAGTTTATTCCTTCACAGTCAACTAGTTTAATACCTTGAAATCTTTCGCTATTTCTAGTATTTACCATTTATTTAGTTTTTGAGTCATTTACGCTTAAACCGACTTCCCTCGAAAACAAAAGCAGATCAGAACAACACTCACTGAGTGCCCTTTGGTTTCTGCTCAGCAAAACCAGATCATCTGCAAATGCAAAAATTTGGCAAGTTCTGTTAAAAATTGTCCCTCTATGTTGAATATTGATTTTTCGGATTACATATTCTAAACTAAACATAAGTTGAACAGAGCAGTTGACAGTGGATCTCCCTGTCTCAACCCTTTTTTTATATCGAATTCTTCTGACAATGTGTTTTGAATTCTTATTTTTGTTGAAGTATTGGAGAGAGTCAATCGAATCAATCCTATTAACTTGGGGTGAATACTCAACTCCTTTAAAATCAAAAACAACTTAGCTCTGTCAATACTATCATAAGCTTGTCTAAAATCAACAAAAAGTTGATGAATATCAATGTTAAATTCATAACATTTCTCTAGTATAGTTTTTAATGAGAAAATTTGGTCAACCATAGATCGGTGTTTCCTGAAGCCACACTGGTAATCTCTCCCACCAGTTTTTCCATGTCTTCCTCCAACCGAATACAGTTTTGCAAAGATTTTATATGTAACGTTTAAAAGAGAAATTCCATGATAATTATTGCAATTTGTCACGTCCCCCTTTTTATGAATTGGGCAAATGATTGCCATTTGCCAACTCTTCGTCATTACTTCATTATCCCATACTTCTTTAAACATATAATAAATCTCTTCCATGAAAACATTACCTCCGTATTTAAATAGTTCTGTGGTAAGGTTGTCCTCTCTCTCTCTCTCGCCTGGAGACTTATAATTCTTTAACTTCTTAATAACACCATAAACCTCTTCTCTTTCCGGACAATCCATTCCCTCGGATCATTCAATTTCCTCCTGTAAGCTCCCCTCAGAACCATCCTCTTCAGCATTAAGCAATTCCTCAAAATATTCACGCCATCTTTCCAAAATCGCCATCCTTTCACCAATGTACTCTCTATCCTTTGCTCTACAAATACTTGCTCTAGGTTGAAATCCTTTTCTTACCTCCTTGATACCCTTAAAAAATATCTCTAGTAGCATGTCTTTCATGTTGTTCCTCTATAGCTCCCAGTCTGTTTCCTTCTCATTCTCTTTTTTCTGAGTTTTTTTGTTTCACTTCTTTTCTGTTTATAATAAACCACCGTATGTCTAGTCTTCCTCTGCAGCATCCTCTCTCTTGCTTTATTTCTTTCTCTAACAGTAGTTTCGCAATCCTCATTGAACCACTCCGATCTTATATCTCATTGCTTTTCTCCCAACGTCTCTTTTACTGTATCTCTAATCAGGTTTTGAATACTTTTCCATCTTTCTTCTACAGTTCCATCTCTTAACCTGTCCCTACCAACTTCTATTCTCCTATTTAACCCTTTCGGGACGGCGGCATTCCGAAACTACCGTGGCCCAAAGGACGAAGCGCTTCGTTTCCGAAATGTGCCCAAGAGACGGCTTTTTTTGCGCTAAGCCTAACTCTCGAAAAAAATTCACTAAAAATCACCTGTTCAACACAGCATTCTACTTTTTTCAGGAAGAAAGGAAATACTTATTTTCTATTTGATGTATATTTTTTATACAAATTTTCTTTTATCAAAATATTAAAAATTTTAGTGTATATATGTTTTAGGTACAGATGGATAATTCTTTGGCATGTCCTTCCGATTTTTTGAAACTGTACCACATACATGTGTATTCTTAGATAACAAATACTTTGCAAGTACAGGAGAGGTAAAAAATTTATCCAAATACAAAGTATATCCTTTTCTTAAAAGTTCACTTAGAAATGTTTTCACAACACGTTCTCCATACCCAGCATCAGAGCTTGATAATCCCGTGTCCTTTCCAGTATACACAAGGAAATTCAATTTATGGCCTCATTCCGATTCTGGCGATTTATATATTTTTATTCCATATCTGGACCTTTTTGATGGGATATATTAACGAAATCCCAGCCTTCCTTTCCATGAGAGCATAAATAACCTAATCATTTCATTGCCGCACATTCCTTTACCCCCCCCCCCCCCTCCCCCACCCACTCAAAAAAAAACCTCTCTTATATTCCTCTAATTCAACAACGAAATCAATAAAAGACAAAATCAGAACGAGACTCAGAACTCAATTATAAAATTGTTGATGCTACGAGAAGTGCTCTGTTTACTTTACAGAACCATGTGTTTCACCGCTCCAAATGGAGAAATAATTAATTGGATTCTCCTTGTGCCAAGGTCAAACATCTACAAAATACATTTAAGTTTCTTCCACGGGCATTTAACGCCATCTAGGAGACAAATACATTCAAATTAAAACGTTCCACGTAGAAACACCAATACGTGCCAGTCGTCCTTTAGGGTAAAAATTCCTCCGGCCCGTGGGCATGCCGTTAGTCCTTGAATGCAAGTTCGCAGCTGGCACCTGGGCGTGCCGTTCGTTGCGAAAGGGTTAACACACTTTGATAACCTTTTCTCAACATCTCATTACCATTAAGGCACTGTGTATTGTACTGAATCTGTTTCTCGCTCTTCTCTTTTCTGTAGTTTGTAAGTCTTTGTCTGTATTTCACCCTAATCATAAAATTGTCAGAATCTACATCTGCACCTCTACATGATCTTACATCTAGCACATCAGATGCATGTCTCCAATCTATCAAAACATGATCTATCTGATTTTCAGTATATCCATCTGGAGACTTCCATGTTGTCTTATGGATATTTTTATGTGGAAAAAATGTGCTACTTATTGTCGCATTTATTACTAGTCGCAAAGTCAATGAGTTTAGTACCATTGTCATTAGACTCATCATGTAAGTTCTCCCTGCCAATTACTGGCCTAAAATACTCCTCCTTTCCTATTTTAGCATTAAAATCTCCAACTGCCATCTTAACATCACTTTTCGGCGCATTATTCCATGTTCTCTCCAGTTCATAAAATTTCTCCTTTTCCTCCATATCACAATTCTCTGTTGGTGCATAAGCACAAATTACTGTAACATTGAACATCCTGCCCTTTATTCTAAAGGAGCAAATTCTTTCAATAATTGGGTCAAAGTTCAAAATGTTTTGCTTCACAAATTTATCAACTACAAATCCTGTGCCATATTCATGTCTATCTCCTCCACTATAAAACATTATGGCCTCCTTGAAATCCACAATATTGCTGCCCTTCCATCTAATTTCCTGCAATGCAGCCACCGAAACCCTATATCTCTGCAGGACATCTCTCAGTTCCTTTAGTGCTCCTGCGCGATTTAGACTCAACACATTCCAACTCGCAATCCAAAAATCATTTTTCCCTTTTCCTTTCCACGGTCGTATCCAAAGATCAGTCCAGTTTTTCTTTCTTAAAGGTTTCGTAACAGGAATTATTTCCCGGGGTGGAGTTGTTAGCCCCATGCCCAACCCCCAACCTGGAGGACCAGTCCCTTGATATAATCCCCAGGGGCAGGGTACCTGACTAACTATCCCCCCAGGCACTGGGGCCCCATTTTTTGCCTTCTACGAAACACAGGGGAGTGGTAGGGTTATTCTACATCCTGCCTTTACATGGGGAACTGAATATATATTTCTGAAATTTTTTTTATATATTTTATGGGATAATTTGAATATTTCCTAAAACTTTCGAAGCAATTTGTGAATTTTAAATTCGCTTAAAAAATGTTTGAAAAATTAGGTTCCATACAGTTCAAGGTATTTCATTTTTTCAACCCGGGTTCAATCCAAAACTAATTGGATGATATTATTCATTTATATTCCCATAGGTTCCACAGACCGTCTGAACAACATACTAAAATTTCATTTTGATAAAGTCATTTTTACGGCAGTTATCGTGCGAACGGACAGACAGAGTGAATGAACAAAATCATAAAAACTTTTCAACTATGTTGTAAAGTGTTAAAAATGAAAAGCATGATTGATTTTTCAAATCTTTTAACTACCATTTTTATCAAAGTTGAATGTATGCAAATAAATATTTGTCAAGTTAATTTAAAAATCTTTTATTTTGGTGTAAATGACATTTGTATATTTTCAGAACTCAATTCGTCACAACTTGTCTCTCAATCGCCATTTTGTAAAAGTTCCAAGACCACAAGAGGAGCCTGGGAAGGGTAGTTTTTGGAAAATTGATTCACAGTCAGAGACAAAACTCATTGAGCAGGCTTTTCGACGAAGGCGGCAAAGGGGCGTTCCTTGTTTTAGAGCACCTTATGGAGGATTATCATCAAGGTAATGTTGATATAATTTCTTAATTTATTCGAGAGTCTGCCCTTTACAAAAACTAAAGGTGTTTGTGGGACCAACTATGATTTTATTGTAATTTTGTGGATATCTTTGTCTAGTGGCATAAGCCAAAGATTAGTGATCTTAAACTGCCTTGATCATAAGAAAAGTGACAAAGATTTTTATTTTTTAGCTACATATATAGTTATAATGGAAACATTTTAGGTATGTGTAGAAAAATAATACTTACTGATGTCAGAAAAGTTATGTGATTCAAAATACAGAGTAACTTTAAAGCTACCACTCATTATTAAAAATTTAATTATGTAGTAACCACTAGCCAGCTGGCTAATAACTTTAAAATTTTGTTAATAAATGTGCATACTAGTAGTCATTGTGGCTTTATATGTTTACTAAATTCTCTCTCTCTCTCTCTCTATATATATATATATAATAACTTAGAATCTGTTAATATTTTGTCAAATAAAATGAAGGATAACAGTTGGATTATTCATGTTTTAAATTCAAGATTATCTAATATTTTATTTTTATTTATGAAATATAACATCTTAAAATGTTATTTGGAAGTATTAAATTCCTTCTGTATTGATTAATTTAATTATTCTATTTAGAGTTTAAGCTAAAAGATATGCCTTGATGTCAGCTTACGATAAGGAGTGTTTAAGATCATACAGCTCTTTACGTATTTCATAACTGCTAAGTGTTCATATTTTCTTATATATATATATATTTTTTTTTCAGTCTTGTTGCGGGAATCTGATTTCTAGCCAAAATAGTATAAAGAACATGTAAAAAAATTATTAGGAAATTAAAATATGGTGCTCATTTTGAAAAAAAAAAAAAAAAAAACCTTTTGCTGAAATTAAAAATCTTTTTTTTTAATATTACATTTTTCAACTTTGATGCAAAAAATAACCAGCTTTTAATTTAAACGTTTTCAAAATGCTTGTTTTTTGACAATAAGCATATATTCTAGAAAACCCACAGAAAAAAAATATATGTCTTTCTAACAATTTGGTACAGAGAAAGAAAGGATTCTATCAAACACAAGGCTGCCATTTCATGCATTCATAAAGCAGCACCAAGCGAATTCTCCATTTCTTTGAAAATTTATTACTAAATTACTAATGTATGATATTAGCTTATATGTAGCTTTGAAAGAAATTTGAAAAAAAATTAAGGGGGTGGATGACATTTTCACATTTTTTTGGCTGAAATGACATGGAATGACCCAGTATTCATCTCACTTATAGGTGGTCTTGTCCTTTCCATCATTAAAAGCCGCAATTTGCTTATAACTAGGGAAAATGGAATGAAGTGTCATGGCAGTCTCGGATAAAGCTGCTTAAGAAGGGCTGTAGGAAAAGAGGAGCTGTTGGAGGATTGAAAAAAACACTGCAGATTTGCGGAACGTTTTCATCCTTACCCTTCATTCACTATCTCCTATAGTCGTCCATATTTTTCTCAGGGTGGTGGTGAGCATCAGGGACAATCCTATGGGGGGGGGGGGGGGTATAGGGGGTGCGTCACTCCCCACTTATTTCTGAGTTGGCAAATCATCGCATTAAAAACAATATTTGATTTTTTGTTTGATCAGCTGAACAATTTTGCGTACGAAAAAAAAAATGCAATGCTTTTTCTTCATTTTAATTTACTTAGCAAATACAGTGAAAGCCGACAATTATTTTAAAACTATGCAAATATCAAACTATAATCATGACAGATTGAAACAAGAACACTACTTCGGGAATATGCAAACACTATTCTATTCAACCTTTGTCATTAGGAATTACAAAGTGATAAATGGTCACTGTTTGAAAACTTTGGACCCAGGTAAAATCGGCCATGAAGAGTTTATCGTAAAATTTATATTTATTAGACGAAATTTGAAGACTAAATAAAGTGCAAACCCTTACCAGAATAAAATGCATGCATCGGATCTAGGGTTTCCAGATCCAATTTTAAAAATACCGAACATGAAATCTTTCTAACTACTAAAAATGTAACTAATAAAAACATATTTGCATTCTAAAATGTCTGATGGCAGATTAGACGCTATGCTGTTACTGAATAGTGAAAAGATTTTGTTGACAGCATTGAACTCAATTCTGTTGTAAAAAGGTGGGCAACACTGAAACGTCGAAGAATTTACATGAAATAAAGTAAATTTAGAACATTTAGCATTTGCAACCTTTTAGAGGGAGCCTTCCAAATGTTAAACTAGTAGCTAGTACTATATAATAATACAAGATATAGAGATGCTGATTTCTCTACTTAAGACCGATCGATTTTCTCCAAACTTGGTACGATAATCAAGCTTATTAAGGGTTATGATATGGCTACAACATTAACTCATTTAAAACCCCTGATTCCCCGATCATGTACTTAAGAACCAACCCATCCCAGAAGGATTTGACACCACCTCCCCTTTGGGCATTTGGTATGAGGCATTTGGTATGGCGTTTTGTACATGAGGTCAAATCTTCTCATTAACCCTTTCGGGACGGCGGCATTCCGAAACCGCCGTGGCCCAAAGGACAGAGCACTTTGTTTCCGAACTTTTCCCAAAAGACGGCTAATTTTTTGCGCTAAGCCTAACTCTCGAAAAAAATTCACTAAAAATCACCCGTTCAACACAGCATTCTACTTTTTTCAGGAAGAAAGGAAATACTTATTTTCTATTTGATGTATATTTTTTATATAAATTTTCTTTATCAAAATATTAAAAATTTTAGTGTATATATGTTTTAGGTACAGATGGATTATTCTTTGGCATGTCCTTCCGATTTTTTAAAACTGTACCACATATATGCGTATTCTTAGACAACAAATACTTTGCAAGTACAGGAGAGGTAAAAAATATATCCAAATACAAAGTATATCCTTTTCCTGAAAGTTCATTTAGAAATGTTTTCACAACACGTTCTCCATACCCACCATCAGAGCTTGATAATTCCGTGTCCTTTCCAGTATACACAAGGAAATTCCATTTATAGCCTGATTCCGATTCTGACAATTTATATATTTTTATTCCATATCTGGACCTTTTCGAGGGGATATATTGATGAAATCCCAGCCTTCCTTTTCATGAGAACATCAATGAACACATTTCTTCATGAGATTCATCAATGAACACATTTCTTCTAGGAGTGTATATAGATTTAAATTTTGAAACTAATGCATCTAACACGGGTTTCAATTTATCTAGTTTTTGGGCATTACTATCAAGCGTAAAATGAAGGTAACGTAATATTCCTATAAATCGATCGCGACTCATAACTGAATTAAAAAAAGGAGTACTGATAATTGGATTCTTAGAAAAATACATTTTAAGATTTGGTTTTCTGACAATGGTCGTCAAAATTACTAGTGCGAGAAACACACGAAATTCATTTCCTGTCACAGGTGTAAATACATTGTCACAGGTGAAAATACATTTCAGTTCCTGTCACAGGTGTAAGTACATTTCCTGTCACAGGTGTAAATACATTTAGGTGCAGTCTTCGATGTGGAAGGAGAGAGGAGATTTTTCTCCCATTTTTTCTTTACAAACTCATTAGTTGCTTTTACGATAAATTCTACTAGTTCATCATCAATAAATATGCTAAAAAAATCAAGTTCCTTATCTAAATTAGGTGGCATGATATTGTGATTTATTCCAGGTATGTTAAAAAAACTCCAAAGAATTCAGATCTTTCAAATCACATGTCCAAACATCATTCGAAAAAACAGCAACTGAAGCTGGTGGTGTTGTAATAATAGTACGCTCAGAACCCGAAGAATCAATTGCATTTTCAGAATCATCATCAGAAATAACACTGTTCCACGATTCTTCACTATCTGCTTTGCTTTCATTACTGTCTGGTTCGTTTACCATACGCGTATATTCTTCCACAGAAATAAAAAGTCTCAAACCTCCCATATTTTTATCCAAAATAGCCTAATTATTTCACTGTCGCACATTCCTTTAACCCCCCCCCTCCCCCCACCCCCCAAAATACTCTCTTATATTCCTCTAATTCAGCAACGAAATCAATAAAAACTAAAATCGGAACGAGACCCGAAACTCAATTATAAAATTGTTTATGCTGCGAGAAGTGAGCTGTCTGTTTACTTTACAGAACCATGCCCCCTCCCCGCTCCAAATGGAGAAATAATTCATTGGATTCTTTTTCTGCCAAGGTCAAGCACCTACAAAATACATTTAAGTTGCTTCCACGGGCATTTAACGCCATCTAGTAGACAAATAAATTCAAATAAAAACGTTCCACGTAGAAACACCGATACGTGCCACTCGGCTTTTAGGGTAAAGTTCTCTCCGGCACCAGTGCGTGCCGTACGTCCTTGAATGCAAGTTCGCAGCCAGCACGCGGGCATGCCAACCGTTGCGAAAGGCTTAACCACCTCAACTGTTCTTCATTTCTTGTCATTTTCTTGAAAAATGCATCTGAAATTTGGCATTTTGATGAATTATAGTGAACTGTACCTCTTTTAGGGGCAATTTTTTCTCTGTTCAGCATAAAATTGTAACCAGAAATCAGGTGGGAATTTAGGATGGTGACCCATGGTGCCTTCCTTTTGTATTTAAAATAACATTAGCACTAAGGGGAACAAAGTTGAATGTTGGGCTCCTCCTTTTAAAAAATCTGTTGGCAACCACTGCCAGAAACGAATGAGCCAAAATTTGGGAGGGGGACAAACACCATGCCTATCCACTTGTGTCCTTTCTTATAATTAATTTGAGGATATAATGATTTTTTCCTATTTTTTATGTATTAGTTTATTATAATTAGTTTAATACTAATTATTAGCAAAGCAAAAATTTCAATTTGCAGTCTTCGGCAATATTCAGATGTCCCCCCCCCCTCCCCAAAAATTACGCCTGTATCTTGTCAATTGTAAAAAATTTGTATTTTGTGAATTATGGATTTTTTTTTTTTTATATATATATATGTTTGTAAATCTTGAACTATTATTGTAATGATTCAATTTCTACAAAACTGACAAAATAAAATATTATAGATAACAAAAGCATGATTTAGAATTAATTTGAAAGAATGTTTCAAAATTAAATTTGCCCATGTATTTAAATAACCCTGTTTTTAAACGCAATTGACAAGTTTGTATTATACTAAATATAATATGAATTAAATCATTATTTTTCCAATGTAGCATTATTTTTTAGTTATGTGAAATTCTCTGTTTTAACACTTAAAACGTCTGTTTCAAAAATTTGAGATTACTCAAATTTGAAATTACTCAAATTTTTGTCTTCAGCTCTTTTGCTTTTTTGGCAATCTCATCTTTGTTAATGGGAGTGAACATATTCTTAGCTAAAGAAAGATTTTGAAAATTTTTGATATTTTTAAAAAATATTTTGTGTTGTAGATCAGCTCCTGCATCTCCGAGTCACAGTGGTGTGAGTGGATTGGTAACTCCTGATTCTTTGTCTCGGGAGCCTAGTCCTACTCCAGATGACCATGCTGCTGATTCAGCATCTGACTCTGTAAACCAGGCTACACCAGCAGTCATCACTCAACCTGCTTACATAGCACTTACTCATGATATCCAAGTTAGCCATACCACACCAGGTTCACCAGGTAATTGTCAATTTTCATAGGCTACTGTATGTGTATTATTCTAAAATTTACTTACACGAAACATTGTATTGAAAAATTTTAAAGAAGTAGATTCAATGGACTGTTGTCAGGATTAAGAAATGGGCATAAAACCTTTTCTAGAATTTATCAGAATGAGAAGACCTGCTCATGGAGTTGCCGATTACTACGGATATTTCGTAGTTTCTACGGGAAACTTCCTCATACTGCGGATTATGGAATTTGCATGGTTTCCTATGGAAAACTGTCTTCTGTGAAGGCTAATGTGAATTTATAGCTGTGTGCACGGTCATGTCAACTAAATCAACATAATAAGGATTTACGGCCGCATGGCATTACTGCCAATCAAATTGACATGATAATGGGGATTTATGATTGCATGCACGGTAATGCCAATCAAATTACAGTGACAATGAAGATTTACCGCTGTGTGATATGTAAAAAATCAGGTTTTTTTTTTCATGGAAGTAATAAATATATGTTAAATTTCGCATAAATCGCTGAACTGTTAATTTTATAATTATTTGTGCATAAACAGTGCAATTGCATTATTCATTTTATGTTCTCATTAATCGCTGAGAGTCAATTAGTATTTTTTTCCATCTATCTCCATCTTATAAATATTGCATATTAGATTGACTAAGCTAGCTTATTTTTATATTCTTATTAAATATTAAGGTTAATTTTTTAATTATTTTCGCATAAACAGCACGATTATGCAATTCACTTTGTTCCTGTGAATCGCAGAGAGTCCATTAGTATCTTTTCCATCCATCCCCATCTTCTAAATGTTGCATATTAGATTGATTAAACTAGTGTTTTTTCGTATTTTGACTATTATTAAGGGTTAAAGTTTTTAATTATTTTCGCATATATTCACATGAATCACAGAGAGCCCATAGGTATCTTTTCCCATCCAATTTTGCATATAGGATTGACTAGACTAACTTATTTTTACTTTCCCTGCAATACATTGTAATGTATAGGGAAAGTATTGGAATCATACCGAAAATCGCAACTCGAGTTTTCGACGGATCTACACGTTTCAAGACCTCTGGAATACGAAAAAACTATTTTTAGCGTGACGTGTGTCTGTGTGTTTGTCTGTCTGTCTGTCTGTCTGTGCAGATTTTGTATCCACTCTAACTAAAAAAGTAATTGACCAAATTTCATAAAATTTGGTAGGCAAGTCACTTGAGGGCGAATTTGGTGCTGATTAGTTTTGGGTACGATTCGGGATAAAAGAACCCGACTTTTTTTGCGAAATGGCCCGCAAAAGCTTGTATCCACTCTAGCTGAAAATCTAATGGACCGAATTTCACAAAATTCGGTAGACAAGTCGCTTATGGGTCATCCTGGTGCTGATTAGATTTTGGTACGATTCGGGAAAAAAATAACCTGCCTTTTTTTGCAAAATGGCCCGCAAAAATCGACAGAATCTAAAATAAAAAAACTACGTATGCTGAACTATATCCATTAAATGCTTGTTTTATACGTAATTTTTAACTAAGGAAAGAATAAGACCAACTCCATTACACTACGACAAGCCGTTCTCGAGATATTTCATTTTTTCGTTTTTTCTCTACTTCACCTTTGAAAATCAGTCCAGTTACCAAATGAAAGCAAAAATTCAATTAATATTGAATTAAATTTAATTAAAATAAAGAGAACGTGGATATAAGTCTGCAGGGAAAGTCATGTGCTGCCCACATCAGATTTTTATATTCTGGTTACTTACTAAGGTTAATATTTTGAAAAATGGGTATGAACTTTTTGAAAAGATATTTCCCAAAAAGTGGTATTAAAATAATTATTTAGGCAAGTAAAAAAGCAACCATTTTGGCAAGGATATATTAAAATTGTTATATTCGCATCTATAAATACATTGCTGTATTTAATTTTTTATTAAATATTAATATTTGTTATCATTAATGAAAATTTATGCTTTATCAAACAGAAATGTTTGTTTTCAGTATTTTTTTTTAACTGGATAAAAACGTGTTAAAAAAAATGCATTAATATATTATTTAATATAAATCTATATATTAATGCATAATTATATATATGCTTAAATAATTTTATGTATATGCATTTTAATATTATGTGTGCATATATATTTCATTTTTTAACCTGACTACTGAAGTCTTAAAACTACTGATATTTTAATTTTTCACTAGTGAAATCTTCTTCAGCTGAATGGCATCATTATAATGATTGAAGTTGTTAAGTTTCGTGATCATTGAGACATAAATAAACCCTTTCATGTGTAATTATATAAACTTTTGTCTCATGCTGCCATAGAAAATGTGAAATTTCATTCGAAAAAGTTTTCACTCGAATTTCAAATTTTGTTTATCTAGTTCTAGATTTTTCAATAACAAAGCCATATATAGAGTTTTGTGAAAATCCATCCATATTTATGGCAACTATAGTATTGTGTACACTAGCAATCGACAATAGATGGACATTACTGTAAAATATTCAAAATGTGTTCAGCAGGTCCTAAAACATGTGTTGGCATCAAAATCTTGAAATTGAAAATATTCATGAAAACAGTACTTGCTCTATTCTATAGTATGAGAATGTAAAAATATGGAGACTTTTTGCCAACGAATTGAGTTGTATGTGTGTGTGTGTGTGTGTGTGGGGGGGGCGACAGAAAGAATATCTATTGATAATCATGTACAAACAGTCGATCATGCAATTAAAGATCTTGAACAAAGAAACTTTGTAACCAAACAGAAAATAATGCCCATCTACGTAGAGGATAAAAGGAAAACTGCTTTCCCACAAACCAAAATCAATGAAACATCAAACATTGGTTCAAACGTTTAAACAAAATTATAAAATGTGAACTTTCTTTTTCTTTTTATTTCTTGTATATGTATATTTTTTCTTAAAAAAAATTTTTTTTTTTTTTTTTTTTTTTTTTTTTTTTTTTTTTTTGTATTTAATAATATTTTTGAATAAGTTAACTTTGTTATTATTTTTACTAAAAATAATGTTTTATAGTGTATTTAGTTGATATTAAGTTTGAATTTTATACAAACTCTATAATACGAAAAATTCTAAATCCCGAAATTGGCAAAGTTCAGATTTTCAAGGTTGTACTGTATATGCAGATAAAATTGTATACAAATATTGAAAATTTTGAGTTATTTTGAATGTTTTTTTTTCTCACTGTCATGTATTCATGGTAAATAAATATCAGTTAGATCTAAAATAATTTTTTGAAATTGGCATTAAAATAGTGGTATGCAGTACCTGGAATTTTGATGAAGACAACAGGGAAAACCTGAAAACCTCAGGGAATTTCTTTTTGAAAAATGGGCATGAACCCTGAATATTTCTGAATCATAATTAATTTACTGTTTATTACTTTTGTAAGAAATAAATTATTAAATATATAACTTTCATATGCTTTCTTTCTTTAAGGAAGCATTAGAAAGTTTTATTCTCACAAGCAGCAATTTTATTTATTGTGATATAAAATTTTTATAAGGAAAAAATTTACCTATAATTTAGAAATAAATAATTATATATTATATTCAAAATGTTTAAAAAATATGTGCTAACCAGGGTTGGAAAAAGGGGTGTGTTGTTTCTTCAACTAAAATCTATGGTTTAAATAAAAACAAAAACATTGTTTAGATTAATGGGGGGTTTTAATCAGCCAATCCTACTGCTGATAATTGAAAGGGAAATCTTTTTATAAGGAAAAATTTACCTATGATTTAAAAATAAATAATTATATATTATATTCAAAATGTTTAAAAAATATCTGCTAACCAGGGTTGGAAAAAGGGGTGTGTTGTTTCTTCAACTAAAATCTATGGTTTAAACAAAAACAAAACATTGTTTAGATTAATGGGGTTTTAATCAGCCAATCCTACTGCTGATAATTGAAAGGGAAATCTGAAGCGAAATTGCACCGAGCATCATCATAGAGAGAAATTATTTTGGTTTCCATGATGAAACGTTTTTGCAAACTGATGGTGCCCCTATCTGGCATTTTGGCTGAGGCTGTGTTGCAGAAACGTGAGAAGGAGATTTTACTTTCTGTGCATTTAAAACTGATTCTGTGGTGTCCTTGGTATGAGTGATATGTTTATAGTGTGGAATTTTAATAGCCTTTTTGATAGCATTAACAAATTTTATTCCTCCATAAATTTTACTGTTGCGCATGAGTTTGTTGGTTCTTTGCCCTTTCTTGATCAGCTTTCCCATGATATTAATGATTTCCATACCTCTATCTTTCATAAACCCATTTTTATTAGTTTTTGTATTACAATTACTGCTAATTCATTCCACCCTGTTTTTTCTGAAAAGCTTCTTTTATTGTATATTTTATTCGTGCCTTTAATGTTAGTACTTCTTCAATGTTAGTGATAGTTTGCATGATGAAATGAACTACTTTGAACTTTGGCTAAGAAGCTTGACATGTGAAAACAGAATTTTAAAATGTGAATTATTTTTTTGTTAATGTTTTATGCAATTTTGACTGTTTTTTCCCATTTTCTACCTTTTTCTTCACCATCCAGGCATCGTAGAATAAAACAAATCGCACGACAGGAAAGAGCACACAATTGCGAGGAAAAATATATAAGTTTCAAATCTCAAGGGCAAATTCTAATATTTTTTAAAGATTTTAAAACAAAAGTCATTTTCGGCTTAAAAAAACGAACTTTCATTTTTAAATCCTCGAATCGGGAAAAGTTCTTACAATTTCGACTAATAATTTAAGGGGCCTTTTATGTCTCAAAGTGTTCAGGCTTGTAATATGTATTTATGTCTTCTTGTGCGAGTAAAATTTGTTATTTTGAAGTGTTTTATCTTTAAATTTTAAATTTTAGATGTGCTACTTTAATGTATCTACATATATAATTCTATTTGTCAATTTTCTTGCCACGAGATGTTAATGGGTTTAATGTAGGGAAACATTTCTTACTAGAGAATGTACCTGGCATTGCCCTGGAGAGTTAAATTGAATTTATTTATCTAAAATATAATTAAAAAAATTCATATAAAATAAATGTGTACAATGCTTCACATACAACCAGTATAATGATCTTATTAAAAAAATATCCCCTTCCCTTTATCTTTAAAATGGGTTTGACCCATATAAATTTCACTTAGAACTCATAGTGGGAGAAAAAGATGATATGCAAGATCCAAGCACGTCATCGAAGATGTTAACAGTTTGCTTGGTTAAAAAAATTATAATTAATCTACAGATGGGTTCAGGAAATTATTTTTTATTCTAAAGTAGTCTGTGATATATGTAGGAGCTGCTGTTAAATTATAAACTTTGGATTTCATGTCAATTTTTTTTAAATCTCAATATCAAGGAGAGGTATAAAATAAATAAAAAGTATGTTTTTTAAAAAAAATTATGAAAATCTGTCTGTTGATCGTATGGATTCCTTTCAAAGTTTGTTTGAAAGAGAAATTTTCAATCTCCGATGATGTTAAGATGGAAACTCTGGTTGCTAAGGGATCGATTTGTGTGAATATCACCCAAAATCGTTGTTAATTGGGCTAAAACATAAAATAACTAAAAAATTAATTTGAATTAAAGGCAAAAATAATGCAGAGATGCACCTTTTCGGGTGCTGAAGTACCTGTGTACCAAATTTCATGGTCGTACGGCAGATTTCCTGCTATAGACCACATAGACACACAGACAGACACTCATCTTCCTGTATTATGTAACATTTCAGCTATTGTGCATAACATTGCTTGCGATCAAAGTAATGCATTGACAACTTTATTCATGCAGTTAAAATAGAGACAATTTAAACAGATTTTTAATGTTAATTGATAATTTATGGATCAAACATGTACAAGCCCACCCCCTGTGTGGGTAGCGGATTAACCCACCCAGGTGACTGCAGAAGGCATAAGATTAATCTCACATCTCTTGAATCGACAATCTCTTGTGGTTGGGATTATCAAAGTTCAAATAATTTTCTAATTTATTCAAAGTAGTTTTTAAGTGCAATATATTCTGTATAACTTTCTTAGTGAAGACATTAAGGAAGACAATTTAATGGACATGTTTCATTGTCCAACTAAATGTTTGTTGGTGACATAAACAAATGCATTCCTTTGGTTGTAAATAAATTCCTTTTGAAGTTGGGAACATTTTACAGAAAATATGAAAAATAACTGCTACATTATGAACATACTTTTATTTACAAAACTTCTTAATATTTATTATAAATAATTTCATAAAAAAAGAAAGTGCTAGACAAGTTAATGGTTACAGGTTTACTAGTAATTTAATAAAAATTATGATATTTCAATAAAATGTTACACTAGTTTGCAAATTTGAGAATTTAACCCAAAAATATTCTCATTCTTTTAAAAACAAAACCGTGATTTTGAATTTCAAAATTTGCATTTTTCTAAATACTAAGCAATATTATGAACCATTTCTATCTATAATTACGTGCAGTTATACTTCCTTTTGTGTATACTATTCTTGTTACTCTCGGGAAAAAATAGAAGTAAGCACGTGTGCCACTACTAATACAGTCGAACCTGCCTTAAATGGAATTCAGGGGACCGGAAGAATTTTCAGTCTTGAAAAGGTTTACGTTTTATGCAGGTCATTTCAGGAAAAGCGAAGTTTAAAAGTTTAGCTGGAAATATTGGTAGTCTATTTGTAATTGCTCACCTGTACATCAGACTTTAAAAATTCTGTAAAGTGTATTTAGATAAATCCAATTAATACTATATTATACCATAATAGCTAATTTAATTATTTTAAATATGTATATACGTACATTTTTGCATACTGCAATCACAGGAGTATATGTAAATAAAAATATAGTGTACCCCATGTCTTTAACTGATAGCTTATTACCATACTTTAAACCTAGATGAATTGACTTACAGGCAAAATATTACTTCTTATCATAAAACAAACAAACAGCACTTTTCAAACACAACAACAAAAAAAAAAATGTGAGATGGATTTTCAAAATAATCCAACATGGTTTTTTGGACATGCGTCTTACTAATGATGCGTCTTTCAGTTAAAAATCGTGCATTAATTGATATTTCTAGCATTTCAGAGTCTCCCTGATTAACGGAAAATTCTTAAAGTTTTCTGAAATGGCTTTCAGAAAATCATAATATAATTTAATAGAAAGTTCTGTGAAAAATGGCTCTCAAGGAAATAAATGGCTAAAATGGATGGATGATTTTTCCATTCTCTGTTTGTTACAAATGCTTTTTATTAACAAAATATTTTCAATTAGCCGTCCGTTTCCATATTGTGCAGGTTCCGTTTCACACGGGGGAAAATAATATGAATTTCCTATATTTTTGATGGACTGGGATAAAAATATTTTCCGCTTATTACAGTATCTCGTTTCCTACATGTTTCGTTTCAAACAGGTTCGACTGTATAAAGTTTTTAGAATGTATTTTTTTTTTAATAAATATGATTCTTTAAAATAGGAATCAGTTTTGCATGGGATCTGACAGATTTACTTTCAACTTGAGAAGCTGCTATATCTATATTGGTAATTTTGAGAGGAACACATTCTTCATATCTGAATATTTTTGTGGTCTAAGTACTTAAATTTCTCAAATGCAATGAATGATTCTGATTCTTTCCTGTTAAATCATTAATATATGTCTTAAATAATAAAATAGAATGCCTGTCTGTGTGTCTCTGTTTATCTGTATGCAGCATAGCATAAAGTCTAAGTGATATACAGCCACAAAATTTGGTTCAGGGGTAGGTTAAATCAGACCCCAATTTTCCATGTAGTGATTAAAAAAAATTGATTCACATTTTAGTTATGCTATGAAAAAGCTGGGCTTTGAATTGATTCATGCATATGAAATATACAAGCTGTGAAAGATTTCTACTTAAAATGTAAATTTAACAAATATAAAATTAGAAGTATAAAAAATTATTTCAGTATTTGAGGATCGTAATACAAAAGAGCATAAGTTTTCTAAAATTTGAATGTTAAATTAAATAAATTGGAATTAAAGCTAAAAATTCCCACTGGCCAGTCACCACATGGCGATTAAATTTTAAAAACTAGTGATTAACGAAATCCTGACTATTGGCCAAATTCCGTGATAGCCTAGAAAGACTCTTCTCCCTAAACAATCCCTATTGTAGAGTGAGAAAATTCTGTAAACAATCACTACAATACTGCTACGGCTCCTCCATAGTTCTCCCTTACTAGCCAATCATAATGTATTGTATTTGCAGCCAAGCATGAGTGCAATCCACATTTCTATCTTCTCCTCCCCGTAATCACCTATATACTTTAAGACATGCCTGGGTACAGCATCGTTGCATCTCTATCCATTGACCCAGGGTGCCCCCACTTTTACACACTGTACTAAGGTCTTTCATCATTTTTATATCTGCCTCAAATTTTAAACAGTTCCCGACAATAGATGTGCTAACTGAACTAAAATCACTTGCTAAAATAAAAGTGATTTGTGAAATTCGCCTCCACTATTTTCAGCTATTGAATTTATTTATTGGTTAAATAAATATTCATTATAACATATTTTGCGTCATGAAAAATTAAAAGAATTAATCTATATGAAAGGATTTCATGAATACGCTGCAGCCCGTGACCTGCGCAAGCAAACTTCTGGCTACCCGTTGCGAATAAAGGGTATCAACCTTGGGGGATAAGAGAATGCTTTTCCAAGCTGAATTGCCGATATTGCAATGCTATGTATTGTTCTTTTTTAACCTGCATATGTACGGTCCATAAACAACCATACTGGAAAATATGAATAAGAGTGGCATTGGCTGCTAAAATAGTGCGTTTGAAAGATACTATTCTGGATATACTTCCTATTAATTTTTAGTCTGTTCATGACACTATCATATATGTAACTGAGCGATTCTCCTTTCTTCAGCCCATGGATGCATATTTGCTATGCGATTCATAAAGCTGCTAGAGCCCAGTGATGCCAAAATTCAACATTGAATTGGGACGTTTCAGTAATATTTTTAACTAGCATCGATTACCCGGCATTGCTCAGGATTTACAATGCAAAACTCTAATAAAAATTACACCGGAACATATAGGGCCTTGAATATTATACATTGTTTTTTCACTGTGAAAGAAGTACATGCATTGCATTATGTAAGAAAAAAAAATTCATTGCATTATATAAGTCATAGCTTTTTCCAGCATGCCTACAGCACGTCCTTCGCAGCTAGGCCCTTTGGACAGGTGGCCCTGATGGACAGACTCTCGGAATGCGATTATTAGGTTTCCAGAATTGATGTACAGTTAATATGTATAGTTTGAAAGGAAAACTAAAATGACTCTTAAACGCTAGGCAAGAATGCAAATGTTAACAAATTAAATGAATCCTAATTTGTTAGGTTTTACCGCTATACTTGATTGTAAACCACATTTTAAGATTTTTCTCCCAGATCTAAAACATACAAATTTTGTGAAGTTCCTACTCTTGAGCATACCACATACAATTGGCCATGAGAGAAGCAAGGACTTTCTATATTCATGCCTGCAAACTTAAGGGTTTGTCCTTGAGCTTTGTTGATGGTCATGGCAAATGCCAGTCTAATTAGGAACTAACTGGACTCTTTTGAAACTGAATGGTAGGTCGGTTGGTATCAATTCCAGCGGATAATTAATGGCAGAGGACCCATTTCAGCGCAAACCTGCAAGATTCTTGCGAAATCCCTAAAAAATCTCGCGTAAAAATTTAGACTACGCGAGAATTTCTCTCTCTCTCCAGTTCCGGCCTAAAATTATTTTTTCCTTCAAATTGGATACCGAAAAATCCGATGCCCGATGACTAGAGATGTAGATTCGCGGTGGCCAGGTCGCCATTGACGACTAAAATTATTACAGTAAGTCGCCATTTCTGGCGACCCAAATTTCTCCAGAATCCTTTCAGTCCCACGGCGCCCGCGGCCGGTAGATCGGGCCGATTGCTTTGCGACCGCAAATCGAGATCGGTCGTCTTGTTGCGAATCGTGGGCCGATAGCTGCGCGGTCGCAGACCGCGATTCCGTAGCTACTTGCTGTTGGAAAATTTAAAATTTGAAGAAGCAAGATGAACAGCAAAGTACGCACTGGCATAGAGTCAATAAGTGTTGGCTGGGTCATAAAAGTATGCAGATCCAGTTTCAAAGAAAAACATCGTTCACTTTATTTCGTGAGAAACATAACTAGGCAAGTTACACATTCCAGATTTCCATGCCACAAAACATCAAAAAATACTATGTACAAAAAGTTTGCAGTTGTAAATAACCAGACAGAAATTCCTTGAAGCATGGGTAGTAAGTAACTATACTACCTCTATCACTTGCGTGTATTTGCAGCCACCATTGAAGGTATCACACTTGGCAAAGGAAAACCAAAGGATAAGACATCAGAAGAATATTTAACGTAATTTCCAAACACATGTAAGTAAATTTAATGTTCAATACATACTGGTCTAAACTGACCATCTCTGCTTCCGTCTCAACTAAAAACCGTCGTCAAACGATATCCCGCAGTGTTTCTGTCTAAAGCATTTCTGTCTGCCTGCATCAGACCATCAGTGTCTATGTCTTACAAAGCCTTCTCCGCTCTGTTCTGGATCAGACTGAGTGGGAATTCTTTCTGATAATGATTTGCTTCAAGAAATCTCTGCCTTATATATCCGAGAATGGACTGTTCCGGAAACGCCCCCGGATATGCAAATCAGATGCGTACGCATTGAGAACTGATTTGCATGAAACCTCATGTTGAAAAACATCACGGTTCACGCCGGTGAACGGGAAGAGTCGTTCATATTAAATTTGCATAAACGCCCGTTCACGGGAACGTGAATCGCGATGTATTGATTTTTTCCAACACTTGTGAATCGCAGTCAATCGTGATTTGCGCACACTAAAAGTGCTAGACTGTTAGCTGGCGACTAGAAAGTCATTTAGCAGATTTAGCAGTGTTTGGCCATATCCATATCTGAAGTGCTGGTAGAAAATTTAGTAGAAGATGATACGCAGTAGTGAAGTGTTTTTTCAAGAAAGCAAGTTCGTCAAACACAAACACAATTTTATTCTTGTGAGATCCATTGCACAATATAAGGTTACAAAATCACTGTAACATTCGTTGCAAAGCAAAACTATATACAATGAGCTAGCAAGCTCATGAAAAGGGTTTGTAAACAGTTTATGACTAGGCACACATTCTCAGTTACTATAACATCGGTAAGTAGAAAACAACTACATTACCACAAATGCCGTGCAAGTTAATGAAGCCACCATCATCAGGTCACACGTCATGGCATTACAAGTTAGACTACTCTCTGTCTGATCAAGATCTACCTCCTCTACTAAAGAGTCTGCAAGGTCTGCATAACTACAAGGTCATCCTTCCTTAAAGGTCTGGTCAAGTTTGAAGGTCTGAATAACTGAGAATGTGTCCTATCATATATACACCGTGATGGGTACGCTCCGGAACACAACCGTTGACGGCAGCGCCCTCACTATATGCAAAACAGGATGCGCACGCGGGGAGAAGGCGATTTGCATGAATGGCATGTTCTGTTCTCGTCCTGAGTCGTTCACGAGAACGGTAAAACCATTCTAAAAATGTAAACACGTTCCCGCGATAACGAGAATCGCGACGAAAACAGAACCAAGTATCCAACAATCGGCCCCCTCATGCAAAACCCCAAATCTCGGCGCACGTGCTATCAATCACTGAAGTTACTCTAAAAAACATAACAGCAAAAATGTCAAGTTCTTTAGTATCCAGCAAAAACATAAAGTATATACATCACTTTCATGTTGAGCAAAAAAAAAATTTTATCATTGAAAGAAAATTTTAGATATCATTGAAACACTAAGTTCCAAAATTTTAATTTAAGTCAATCAAAATTTAAGTTTCAAGAAAATTTAAGTATAACTATTTAAATTTAACATTTAAGATTAAAAAAATTTTACTGTAAATATCAAATTCAAGTTTGTAGAAAATTTTATGTATAATTATTAAATTTAACATTTAAGATTAAAAATTTCACTATAAATATCAAATTCAATTATGTAGAAAATTTCATGTATAATTATTAAATTTAACATTTAAGATTAAAAATTTCACTATAAATATCAAATTCAATTATGTAGAAAATTTTATGTATAATTATTAAATTTAACATTCAAGATTAAAAAATTTCACTATAAATATCAAATTCAATTATGTAGAAAATTTTATGTATAATTATTAAATTTAACATTTAAGATTAAAAAATTTTTACTGTAAATATCAAATTCAATTATAGCTGTTCATTATCTCTGTCCAAGACCAGTATACACAATTAATACTAACAGTAGTGACATAGATAATGAAAGATTTTGTTCCGTATCTGTTACGCGATCGCCACTTGGCGACTGAACATTCCACCTTGGCGCTAATTAGGTTGTTGTAACCCAGCCGAAGAAGGTGTTAGAAACTTGGTTTTGTTTACATCGCGATTCTCGTTTCGCGGGAGCGTGACGTCATTATTAAAATGATTATTCCGTTCTCGTGAACGAATCGCGATGTGGACAAAACTTGGCTGATCATGCAAATCACCTTTCTCGCCGCTCACGCATCCTGTTTTGCATATCCAGAGGGCGTTGCCGGCAACGGTTATGTTCCGGAACGCACCCATCTTCGGGTATAAAGGCTAGACACTTGTCTGGTTTTAAGTCAGATCGCTTTAAAGGAGATCGCTTTTAAGTGAGATCGCTTTGGTCATTAGACCGGTTAGTCATTCGATCGATATACTGATCGATGGAAGGATCTAGAAGGATCTAGATCGGGCAGACGGATCTTCGTAAAGTCATGTTTCGATGTTGTCGAAAGTTACGATAAAGTGTTTATCGGTGAACGCGGATATTTAAACTAAACTTAGTAGTTTTGATGGTTCTCAGTTAAGGAGACCATGTTTCCCGTGTTGTGGACTTTATAGTGCTGATCCGGAAAGTTTAAAGTTTTTGCCATAGCGTGTGCCCAGCTAGTGGTGGCATCGGAAAGTGCACGTGGTCACGTAAGTGTGAAATGCTTTTATTCCACTTACTTGTGTAAATAATACGTTAACCAGAAACGTGTCTAGGCATGGAACTTACACTGAAAAACCTTCATATGAGCTGTAGTGCTCATGTTTTGTAAATAGTATGCTTTAGTTTTTGCTTACCTGTTCTCATGATATATACTGTAAGCAAATACAATGGATTCACTCTTCAATAAAAGTGATTTTGATTTAAACTGGAACTGTTCTCATTTAACACTTCTACTGCTACTTGTATTCCTACAACTACTATCTAACGTTTGTTATAGCTGCAACACTCTGTTTTAAATTTTCAACGAAGTTGTGGAACCAGAATTTCGTGGCTCATAGTTATTCTATCACCAGCTTCATCAGAAATTTAATTATACGTTAATTTTCAATATATAACTTACGGATATGATACATATTTCCGTCAGAAGGTAGAAAAGAGCGAGAACTTGTGTGCGAGTTCAGTTTCTCTGTTGCATCCGTCATGTGCTGTCGTGGTGTTTGTTTGCGCAAATAAAGTTTTGTTAATACAGTCCATTCGCATCTTTCTTTCGCTTACCTCCGCACATTTAATGGTCCGTCGAGCCGGAGGTACTACCAGTTCCTATGGTAAAGGATTTGACTAAATAACTAATTTAATCTTACTTTAGTTTCAGCGCGCGCCATGACTGACAGTAACACAATTACTGTTCTAAACCGCAAGCGCGGTAATATAAAGGGTCAACTGACCAAAGTTACAAGCTGTACTACCGAAGGGAAGGAACCAACATTCAATGAGCTGAATGTCTACTGTGAATTGATTACAAAGATTCAAGTGAAGTTTGATGCATTAAAAGAAGAATATTACGCTACTGTTCCGGATGACGAATTCGAAGAAATGGAAGCAGCCTTGTCGCTAATTGATGAAGAGATGCAAAAAATAGAGGTTAGAATTAGGACCTCTATAAATAAAATTAAGGATAATTCAGATAATTCTACAACGACTGGGAAGAGTTCTACTCAAGAGGTATGTTCATTACATACAGATCTGCATAAATGGGCTTCGATCAAACTACCCAAAATCCCATTACCTATATTCAGTGGTAAATTTGAGGAATGGAATCTGTTTAAAGGTCAATTTAATGCCTTAAGGCTCCTCATCACACAAAAAATATCCAGATTTCTTTCCGTCTGAGATCGGACCAACTAGTTTGCTTTCCCCCACAGCAGGACCGGCAGCTTCCAGGAGCTACCTTGCTGTGACAGAAAGTTATTAGTGTCAAATTCCCGTGCCTGGAGATCTTCCCCTTACCATTGTATGTGTCCCCAGAGTACTATATCACTTTGAGCACGTGTCTTCACCCATCACCTCCGATAATGAGACCAACACACAAGACTATAGGCCACAGGAAAGTGAAAAATGCAGTCAGCAAGGTGGTGTAATATTGAATAAGAACCATCGTTGATTATTTTGCATGGTAGTAAAATCTTTGTTTTAAAAAACTACAGAGGAAATAATTATTTTTTATTACAAATATTTTACAGTTTGTAATCCATTTTGAACATGAAATAGAATAGCATTCTATATCACCATGACTAGAGGCATAATAATAAATATTAATAATACTACTACTAATAATAATAATAACTTCCTATTTATGCAATTAGGGATTGCAATCTCGGATGTTTTTACAATATCGGGATTTCGGGAATAGAAATTTTTCTAATCCCAATATCTGACAGAATTGGTAATTTAATATTACTTTTAAAATAAACTCTAATTTATGTTCTTACGTTTCAATTTTCACGTAAACGACAAAGTTTTAGACCATTTCACGCAATAAACTCGACATTAGTCCTAGGATTCAAAATATAGCAGACTTCGAACAAGAGGAATTTAAATTGTGGATGGATGTACAAATATGATAAATTCCCCCATATTATTCTACGCTTGAAAATTTTATAATTTGAAAAATTGGTCATGATAGAAAGAGAATGATATTGAGGACTAGAGCCATGTACTTCGACGTGACAAAGTTTTAGACCATTATTTTAAACAAGCTTTTACTGAACAATGAAAAGCATAAAGAAATCAAAATGGTTATTTAATTGTGTATTTTATGACGAAGATTCTATCTGATACCATGTTGCTCGGCAACGGAATGAAATTAAGTGTGTTGTTAATATTTATTATTATTACTTTCCTTATATACATAATGTATAAGGAAAGTATTGTGACGGGGTCGAAAATTCGAATTCGAGTTTTCGACGGGAGAACACGTTTCAAGCATCCCTGATCACGAATCAAACGTTTTTGAAGTGATGTCTGTGTGTGTGTGGGTGTGTGTGGGTCTGTGGAGACGATAACCGACGAACGAATGGACCGATTCGAACGAAATTTGGTACAAAAATCACAATCCGTAAACACTGGAAGCCTATTGTTTTTATACGCAATCGAATGTTCAGAACCCACATAAATTTTCGAGTGAAATTTTGAAAAAATCGTCAAAAAATCAAAACCGCTAATAAAGTTACGCAAATAGACATTTCTTATGTGATTTTTCATTAGAAAACGATTGACATAAATTTTAGAACGCTAACATGAACCGTTCTCGAGATATTGCGCATTTTTCAAAAAAATTATCAAAAAGTTATACAAAAGAAAAAAAAATATATTTCCTATTGATAAACATGTTCACTTTTCATATGTAATACCATGCGATAAATTGGATGACATTATTCTCGTGGATCTAACTCGTTCCATTCATGAAAAATATACTTTGAGTAATATTTTTGTATTTGAACGCCAATAGTCATTTATCTGCTGTAAGAATAACTTATTTCTCCGTCCATTAACGCTTGGCGAGATTTTGGCGGAATTTTGCCAACTTGGCAACATTTTTAATTGTTGCCAAATTAACAAAAATCTCGCCAAATTGATAAAAATGACGTTAACTTAATGAAAATGACGACTAATTGACGAAAATTCAATATCTTGGAAAGAATATAAGTATCTACTATAAGAATACCATTTTTACTTTCCTTATATACATAATGTATAAGGAAAGTATTGTGACGGGGTCGAAAATTCGAATTCGAGTTTTCGACGGGAGAGCACGTTTCAAGCATCCCTGATCACGAATGAAACATTTTTGAAGTGATGTCTGTGTGTGTGTCAGTGAGACTGTGGAGACGATAACTGACGAGCAAATGGACCGATTCGAACCAAATTTGGTACAAAAATCACAATCCGTAAACACTGGAAGCCAATTGTTTTTATACGCAATCGAATGTTCAGAACCCCTCTAAATTTTCAAATAAAATTTTGAAAAAATCGTCAAAAAATCAAAACCACTAATAAAGTTACGCAAATAGACATTTCTTATGTAATTTTTCATTAGAAAACGATTGGCTTAAATTTTAGAACGCTAACAGAAACCGTTCTCGAGATATTGCACATTTTTCAAAAGAATTATCAAAAAGTCATGTAAAATAAAAAAAAATATTTCCTATTGAGAAACATGTTCACTTTTCATATGTAATACCATACGATAAATTGGGTGACATCATTCTCGTGGATCTAGCTCGTTCCATTCATGGAAAAAGATACTTTGAGTAATACTTTTGTATTTGAACGCCAATAGTCATTTATCTGCTGTAAGAATAACTTATCTCTTCATCCATAATGCTTGGCGAGATTTTGGCGACGAATTTGGCGGAATGTCGCCAACTTGGCGACTTTTTGAAATGTTGCCAAATTAACAAAAATCTCGCCAAGTGGATAAAAATGACGCTAAATCAATGAAAATGACGACTAATTGTTGGAAATTCAATATCTTGGAAAAAATATTAGTATCTACTATAAGAAAAACCTATTTTTTTACTGTAAAAGTAGTAAATTCATTACATTGTATAAGGAAAGTCATGTGTTGCCCACATCAGATTTTTTTAACTGTAAAAGTAGTAAACTCATTGCATTATATAAGGAAAGTCATGTGTAGCCCACATCAGATTTTTTTTCTATTTGAATAATAAATAAATGGATGTAAAAATATATTTTATAAATGAACAGATTGATTGTTCTTTTAATTATATTAATTGCGGAGTGCGTACATCACTTTCATTTATTTTGGCAAACAGTTTTCAAGTTTATATATTGTGTTTAGCTAATAAACTCATATATTGTGTTTACCCAATAAATTCATTTAGCCGATTGTTGAAGCAGAAAAAGAGTAGAACGGGTTGTTGTTGCTGTTGTTGAGACCCAGACCGTCCGACCTACCAGAAAGGTGTAAGGTAACTGTTTGGACGGCCGGGAAGTGCCACCCAATTTAGACCGGAACCCAGTGGAGGAGGCATCCACAGGGACCGTACCCTCCTTCCCCTACCACGGGTGTATCTTCTAAAACAATTTTAGTGTTTTCATTTATTATATACAAACGGGATCAGGATATTTTATTCTTCAGATTTGCAAATTCAGAGCTACGAATTTACCGGAATATCTCTAAATAACTTGGTTACTTTTCTTAAACTTTACCAAATTAGCGGAAATGTCTCCAAATTGATACAAATGACGCAAATCAATGAAATTAAATTCGTTTTTTTAGAAGAGAGTGCTAAAATGATGTTTCGGTAGCATCTGTCGGTCAGTCCATCCATCCTACTTAGTAACACATTTAGCGAATTTTTTTAATATCACCAAATTGATAAACATGTTTGTAAATCCGTAAAGATACTATGGAATTGATAAAATCGCGCTTAATAAATGAAATTAATTGTGTTTTGTTAGGGAATAGTATTGTGATGATGTTTCGTCAATTTGTCGCAAAATGGGACTATCAGTTCTACAGTATCACTTGGCGATAAATTTGGCGATTTTTTAAAATGTCGCTAATTTGACGAAAATGTCACCTAATGTTCCATAGAAATATAATTATTTAGACGATATAATGACACAAAATAATTACAACAAAAATATAATTATAAATTTTAAATATTTACAAGAGAAAAATAGAAAAAGAAAATTAAGTATATGATATACTTATATATCCAACGGTAAAGTAAAAATTGAAATTACAGCAGAATATTATTAAATAGTGATTGGCAAAACTAGCTAACTCGAGAATGAAGAAAGAGACGCTCTATATCGAGTAAGCATACTGAAATAAAAAGGTCCAGTATCTAAACCGTTTTCCACTCCCAACTCAAAATGCCTTTCCACGTAACTTGAGAACAATTTTCACCCTCTACCCTTCTTCCTTTCATGACCGGCGGGATTAGTTCTGCCCCTTATCCTCCTCCTGACAAGAAGAAATCCTGCCGCCTTCGAATAAACGCCCATAAACAACGTCTCCCCACGGGAATCCTGTCAACCCCTGAAGGAAATAAGAAAGAGGGGGAAAGCAAAATACAATTTTTTTCAGATCCATATTTGCTTCAATTAAAAGTTGCTGGAAATCTATTTATGATAGCGCAAAAATTTAGGCATCTATCGAAAGCTAAAATTCTATTCATGTGCACTGCTTTTTTCAAATTCGAGTATTATGAAATGCAAATTGATAAAAGACGATTAAACTTTTAGTTTTGACTTTTCTTAGTGACTCTCAACTTCCAATAAATTGTTAAAAATACTTAACAATAATTTTAACAAAAAGTAAAATTATAAAGCAAACTTCAATTTCTATAACTTTGAGATCCTGAAAACAAAATTGAAATAGGTTGATTTTTGGAGGAGCTATGCTATCTAGCACTAGCACTAAAACGGCCATACATTAACATGGAAGGTGAAGATTGAAACTTGTGACTGATGAAGCCCCTTAATAACTGAAAATCAAGATTTATCAGAAAATGAAAAACTTCATTATTTACGCGGTTCATTAAAGGGTGAAGCTAAGATTATTGAAACTTCTGATGATTCGTACAGTTCTCTTTTTAAGGCTTTGGAACAACGCTATGAAAATCATAGAATTATTGTTGACACGCATATGAAAACTATTCTTAATATGGATTCAATCAAATACGAATCTGAAAAGGAACTTCGCAGCCTATTAGACATTGTAAAGAAGAATCTCAGAGCTTTAAGGGTTTTGGAATTTAAACGCGACAAATTTTCTAATGCATTATTATTAAATATAATACTTAACAAATTAGATCGCGAAACAACCAAGCAATATGAGTTAACCCTAACAAACAATGAAGTTCCAGATTTCGATGCATTTTTGGAATTCTTAGAAAGAAGATGTCAAATTCTTAGTAGTATTAGCAGAAATATTGCTAAACCCAATGTGGAATGATCAAAATCATTTATCGTTAAATCCAATAATTCCTGGAAAGTATGTGTTGCATGCAAATACAAATATCATCCTATTTATCATTGTCAAAAATTCAAGGACATGAAACTGGATAACAGATTAGAAATTGTTAAAAAACACAAACTATGTTTTAATTGTTTGAGCGATCTTCATATTTTATCAAACTGCAATTCGAAAAGTTTTTGTTTCGTTTATAAGGCATCGACTCACCATACGCTGCTACATAAGTATTATTATACACCCACTTTAACTAAAGCGCAGATCTCTTCGCCAGACATTTCGGCATCTTATAAGGAGCAGGAAGTAAACAACTCTGCTCAATTTATTGACTCGCACGAGACTCGTTCTTCCTTTTTTACAAATGGAAATTCGAAAAGTGTGTTGGTTAATACAGCAATAGTGTACGTGAAAGATTCATGTGGTGAAAGAATTACATTGAGAGCAATTTTGGACTGTGCATCTGAGTCATCATTTTTATCGTACAAAGCGGCTGATGCACTTAAATTAAAGAAAGAAAAGATACAAATACCAATTTGCGGTTTGAATGACACTACTCTGAATGTCAGGTCAAGGGTCACCGCTGAAATATCGAATGAAAGTAATGATTCAAAATGGGAATTAGAGTTACTTATTGTACCTAAAATAACTGAGGTTACGCCTTCGAAGAAATTTAAGATTTCTAATTTGAAAATTCCAAAGAACTTAAAACTCGCAGATCCTAAATTCTTTTTGCCTCAAAAGGTTGATTTATTTTTGGGTGCTGAATATTTTTTCGCTTTCTTAAACTCGGATAAAATTAGATTAACAGAAAATTTATTTCTACAGTCAACTGTTTTCGGACATGTGGTTTCGGGCAGTGTTTCGGACGATAATTCTGATATGTCAACTAACTATTGTTTTTTGTCTAAAAATTTGGAGACTCTAAATAAAACACTTACATCGTTCTGGGAAACAGAAACCATCGAAAGTCCCGAAACTTGCATCAGTGAAGAGTTAAAATATTGCAACGAACACTTTGAAAAAACGCATTATCGGAACGCAGATGGAATATATGTAGTTAAAATGCCATTCAAACCAGAGCTTTCTGAAAAGATGTTGGGGAGTTCTAAAGAAATGGCTTCTAAGAGATTGGAACATTTGTGGAAACGATTAGAACGCGATCCTACCATGCAAGAGCTATATTCAGATTTTCTTAGGGAATATGAAGTTCTAGGCCACATGGAGGAAATAAAAGAAGATTCTGAAGAAGGTTATTATCTCCCTCACCATGGCGTTTTGCGACCAACTAGTCAAACGACCAAATTGCGCGTCGTTTTCGATGCGAGCGCAAAAACTACTAACAAAAATTCTTTAAATGATTTGATATGCAAAGGAGGGGTGATACAGGAAGATCTTTTTTCGATATTAATACGTTTTAGAAAACATCTCTATGCATTCACTACAGATATAGAAAGGATGTTTAGAATGATTGAAATTGATCCGTCACAAAGAAAGCTTCAAAAGATTTTGTGGAAAGACAACAAATTGGCAACAACCAAGACTTATCAGTTAAAAACGGTTACCTACGGCACTGCGAGTGTGCCCTATTTAGCTACGAAAGTTTTGCATCAACTTGCTTTAGATGAAAGCAAAGACTTTCCATTAGCATCGAGTGTTATCCTGCGCGACTTCTATATGGATGACTGTCTTTCTGGTTCATCGGATTTGAGGGAATTTAAAAGTATTCAATTAGAATTAACACAGCTCCTTAAAAGAGGAGGAATGTCTTTACATAAGTGGTGTTCCAATATAACTCGCACTTCTGAAAAGATTTTTCCCTTAGATCGAAATTCAGAAGAGATAACAGTAAAAACGTTAGGCATGCTTTGGAATAGCTCAACGGACACATTTGCATTCAACGTTTCAATCGACAATAAGTGTAGTTTCACTAAACGAGACGTGCTTTCACAAATTGCCCGCATCTATGATCCTATTGGTCTTCTCGGGCCAATTATTGCCAAGGCGAAGATTTTCATGCAACAATTGTGGTTGCTAAAATTAGGCTGGCATGAAACATTACCACCAGACTTTTCGAAACAGTGGATGACCTTTATTAAGACACTGCCAGATTTAGAATTCATCAAAGTGCCCAGATGCGTCCTTAAATCCGAGGTCAAGTCTATTGTTCTCCATGGATTTGCTGACGCCTCCTCTAAGGCTTACGGCGCAGTAGTGTACATGCTGTCTGTAAACTATGCAAGCCAAGTCTCCTGTCAACTTCTGTGTAGTAAATCACGCGTGGCTCCCATCAAAACCATGACGATTCCAAGACTTGAACTTGCGGCGTGTCTCCTTCTTTCACAACTAATCCATAAGGTGCTTTAAGACAGAAGGTGGGCTCTGTTCAACTATGGTCTGATTCAACTATCAGCCTGGCTTGGATAAGGACCTCTCCCCACTTGCTTAAAACCTTCGTAAGTAACAGAGTATCCCAAATCCAGCAGCTGACCAAGGACTTTCAGTGGCAACATATCCCCTCTGAATCTAATCCTGCTGACCTCATTTCCAGAGGATTGGATGCAGGAACTCTTGCAGACAATAAACTATGGTGGTGTGGACCAGATCCTTCTGTGTTAGCAATTTCGACTCACAAGACTTTGAGTGATCCTGATTTCATAATGACAAGGTCTATCTGGAGGAACTCAAGGTCCCTTCTAAATTAACTTTAGCCTTGAATAGTGACTCTAAATTTTATGATAATTTAATTGATCGCACTAATGATTTTCATAAACTAATTAGAATACTAGCATTTATTTTTAGGTTTATTAAAAACTGTAAGGGTAATACACATGCATTAAAAGGTGCTCTCTCTGTAAATGAATGTAAAGAGGCTGAAGAATGTTTAATTAAGCAAGTCCAGTTAAGTTATTTCACTCCAGAAATTTTGGCCTTACAGAAAGGAGCATCAGTTCCAACTAAAAGTAAGCTCAGATTTTTGCATCCATTTCTGGACAGTAGAGGTTTAATTAGGGTCGGTGGTCGTCTTACTAATTCAAATTTAAATTACGATCACAGACACCCAATAGTTTTGCCTTCTGGTAATAAAATAGTTAAAATGATCTTTCAGTATTATCATAGAAAAAACTTGCACGTTGGGCCACAGGCCTTATTGAACACTGTTCGGCAAAATTATTGGCCGCTTGGTGGCAGAAATATTGCACGACAAGTTGTTCATGAATGTGTACCGTGCTTTAAAGCAAAGCCTATTGTGGTAAATCAGATGATGGGGGATCTTCCTCCTGAGAGAGTTATTTGTAGCGCTCCATTTTTTAATGTCGGTTTAGATCTGTGTGGACCATTTCAAATTAAATACAAAGGTCAGAGAAAGGGCACTCTTAGAAAAATCTATGTAGCTGTATTTATATGCATGGCCACTAAGGCTATCCATTTGGAGTTTGTCTCGGAACTGACGTCAGAAGCTTTAATTGCAACGCTCAAGAGATTCTTTGCTCGTCGCGGCAGAAGCTCGACAATCTTTAGCGATAACGCTACGAACTTTGTAGGAGCTTATGCGGAGCTCAAAAGGTTGCAAAAGCTAGTTGCAAAGGATGAAAGTATCTCAGGTTTTTTGGTTTCAGAGGATATTACTTGGAAATTTTTGCCTCCTAGGGCACCCAACTTTGGGGGTCTGTGGGAGGCAGGTGTAAAGGCCTTCAAATACCATTTGAAAAGAGTAGTGGGTTGTGCAAAATTAACACTAGAGGAATTTGTAACAGTTATGATACAAGTCGAGGGAATTCTAAATTCTAGACCACTTTCCCCTTTATCCGCAGACGCTGATGACTTCCAGGTATTAACCCCTGGACATTTCTTAATTGGAAGGCCTATCAACTCAATTCCAGAGCCAAGTTTAATCGACAAAAGAGACAATCTATTAAACAGATGGCAAATAACTCAAAAGTTAGTCCAAACTATTTGGAAGCGCTGGCAGAATAGTTACTTGAGTCATTTACAACAGCGCAATAAATGGTTGTTTAAAAAACAAAATATATTGCCAGGAATGTTAGTGTTACTCAAGGACTCAAATCTTCCGTTCAATAAGTGGCCTATGGCCAGAATTACTAAAGTTATGCCAGGTGCAGACAGAAATGTTCGTGTCGTAGACTTACGCACTCCGGCAAGCAATTTTAAATGATGCGTCTCTAAAATATGCATCTTGCCAATTCCAGATAATCACAGTCCAATGTAAAATAATTATTGTGATATTTACTTTGTATATGTTTATATTGATTTGTTAGAATGTTTTATTTGTATATGTAATATTTGAAATAATTGAATATTTCAACGCTGGGTGGGATGTTCCGTATCTGTTACGCGATCGCCACTTGGCGACTGAACATTCCACCTTGGCGCTAATTAGGTTGTTGTAACCCAGCCGAAGAAGGTAGAAAAGAGCGAGAACTTGTGTGCGAGTTCAGTTTCTCTGTTGCATCCGTCATGTGCTGTCGTGGTGTTTGTTTGCTCAAATAAAGTTTTGTTAATACAGTGCATTCGCATCTTTCTTTCGCTTACCTCCGCACAGATTTTTCTTCCTGTATTGTATTCATATACAAATTTGAATAAGTGGTTTGTCATCAATGAATCATGAAGTGTATGATAACAAGGAGTAAACACACAAAGTAATACACATAAGCATAATTGTCTTATGCGGGAATTGAAAACATGGATATATATATACATTCAGTGTAATGTGAAAAATTTTAAAAAGTTCATTGTAAACAATACACATATATATACTCTAGATACAAGTATCTGCATCTCAGAGGGAGGAGTAAATTATACGATATCCTAACCATATTTGTACAAGAAAGAAAAATTTAGAAGTTACAAATTTAATCATTTTTGTTTTGAAAAATTTGATTACAAAAGTTTAATGCTCTATGTTTGGCCATTGGTTTTGTAAAGTAATCTGCTACATTTTCCTTGGTATTTACAAAGATGATTTTAAAAGATTCATTCTCAACTAAATTCCTCAGGAAATGGTACTTTATATCAATATGTTTGGTTTGGTTATTCTCTATTGGGGAATTTGAAAAATTAATTGCAGCTTGGTTATCACAGTAGATTATGCTATTATTTCTGTTAAATTTTAACCCTAGCTTCATACATTCCTCAATGATATTTTGTAGCCAAATAACTTCTTTCGCAGCTTCTGTCAATGAAACATATTCCGCTTCCATCGTTGACAGACTAACACACTTGTGTTTAAATATACGCCAAGAAACGGGTACTCTATCTATAAGAAATACCATAACCCCGAGTGACACCCTGTCATCCCTATTGGCGGCAAAATACGAATCCGAGTAGCAATTTAAATTTAAGTTACCAATGCCTGATAAGTTTAACATGTAATTCTTTGTTTTCTCAAGATATCCTAAAAGTTTAAGTAATGCGTTCCAATGTTTCATGCCAGGATTCTCTTGGAATTGAGACAGAATATTTACAGCGTAACATATATCTGGTCTAGTTCTACTTGACAAATAGGCTAAACATCCTATCAAACTTCTATATGGGATATTTTGCATTTGTTTTAATTCTCCATCATTCATTGGGCAATCATTTTTGCTCAACGTGATTCCTTTTGTAATAGGGAGTGATGAAATAGGATATTTGAATTTCTTAAACATTTGGCAAACTTTATCAATATACTGCCTTTGATGTATAAAAATTTTGTTATTGATTTCAGTAAATTCCACACCTAACAGTTTTTGGACCTTCCCTAGAGTTTTGATATCAAATTCTTCCTTTAGTAAAGAAACTGCATGATCAATATCACCTTGATGTTTTGAAAATAAAACTATGTCATCCACATATACCAACATTAATACTTTGTTCTGGTAAAAATATGCACAATTGCACCATTTGAGTTTGAAGAAATTTAATTTTCTCAAAGTGGTGTCAAGCTCATTATACCACTCTCTGCCGCTCTGATGTAGGCCATATATTGCCTTTTTCAGCAAACAGACATGATTTTGTTGCTTCGGATCGACATATCCAGGTGGTTGTTTCATAAAAACTTTGGCATTCAATTTAGCATAAAGGTATGCTGACTTGATGTCTAATTGAAAATGCTTCCAGTTAAGCAAACATACAAAAATTGCAAAAAAAGCTCTTATTAAGCAAAAATTTATAACAGGGCTAAATACTTCGTCATACGAATCCCCCTTCTCTTGTGAATATCCCTGAGCCACTAATCGAGCTTTGAATCTCTTTACTATTCCATTTTCATCCCTTTTGATGGTGTATACCCATCTGGATCCGATTATCTTTTGTGAGGTGGGTGTAGGCACTAAGTCCCAAACACCCCTCTCTTGCATTATTGCTATTTCATTATTCATGGCTTCTTGCCATTCTTGCGAGTGCGGAGATTCAATTGCCGATTTATAGTTTTTGGGAACTATTATCTCTATGTTGCTTGCCTCTGGCCTGGATTTGATATCTTTCTTTTCTCTGAAGTTAAACAAATTTTGGTCATAATGTATGTTAGCCTTAGCACAGAATTTTTTAACATCATTATGACTTCTCAGTCTATGTTTATCACCCTTCACTGAGTAGTAGACATCAGTTCGAGTTCCATCAGGCCTGGGTACGACTTTCCTTTCCCAGTCGATGTTTGAACAGGAGGTCAGACCGGAATCAGCAGGAGAGTCCTCTTCCTCACTAGTATGACTAGTGTCATGGCTCTCACCTGCTTCTTCCTCCGACTCACTATCCAAACATCCCGATCCTGAATCTGATGATCGAGTAAAACCCGATTTCTTTTGGGTGAAGTTTCTAGGTCGAATAGGGTCCAGGACGCCTTCCGCTGCTTCCATCTCCTCAAAACGGACATTGCTTATTTCTATTACTTTTCTTTCTTTCACAAGAAGAATTCTATAGCCCCTGGTATTTTCCGCATATCCTACCATAACTCCCAGTTGAGCTCTTAGGTCTAGCTTCTTCCTAAGCTGTTTTGCTATACCAGCATAAGCCTTACATCCAAAAATTCTGAAATGGGATACAGCAGGCTTCTTCCTATAGTGCAATTCGTCTGGAGTTTTAACTTTAAATTTATGGCAAATCCTGTTCTTTGTATAAGTAAAACATAGGATTGCCTCAGCCCACATTTTGTCACCAACTTTACTTTGATTAAGCATTGCCTTGACACAATCTAACGCTGTCAGGTTGAATCTTTCAGATACCCCGTTTTGTTCGGGTGTATATGTGTTAGATCGTTCATGCTTAATCCCTAACTTTCTCAAAAAAGCTTTAAATTGACCGTGACAAAATTCCATGCTGTTATCAGTACGGATGCACAAAATCTTTTTGCCTAATTGTCTCTCCTGACAAGCTTGAAAATCCTGAAAAACTTTAAATACATCTGATTTTTGTTTTAAAATAAAAACAAACACCTTGCGGCTAAAATCATCTGTAATAGTCAAAAAATATTTGTTTTCCCCCAATGAAGCTACAGGCATTGGACCACAAACGTCCATGTGCAGTAATTGCAAAGGTTCTGTAGATCTAATCCTGCCTATTGGTTTGTACGAAATTCTCTTAGATTTTGCAAGTTTGCAATGAATGCAATTTACTTTTGTATATTTTAATTTTGGGAGTCCGTTTGCCGCGGAAACTTTACTTGTTTGGTGCAAGTAGTCTGAGTTAATATGGCCATACCTTCTATGCCATAATTCAGTTTTATTCAGAATTTCAACTGTTGAACTACTAATTTTATTTGACTTTGATTTTAAATCAGATTTGTTTTTCCTTTTATTCAAGTTAGGCCTAATTTTGCTTTGACTTTGACTATTTGTTGCAGGGGATTTTCTAACCTGTTTAGAATTTTTGTCCCTATCCTGATCTCCTTTACGGCCCTCAACACTACTATTTAAACTTTTAGTTGAGTACTGTGGTTTTAAGAAATAAAGCCCTTCTTTACGTTTAGCGTAAAAGAAATTTTCTCCCTCAGAAGTCTTAAACCATAGAACATCTTTGGCTGCACTAAAAGAATAGCCCTGCTCTTCTAACACAGATGCGGCCAACAAGTTACGCCGCAATTTTGGTGAATACATAACATTATGTAACACAATATTATTTGTATGATCTTTAAATTTAACATACATATTCACCGTTCCAATAGCCTCAACTGGGCTTTCCATATCACCCACTGTTAGCAACATAGATGTATCCTTACATTTATCAAATTTAGAAAACATTTTAATATTACAAAAGTGTCGCGTAGCAGCGGTGTCAATCACCCAGCTGAGCCTATTGTCAGGATTATCAACAATATTAGCTTCAACATTAATATTTGAAAATACTTCAATAATATTAGAGCTAGTCAACTTTTTCAACTTTGGGCATTGTGCCTTTACATGACCAGTTTTATTACACATAAAGCATGGTCCTTTCAACTGCCTAATCCTTCCTTCCTCCAGGGAAAGTTCTTTCTGAATTTTATCCAATTTGAATTCTTTATCACTCCAACGGTAGATGATTTGGATGATACTCTGGTACTGATCTGGCAGATACCGGATGGCTTGGAACGCTACGTATACGTCCTCCATGGGATGGTTCATGTTTTTGAGCTTGGTGACAGCTTTCCTTATCCTCGTACAAAAAATGTCTATGGGTGTTGGAAACTTGGTTCTGTTTTCATCGCGATTCTCGTTATCGCGAGAACGTGTTTACATTTTTAGAATGGTTCTACCGTTCTCGTGAACGACTCGTGACGGGAACAGAACATGCCATTCATGCAAATCGCCTTCTCGCCGCGCGCGCATCTGATTTGCATATAGTGAGGGCGCTGCCGTCAACGGTTGTGTTTCCGGAGCGTACCCATCACGGTGTATATATGATAGGACACATTCTCAGTTATTTCTTGGAAAATTTAAAATTTGAAGATAGCAAAGCACGCACTGTCAGAGTCAATAAGTGTTGGCTGGGTTATGAAAGTACACAAGTCCAGTTTTAAAGAAAAACTTCGTTCACTTTATTTGGTGAAAAACACAACTCGGCATATTACACGTACCTGGTAATTTTCCATGCCGTAAAACATCAAAAATATACTATGTACAAAAGATTTTTAGTTGTAAATAACTAGACAGAGATTCCTTGAAGCATTTGGTAGTAAGTTACTATACTACCTCTATCACTTGCGTGTATTTCAGCCACCATCACTTGGCAAAGGGAAACCAAAGGATAAAACATCAGGAAAATATTTAAAGCGGCTTCCGAACGTTTGTAAGTAAATTTAACGTTCAATACATGCTGGTCCAAACTGACCACATCTGCATCCGTTTCAACTATTCACCGTCGTCAAACGATATTCCGCAGTGCTTCTGTCAAAAAAACATTTCTGTCTGCCTGCATCAGACCATCAGTGTCTATCTCGTCTGACTTCTTCAGACGTCTGATCTCGATCGACTCCTTTCGACCTTCTCATTTGCTTCAAGAAACCTCTGCCCTATATATCCGAGAATGGACAGTTCCGGAAACGCCCCCGGATATGCAAATCAGATGCGTACGCATTGAGAACTGATTTGCATGAAACCTCATGTTGAAAAACGTCACGGTTCACGCCGGTGAACGGGAAGAGTCGTTCATATTAAATTTGCATAAACGCCCGTTCACAGGAACGTGAATCGCGATGTATTGATTATTTCCAACATTATTCAGATCTGATCTGATCTTATCGGCAGACCTTAGTGATCTCGGAGTTAGTCAGTGAGACTCTCAGACCATGTAGTAGACATGAAAGACCTTTATGGAAGGCAGACCTTGATCGGTAGAGAGTAGTCTAACTTCCAAAGCCATGACGTGTGACCTGATGATGGTGGCTTCATTAACGTGCACGGCATGTGTGGTACAGTAGCTGTTTTTTCTACTTACCGATGTTATAGTAACTGAGAGTGTGTGCCTAGTCATAGACTGGGTAAAACCTTTTTCATGAGCTTGCTAGCTCATTGTATATAGTTTTGCTTTGCAACGAATGTTACAGTGTTTTATTTTGTAACTTTATCTGATGCAATGGATCTCACAACAAATAAATTGTGTTTGTGTTTAACGAGCTTGCTTTCTTGAGAAAACACATCACTACTGCGTATCATCTGCTACAAATTTTTTCTTACCAGCACTTCAGATATGGATATGGCCAAACACTGCTAAATCTGCAAATGACTTTCAAATTTTCTAGTCTAGTCGCTCAGCTAACATAGCAAAGAGCATTTCGAGCAGCCGACAATGGGTTCCTCGATTTCCGGGCGAAGACTGAAAAACTCGTCCAACAGATGAACTAGATTAGCGCGCGTTGGGGCCTCAAAATGCGCCTCCAACTTCTCCCACGCATCCGCCAGGCTGTCGTTGATGTCGAGCAGTTCTCTGTATTCCGCCGATATGTTTCGAAATAGGATGGAAAGTGCGCGGTCGCTGCTGCGCATGTACTCCTCTCGCTCGCGTCGTGACGTAGACTCGTCGACTGGCAATGCAGTACGGTTGACATGGCCGTAGCATCCTTCTCCTTTTAGGATAAAAGAAATTTCATTACGCCAGGTGACGTAATTGTCCCTGTTTAACGCTTCTATGCCGTTGCTCACCTCCATGTTAGAAACTTGGTTTTGTTTACATCTCGATTCTCGTTTCGCGGGAGCGTGACGTCATTATTAAAATGATTATTCCGTTCTCGTGAACGAATCGCGATGTGGACAAAACTTGGCTGACCATGCAAATCACCTTTCTCGCCGCTCACGCATCCTGTTTTGCATATCCAGAGGGCGTTGCCGGCAACGGTTATGTTCCGGAACGCACCCACTTCGGGTATAAAGGCTAGACACTTTTCTGGTTTTAAGTCAGATCGCTTTAAAGGAGATCGCTTTGTTTTAAGTGAGATCGCTTTGGTCATTAGACCGGTTAGTCATTCGATCGATATACTGATCGATGGAAGGATCTAGATCGGGCAGACGGATCTTCGTAAAGTCATGTTTCGATGTTGTCGAAAGTTACGATAAAGTGTTTATCGGTGAACGCGGATATTTAAACTAAACTTAGTAGTTTTTGATGGTTCTCAGTTAAGGAGACCATGTTTCCCGTGTTGTGGACTTTATAGTGCTGATCCGGAAAGTTTAAAGTTTTTGCCATAGCCTGTGCCCAGCTAGTGGTGGCGTCGGAAAGTGCACGTGGTCACGTAAGTGTGAAATGCTTTTATTCCACTTACTTGTGTAAATAATACGTTAACCAGAAACGTGTCTAGGCATGGAACTTACACTGAAAAACCTTCATATGAGCTGTAGTGCTCATGTTTTGTAAATAGTATGCTTTGGTTATTTGGCTTACCTGTTTTTCATGATATATACTGTAAGCAAATACAATGGATTCACTCTTCAATAAAAGTGATTTTGATTTAAACTGGAACTGTTCTCATTTAACACTTCTACTGCTACTTGTATTCCTACAACTACTATCTAACGTTTGTTATAGCTGCAACACTCTGTTTTAAATTTTCAACGAAGTTGTGGAACCAGAATTTCGTGGCTCATAGTTATTCTATCACCAGCTTCATCAGAAATTTAATTATACGTTAATTTTCAATATATAACTTACGGATATGATACATATTTCCGTCAAAGGTTATGGGCCCAGTGCTCCCCATAACAACTTTAAAAATTTAGAAGTGTTAGAGTTCCAACGAATTCTGTCGACGGGGGCCGCGGACGGCGCCATTTGCATGTCGACGAAAGTGTAAACAAAACAACTGTTCAGCTCAGTTCCAAAAGGCCACCTTGCCATGGAGGCAAATAAAATTACTGCATTAACTAGAGACAATTACGTCACTTGGAGGAATGAAGTTTCATTCGCTCTTAAAGGAGAGGGCTGTTTCGGATTTGTAGACCGAACAGCGTTACCGGTGGATGAAAAAACGTCACGCCGTGATTATGAAGATCACATGCGAAGAAAGGACCGCGCGTTAGCAATCCTGTTCCAGAATGTTTCATCTGATTACCAAGAGTTAATTGACATTAACGACGATCCGGCAGATGCGTGGGATAAGTTAAAAACGCACTTCGACGCGCCGACTCGCGCCAACCTGGTGCGTTTACTGGATGAGTTCTTCAGCCTACATCCGGAGCCAGATGAACCGGTGGATATCTTCTGTACGCGTTTGAAGAAGGCGGTCGCCAAATTGAAGGACGTCAAGCACCCGGTGGAAAGCGTCTATGTGGCATTCCAGGCCATAAGATACCTCTCTGATGACTTCCAAGGAATAGTTCAACTAATCTACAGATGGGAGGACAAAGATTTCACTTTGGAGAAAATCCAACATGAATTGTCTGCGGAAGAAGGACGTATCCGGCAACTCCGTAGTGATAGAAACAATGTAAGTCAAAATTCATCTGTATTCTTGTCTCAGAGTAATGTAAATGTAAAGTGTAAAAATAACAAAGTGTTTAAAAGTGTTAAACCAGTTAAAAGGGTCATAGGACCATGTTATTTTTGTAAGAAGGCAGGTCATTTAAGGAAGAATTGCCCTATTCTTAAGTCTAGCTCAAATATAATTGAATTGTATTCATCTGCTAGAGTTGAAGCTAATACTGTGCAGGATCCTAGCAATAGACTCAGCTGGGTAATTGACACCGCTGCTACGCGGCACTTTTGCAATGATATTAATTTATTCTCAAAATTTAAGGAAAGCAAAGGTGCATCTATGTCGCTAGCAGTGGGTGATATTGAGAGCCCAGTTGAGGCTATCGGTACGGTCAAAATGTATGTTCAGTTTCAGAACATAAGAAGTAATATTGTTTTGTCTGATGTAATGTTTTCGCCTAAGTTAAGACGAAACTTATTAGCCGCATCTGTTCTTGAGGAACAGGGGTATACTTTTAAAGGGGCTAATGGGGTATTGTGGTTTTACACTCCAAAGGGAGAAAAATTCTTCTATGCTAAGCGAAAAGAAGGGTTATATTTTTTAAAACCTCAATACGAAGTTCAGACTGCAAATAACAATATTGAAGACCGTAAAACTAAAGGAAAGGATCAGGGTAGGGATAAAAATTCTAAGAAAGATAGAAAACCCCTAAATAAGAAAAACAGTATTGACAAAATGAAAAATTTGCCTAGAATAAATAAAAGTAAACGTAACTCTGAGGTGAAGTCGAGGTCAAAAGAAAAGGTTAATGAGAAACCAAGTTGTGCGGTTTCTGAGGTTTTGAATAAAACGGAACTCTGGCATAGGAGATATTGCCACATTAACTCTGATTATTTATATCAGACAAGTAAAGTTTCCGCGGCTAATGGACTCCCTAGACTAAAAAATGCAAAAATTAACTGTACACACTGTAAGTTAGCAAAGTCTAAGAGAATTTCTTTTAAGCCAATTGGTAGGATAAGGTCCACTAAACCTTTACAATTACTCCATATGGATGTGTGTGGTCCCTTACCTACAGCTTCAATGGGCGGAAACAGATACTTTTTGACAATAACTGACGACTTCAGCCGGAAAGTGTTTGTTTATATAATGAAACAAAAATCAGAGGTGTTTAAGATATTTAAAGAATTCCAAGCTAAGGAAGAAAGGCAGCTAGGCAAAAAGATTTTGTGTATCCGTACGGACAATGGTATGGAGTTCTGTCACAACCAGTTCAAGGCATACTTAAATAAATTGGGGATTAAATCGGAAAGGTCAAATGCATATACACCCGAACAGAACGGGGTTTCTGACAGATTTAATCTGACTGCACTAGATTGTGTGAAAGCTATGCTTGATCAAAGCAAGGTTGATAACAGAATGTGGGCAGAAGCGATTTTGTGTTTTACACACACCAAGAACAGAATATGTCATAAGTTCAAAACCAAAACTCCACACGAGTTATATTATGGAAGGAAGCCAGCCGTTGCTCACCTCAAAGTTTTCGGGTGCAAAGCCTATGTGGGCACAGCCAAACAAATTAGAAATAAGTTGGATATGAGAGCCCAAATAGGAATCATGGTCGGATATGCCGAAAGCACCAAAGGCTATAGGATTTATATAGCGGGTAAAAAGAAAGTTGAGGAAACTTCTAATGTAAGGTTTGAGGAAGGAGTGGCAGCAGAAGGCGTCCTGGGCCCTAATTACCCTAAAGGAATCACCTTGAGGAAATCGAACGTTACTCAGTCGATTGACTCGGAATCAGAATGCTTAGGAGGAGTGTCAGAGGAAGAAGCAGGTGAGAGCCGTGACACTAGTAAATCTAGTGGGGATGAGGACTCTCCTGCTGATTCTGGTCTGACACCCTGCTCAGATATTGACTGGATACGGAAAGCAGTACCTAGCCCTGATGGGAGTAGGACGGATATTTACTACTCAGTAAAAGGTGACAATAAAAGGCTGAGATCTCATAATGATGTCAGAAAGTTTTGCGGAAAAGCTAACATTCATTATGATCAGCAAATGTTTAATTTTAGAGAGAAAAAGGGGGTAAGTGATATCAAAAGGAAACCAGAAGCAAGCAATGTTGAGATCTTGATACCCAAGAGCTATAAATCGGCAATAGAATCTCCCCAGTCCGATAAATGGCAAGAAGCCATGGATGATGAAATAGCTACAATGCAAGAGAGGGGTGTCTGGGACTTAGTGCCTGCACCCATCTCACAACAAAAAATTATAGGAAGTAGATGGGTTTATACCATTAAGAAGGATGAAAGGGGAAATGTTAAACGATTCAAAGCTCGCCTAGTAGCTCAAGGATATACCCAGATAAAGGGGGACTCATATGATGAAGTGTTTAGCCCTGTGATTAATTTTAGTTTAATCAGAGCTTTTTTCTCCATATTTGTTTGCATGCTTAAATGGAAACATTTTCAACTGGACATTAAGTCCGCATATCTTTATGCCAAGTTGAATGATAAAATTTTCTTGAAACAACAAAATGATATAGACCATACAGTTTCACTTTTGAGTAAAGAATTTGATATCAAAGAATTGGGAAAAGTCAAAAGACTTTTGGGTGTGGAATTTAAGGAACTTAGTTGTAAACGAGTCTTTTAAAATTAACTTTGTTAATACTAAAGATAACGTAGCAGATTACTTCACGAAGCCAATGACTAAAGATAGAGTTTTAAAATTTAGTAATGATATCTTTAAAATATAAAATTTAACTGTTCAAATAAAAATTTTACTTTAAATTTTTTTTTCATATTTTCAAAGTATAAATGGTTAGGGTATTTTATAATTTATTCCTCTCTCATTGATACAAAGGAAATGTATCTTGAGTATATATTGTTATGTGACAATGAACTGTTACTTTTCTCACATTACACTTGAAAAAAAAAATATATATCCATTTTTACTACACGCATAATGCATTTTCGCTTATGTGAATAAAATGTTATCTGAATGTACATTATTGATATAATTCACATGAAACATAAAATTTTTAATCTGTGTTTATCTCATATGTATATTTACCTTCTGTATCTTTTATTATCATTGCCATTGTATTGGGTATTTAGTGTGTATACTAGTCATGGGCTAAGATAATAAAACTTAAATTTTTAATCTTAAATGTTAAATTTCATAGTTATACATTAAATTTTCTACAAACTTGAATTTGATGTTTAGACTTAAATTTTTAATCTTAAATGTTAAATTTCATAGTTATACATTAAATTTTCTACAAACTTGAATTTGATGTTTAGACTTAAATTTTTAATCTTAAATGTTAAATTTTATAGTTATACATTAAATTTTCTATAAACTTGAATTTGATGTTTAGACTTAAATTTTTAATCTTAAATGTTAAATTTCATAGTTATACATTAAATTTTCTACAAACTTGAATTTGATGTTTAGACTTAAATTTTTAATCTTAAATGTTAAATTTCATAGTTATACATTAAATTTTCTACAATTTGATTTTGATGTTTAGATTTAAATTTTTAATCTTAAATGTTAAATTTCATAGTTATACATTAAATTTTTCTACAAACTTAAATTTGATGTTTAGATTTTAATTTTTAATCTTAAATGTTAAAATTGATAACTATACCTAAAATTTTTCTAGAGCTTAAAATTTTTTGATATCTTTAGACTTTTAAATTTTAAACTTAATGTTTGTTATAAATTTTCAAAATAGTAAAGAAATAGCTTTCTTCAGTATGAGCTAGTACTTAAGAAAGGGCAATAGTATGGTTATACTGTTTTCTTTGACTATGTTATCCTTAAACATGTAATTTAAAGAATGCTTATGATCTACATAATAGATAAGTGTACTCATTTGATTGTTGCCATTTTGAGAAAAGGCTATTCACTTTCTAAATATTATAAGTGTTATAAATTTCTTTAATGTATAAAATTTTGTGTATGCATACATTATGTTTTTAGGATACTAAGAACTTTGATTCTTAGGATAACCTTTTGTTGGATGAAAGCATGGGCGCCGAGAGTTGGTGTTTTTGCATGAGGGGGCCGATTGTTAGAAACTTGGTTTTGTTTACATCGCGATTCTCGTTTCGCGGAAGCGTGACGTCATTATTAAAATGATTATTCCGTTCTCGTGAACGAATCGCGATGTGGACAAAACTTGGCTGATCATGCAAATCACCTTTCTCGCCGCTCACGCATCCTGTTTTGCATATCCAGAGGGCGTTGCCGGCAACGGTTATGTTCCGGAACGCACCCATCTTCGGGTATAAAGGCTAGACACTTTTCTGGTTTTAAGTCAGATCGCTTTAAAGGAGATCGCTTTGTTTTAAGTGAGATCGCTTTGGTCATTAGACCGGTTAGTCATTCGATCGATATACTGATCGATGGAAGGATCTAGAAGGATCTAGATCGGGCAGACGGATCTTCGTAAAGTCATGTTTCGATGTTGTCGAAAGTTACGATAAAGTGTTTATCGGTGAACGCGGATATTTAAACTAAACTTAGTAGTTTTTGATGGTTCTCAGTTAAGGAGACCATGTTTCCCGTGTTGTGGACTTTATAGTGCTGATCCGGAAAGTTTAAAGTTTTTGCCATAGCGTGTGCCCAGCTAGTGGTGGCATCGGAAAGTGCACGTGGTCACGTAAGTGTGAAATGCTTTTATTCCACTTACTTGTGTAAATAATACGTTAACCAGAAACGTGTCTAGGCATGGAACTTACACTGAAAAACCTTCATATGAGCTGTAGTGCTCATGTTTTGTAAATAGTATGCTTTGGTTATTTGGCTTACCTGTTTTTCATGATATATACTGTAAGCAAATACAATGGATTCACTCTTCAATAAAAGTGATTTTGATTTAAACTGGAACTGTTCTCATTTAACACTTCTACTGCTACTTGTATTCCTACAACTACTATCTAACGTTTGTTATAGCTGCAACACTCTGTTTTAAATTTTCAACGAAGTTGTGGAACCAGAATTTCGTGGCTCATAGTTATTCTATCACCAGCTTCATCAGAAATTTAATTATACGTTAATTTTCAATATATAACTTACGGATATGATACATATTTCCGTCACTCCATAGTCTTTAACTGTGACTAGAGTGCTTTGTTTACCTTTCTGCTTGATGCAAATGGCGCCGGTCGCGGCCCCCGTCGATGGAATTCTCAACTCTTCACTGCTGCTTTATATCGATAAAAGTTATGGCCTTGACATATCTGGGGCCCGTAACCAAAATGCTAGACTGTTAGCTGGCGACTAGAAAGTCATTTAGCAGATTTAGCAGTGTTTGGCCATATCCATATCTGAAGTGCTGGTAGAAATTTTAGTAGAAGATGATACGCAGTAGTGAAGTGTTTTTTCAAGAAAGCAAGTTCGTCAAACACAAACACAATTTTATTCTTGTGAGATCCATTGCACAATATAAGGTTACAAAATCACTGTAACATTCGTTGCAAAGCAAAACTATATACAATGAGCTAGCAAGCTCATGAAAAGGGTTTGTAAACAGTTTATGACTAGGCACACACTCTCAGTTACTATAACATCGGTAAGTAGAAAACAGCTACATTACCACAAATGCCGTGCACGTTAATGAAGCCACCATCATCAGGTCACACATCATGGCATTACAAGTTAGACTACTCTCTGTCTAATCAAGGTCTACCTCTTCTACTAGAAAGTCTGCAAGGTCTGCATAACTACAAGGGCATCCTTCCTTAAAGGTCTGGTCAAGTTTGAAGGTCTGAATAACTGAGAATGTGTCCTATCATATATACACCGTGATGGGTACGCTCCGGAACACAACCGTTGACGGCAGCGCCCTCATTATATGCAAAACAGGATGCGCGCACGGCGAGAAGGCGATTTGTGACGGAATTATGTATCATATCCGTAAGTTATATATTGAAAATTAACGTATAATTAAATTTCTGATGAAGCTGGTGATAGAATAACTACGAGCCACGAAATTCTGGTTCCACAACTTCGTTGGAAATTTAAAACAGAGTGTTGCAGCTATAACAAACGTTAGATAGTAGTTGTAGGAATACAAGTAGCTGTAGAAGTGTTAAATGAGAACAGTTCCAGTTTAAATCAAAATCACTTTTATTGAAGAGTGAATCCATTGTATTTGCTTACAGTATATATCATGAAAACAGGTAAGCCAAATAACTAAAGCATACTATTTACAAAACATGAGCACTACAGCTCATATGAAGGTTTTTCAGTGTAAGTTCCATGCCTAGACACGTTTCTGGTTAACGTATTATTTACACAAGTAAGTGGAATAAAAAGCATTTCACACTTACGTGACCACGTGCACTTTCCGACGCCACCACTAGCTGGGCACACGCTATGGCAAAAACTTTAAACTTTCCGGATCAGCACTATAAAGTCCACAACACGGAAAACATGGTCTCCTTAACTGAGAACCATCAAAAACTACTAAGTTTAGTTTAAATATCCGCGTTCACCGATAAACACTTTATCGTGACTTTCGACAACATCGAAACATGACTTTACGAAGATCCGTCTGCCCAATCTAGATCCTTCCATCGATCAGTATAAGCAAGCTATCCAACGAGCTTTCCAAGCGATCGATCCGTCGATCAAAACGATCTACATTAAAACCAGAGCGATCTACTAACAAAGCGATCTACCTTAAAAGCGATCTGACTTAAAACCAGAAAAGTGTCTAGCCTTTATACCCGAAGATGGGTGCGTTCCGGAACATAACCGTTGCCGGCAACGCCCTCTGGATATGCAAAACAGGATGCGTGAGCGGCGAGAAAGGTGATTTGCATGATCAGCCAAGTTTTGTCCACATCGCGATTCGTTCACGAGAACGGAATAATCATTTTAATAATGACGTCACGCTCCCGCGAAACGAGAATCGCGATGTAAACAAAACCAAGTTTCTAACAATTTGCATGAATGGCATGTTCTGTTCTCATCACGAGTCGTTCACGAGAACGGTAAAACCATTCTAAAAATGTAAACACGTTCCCGCGATAACGAGAATCGCGACGAAAACAGAACCAAGTTTCCAACAAAAAGTACTACGTGTTTCTAATTAGCGAGATATTTTATAGAAATCTATAAGTGTCCCCCGCTTGCGCGGGTCGCAAATTCGATCAAATAAAATTTTGCTTTTTTTTTTAATAGGATTCTTTCATGGATGTGAATTATGCTCTTTCCGAGTACTTCCCGCATTTTTCGTGTTTTGCCTGAGAAATTTTCTTCTTTCCGCGGACGAAAATCCTTTCCTCCGTACACAGTATGTCTGCAGGTTACAGAAATCCCGAAAATGTCGTGAAATTGGCCATATATGCCCCAAACTGATAAAAAATTTGAATAAAGCAACGAATTTTTTATCAGAGACACTCCTTTCTTACATCTGAAAATCTGTTTTACCGCGATTGCGAAAACGGCGTTCGCATACGGCGATTCCACCAATGAATATCTTTTTGCCATTTTTACAATATATTTGCATCGACTTGAATTTTTTTTATAATTATTTCATTTAATATCCAAAGAATAAAAACCAAACCATTTTTCTACCAAACCATTTTAATAAAATGAAGGATTATTTTGCAGCAGCATCACAAAAATCTGCATTTGTACGCGATCCTCGGCATACCTCGTTTAATTTGAAAAATATTTCCCACTTTTCCAATCTGTTTGCATTGACTACAGTGTTTGTAATTGTTTCGCATTTTATACAAAAAAATTATTTTACAAACGTATTATTTATAAAATAAAGGGCTATTTTGAAAACAAAAAGAAAAAATTCGACACTTTTCAAATAAAATGGCTAAAATCATATGACTGGCTTGAGATTCAACAAAAGGACGATGCAACCCTTATGTTCTGCAAGTTTTATAAAAAATACAAAAAAAAAAAGGAATCCATTTTCAAACATCAAGTCAAAATTATTACGTAATTCTATTTGCCTAGTAAAATAGTTTTCGTCGATATTCGGCTTCGGCGATCAAAAATCGTTAAAATTTTTAATTGCTATTGCTGCATGAAAATTAATCATAAAATCATTTTAAAAATCAAAATATAAAGTAAATACAGTCGGCCTTTGAATTTTGCAGTTTACAGACAAAAAAAATCGTAAATTCGCATGCGAGTCATTTTACATAAAATAACCCATGTAGACGTTTTTATGTCAGCAAGTAAAATCATAACGTAAGCATGGGGTCAGTCAGGAATTTGAGTATTTTTGCTAACAAGTGGGGGGGGGGGGGGGTATAAAATTACCAAAAATGTGCTTACTTAATACTTCTCCTAATTAATTTTTATAAAGAATGTTAGTAAGAATGTTAAAAGAATGTTAGTTTTAAGAATTAAAAAATTTAAATGTCGGAAGAAAATGAGTTATAGTTAATGCTTTCTTTTTTATTTCTTTCTAAATTAGCATGGTAAAAAAAAAATGAAATTTTAAGTTTTTCTCCTTATGACAGAAAATCTCTCCCAAAATTTTCTGGAAGGAGAGAAATTCTCATCCTCTTTTCCTGACTTAGTGGGAACCCTGATTAACGGCATCATCGGTGTCCACTGCAGAGTCAAATGACTTGTCATGTGATTAGTCATTTGATATAAGAAAGAATCTTATAAAATGCTGATAATTAAATAACCATTTTGATTTCTTAATACTTTTCATTGTTGAGTAAACCTGTGAAAAATACACCATGGCATAGCTGCCAACTTTCCCGGTTTTTCACTATATCTCCCGGTCTCCCGGGTAATTCGCTCAATCTCCCGGTTTTCACTCAACGGTCCTTATTTTCCCCCTTTCTAGGCAGAAATCACTCGAATGCAAATCGTGACTTTCATCTGCTACCGCGGTGTAGAAATGGATCGCGATTGATGTTTGTATTTTAGTATTTGTATCTACAGGTTACAAAAATAAAAAAAATCGGAAATAGATCACTAATTTTCCGAAAATGTTACGAAATGCGAAACGAAGTCACAAATTTAGAAATCAAAGTTTTCCCGTTTTTTCGTCTAAAAATGCATTTCTCAGCTATCGTGTAATCAGCGCTCGCAAACTGCAATTATTCCCACAGCGTCACGAGAGAGATGACCAATGATTATCTATTTAATGTGGGAAAAACACATTTGCATCGACTAAAATTTTATTAAATTTTTTTGTTTTATATACAAAACAATTGTTCAAACATATTATTAATGAAATGAAACTATTTTTTTCAGCAGTAGTGCTAAAAACGACGTTTGTGCGCGATCCTCCTTATACACTGCTGGCCATCCAAAATGCAACACCATGAAAGACGAGATATCAAAGCCAAATTTATTGGACAAAGAACATAAAGTAAAAGGATGAATTGATTGAAAATACAGCCCCGTTCGACTTGCGGAACATGAAGAAATCAGTATTTTGTGCAGCTGCCATGGCTGACAATAACTGCTGCTACGCGCCTCGGCATTGAAAGAAAGAGACTTTGAATGTGTTCTTGGGGTATGTCAGTCCATACTGCTTCCACACGTTGCCAAACTTCATCTGTCGTAGCAGCTGGTGTTGTTTGCTGGGCCAGTCGTTTGCCAATCATCGACCAGACCTTTTCAATGGGAGACAGATCTGGAGAATGGGCGGGCAAAGGAAGCAGTGAAACTTGGTGGGCATTGAAGAAATGCTGAACGATATGTGCCACGTGTGGTCTCGCATTGTCCTGTTGAAACTTTGCCGCAGACAAGCTTTGAAGGTAAGGTAAGACAACAGGCTCCAAAACTTCAGAAATTTAGTGTTGGCTGTTGAGTGTACCGGCAATGCCTATTAGGAGGGTGCGGGAGTAAAATCCAATGCCACCCCAAACCATAACGCCAGGTGAAGGACCGGTATGGCGATGCATAATGCAAGAGTTATGCACTCTCTCGCCACGGTGCCGCCAAACCCGGATACAACCATCGTCGTGTTGTAGACAATCGTGATTCGTCTGAAAACACAATGCCGTGCGATTCGCTTGTCCACGTCCGGCGTTCAACGCACCATTGCAGCCGCATATGCCTATGGTCTGGAGTCAAAGGTAATCGCAGCAATGAACGCCTTGCTGAAATTGTACGTTGCTGCAGACGACGTCGAATGGTACGTGCTGACACAGATTGTTGTGAAACAGACCATAATTCTTGCGCTAGGGTTGTTGATGTTGCAGTGCGATCCATCATTGCTATGCGCACAATATGCCTGTCCTCACGTTCAGTGGTGCGACGAGGCTGGTGCAACCGTTCCTGTTGGTTGGTCCGTCCCTCCTGCATCCACTGATTCCATATTCGCATCACTGTGGCTTGATTTCGTCCAACACGAGCACCGATTTGTCGGAAGGGTAATCCGCCATCTCTATAAGCCACAATTCTTCCTTTGTCAAACACAGAAACGTGCTGAAATGGCTGCCGCATTCTTCGACGAGGCATACTGAAGCTTCCAACACAAAAATACAGGGTGAAAACAACATTCCTGTACTTAAAAACAGCCTTCTCTTCTCCCCTTAAATAGCTCTTGTAGGTAGCGCAACTGGCGCACATGATTTTCATATGAGCTAAAATTCTAATCATTTGTATTCCCTATCGAGGTCTACGTATGGTGCAAATTTCATGCTTATTGGATGCTTCCTTTATGGTGTTGCATTTTGGATGGCCAGCAGTTTATTTCGTTTTATTATGAAACTATATTTCCACTTTTGCAATCTGTCAGCATTGTCAAATTTTTTTACAATTATTTCGTATTTTATGCAGAAAAACTATTGTTCAAACGTAATATTAATGAAATGAAATGAAAGGCTATTTTGCAGCAGTATCGCGAAAAATGGCATTTGTGCGCGATCTTCCATATATTGTTTAATTGTGGAAATAATTTCCACTTTTGCAATCTGTCATCATCGTCGAATTTTTTTATAATTATTTCGTATTTTATACAGAAAAACTATTGTTCAAACGTAATATTAATGAAATGAAAGGCTATTTTGTAGCAGTATTGCGAAAAATGGCATTTGTGCGCAATCCTCCATATATTTCATTTAATTGTGAAAATAATTTCCACTTTGGCAATCTGTCTACATCGTCTAAAATTGGATTTATCAAAATCTCCCGGTTTTTTCATATTTTTGCGCAAAAATCTCCCGGTTTTTTCATATTTAGAGGTTGGCAGCTATACCATGGTGATAGTTTCCATTTAAATTCATATTTCAGACATGTGATTTTCAAAAGTGACTAATACTTTCAATAACCCACGAAACTCTGAGATTTAATTGACTTTCACATTTTAAACCAACGATTTCCAATTTTTTCGTTGGGAGTCATGGAGTTAGAGAGTAGAACTTGTAGGAAAAATTTTCGTTTCCCATTAATATTTCGACAACCCCTGGTCTTAGAAACTCGAAACTTGGACTAAATTTATGGGGAGCTACTTCAAAATTTCATTAAATTCGGTGCAGCCGTTGTCCCGTGATGTTGGATCATACATACATTCTTTATATATATATATATAGATAATACTAGGTAGCGTTATGGATTATAATCCTATAGTTTTTACAAAGATAGATACTTGAATCATTGACCTTCACGTTTTAGCTTTGGTTTTCGCTTTTCATGAGAATGCTGACTAAGTAGGTGGTATAAACAAACACATATGCAAGCTGTTGTGGTGCTTCTGATTTAAAAGACATGTCGACTGAAGTATTTAAAGGGATGGTTTCGTACATGACAATTATTCTGTGTTTATTTTAACAATGAGGGTCTTGGATAGAACGTTTAGAAGGTGATTAGTGCTGAAAATTCTTATTGCTGGTTTTTAGGGGGAGTACATGAATTGCAATAATCATGTCAAAAAGAGTAAAATATATTTCTGAAAGTAAAATTTAACAATTGATGAATGAATCTCAGTGATATAAGTGAAGAAAGTGAAATAATTGCTATGTTCTTTAGTGTGGAAATTTATTTAAAAGATAATCAATGTGGGTAATGACATTTTTGATATTTTGGGTACTGATAATTAGAGTTTAAATTTCGAAGATCTGTCATCTCTTCAATTTTCTGAACTCTGGACTAAATATAAACAGTTCAAAGCCTCTTTTAAAGAAAATTAATTTTTTAATCTTTATCTCATCGACGATATTATACAGGTAATAGTAAACAAAACATACAAGTTTTCAAGCTCATGTTTAAAAAGCAATGGTGGAGTCGGGTCTCAAAATGCAATAAAACCTTTATATTTCTGTGATAATGGTAGATATAAGCAAAGCTTATCTGATATGATTTGCCTGGGCCTAGAGTAGTAGACAATTCTCGCTACGCATGGTCCCATGGAGGCGCTTCTTCCTTCACTCAGCGGTCATGAACAAGTTAAAATTGAACCGCTAGAATTTCGGTGCATGACAGTTTCTTGCTCGAAGAAATTTCAGATTTCCTTTTATAGATTATAACCTTGTTTGATGTTATTAATCTGCTATTGACGATGTAAAAATCTAAAAATAAATAGATACCTAAAATGTTTACAGTTTAGTTGTGTTTTCAGAAGTGCTAATTTGACAATTATTATTAATTGAAGGTTAAATCTGTTTCATTTTCAACTTACCTGTGACCAAGAGTAGTTCATGCTCCCCCCCCCCCCCCACCCGATTGGAAAATTCAAGTATTGCAATAAAATTACATGTTTTTAGCGATACAAAATGATAGTTTTTAAATTCAGAAATGTCGAAATATTTAAAAAACCGAAGGATAAAGATTTTACTTGTAACGAAATAAACATATTAGGGAAATTTTAAAATAAGAGTTGCTAAATTCGTAATGTCCAATAAATATAACTGGAAAAAAGACTGAAATATTGCGATGATCGACAAATTAAGAGTAAATAATCAAAAGAAAAAAATAAGAATATAAATTAATCAAAAATTACCTAAAATCATTGGTAACCACCCCTAAATTATAGAAAAATTAATTGTCAGCCTTCTTAAAAATAAGAGGAATAAATAATAGTAAATTCGTCCTCAGTATGGTAAAATATGAAAGTATAATAAAATATAAAAAGTAAAATATAAAAAGATCCAAGGTGAGAAAACTGAAGAAATAATATGTAATTATGGGAAAAAAATAAAGCTGAAAAATTCTTAGTAATAAACAATTTTTTTTTTTATGATGGAAACAAATATTATAAAACAGATGTAAAGGCCTATAATGAAAATCATTGGTAAGATTAAAAACAAGGTTAAAAAATATTAGAGAATATAAATGCTTAAAATATTCATAACATGGTTAAATGAAAAATCTAAATTTGAAATACTTTTAAGAAATAGAAAAGATAAGGGTACTTACAATGACTTACAGAAAAGAATTGGCAACACAAATAACACAATGTTGCATACTTCTGTTTCAAGGATATGCTGGATCCCCTTCGTCGGTGCAAGAGAACCAGTTTCGAGATACACCTCAAAATATCCAGTATTCTACAAAATATGAGAGATTTCCAGAAGTTTCTTTAGGGTCTATAAAAGAGTCATCACTCAGTTGGAAAGCAGTTGATGATATACAGGTTATATTGAACTGTGACTTTCGTCAATGTTTTGAGAATAGACCTTCATCAATATTTTGAGAATAAATAGTAGCTGCTGTTTTGTGAAATGACTTTCGTCAATGTTTTGAGAATAGAAGCTCTTATTTTGTGAAATTATTAGTGGAGCATTTAAGTGCTGTTTAACAGTATATTGTTCCTGTTTACGTTGAGCTTGAGAATAAACGCGTCAGTTATACAGAAATTTGTTTTTATTCTTGTGTCCTGAGTGCACAAGAATAAAAACAATGCCAACTTATTTGGAGTAAAAATCAGGAGATTTAAAAAAATATCAGAATAGCACGTAAAATGAGTTTTACAGAACAAATCGACATAAATCTGATTTTCAAAGGACACAATGTAAATAATGCACAAATGTGTGAAACACAAAGCTGTTTTGAGATCTCTTTGGAAACAGTTATGTTCATTTAATACATTTGTACATTATTTACATTGTATCCTTCATCTCTCAAAATATTTTGATACAAAGTTACATTACATACTTTTTATGTTCTGTATAAATATTATTTATAACATTTTTAAGAGAAAAAGCCTTTTCAGCCTACCTGACAAAAACATGAAAAGTTAACCAAATGAATTTTATTTTGATAACATGTTTACAGTAGCCTTTCTTGCTTTTACTAAAAAGGATTTAGAAAATTCTGTTTCATGACACTTGTTATCCTGTTTAAATTTTACAATCAAAATATTTTCAAGAGTTTTTGTTGTCATAGTAGAGTGGAACTGAGTCAATTTTTTTTTTTTTTTTTTTTTTTTTTCTTTTTACATTCACTTTCTGCATTGCTGTGAGGAATGGTTAGTATGTCTTTTAAAACTTTAAAAATCCTATCATATTTACGAATTCCACCCACAGTACGCGTCTTTCCTATGAAACCAATTAACACATCGGTACCAGCATCTTCAGACTGTACTAACTCCTCACACTGGAGTGCTATAAATTGTTTTTGCAACTCATTCCATGCTACATCATTGCTCTCACCATCTCAAACTGTGAGTAGAAATGGGAATTTCTCCACAATATATCTAATACTTAATAATTAATTAATTTTGGTGCTGTTTCAGAAAGGTGGCCACGTCTTTTCGATGACCAACCATAACAGCAGCATTGTCTGCACCAAAATCAACACAATTTGAAATTGGAATATTTAATTTACCCAATTCATCAATAATCATTTTTGAAATATTCTCTCCAGTTGAGTCTCCATTCAAATTTGGAAGACATAAAACAGCACTTTTAATTTTATCATTTGTCTCATTAAAATAAGTAACAATAATTAGGTACAACTTCGAATCATTTTTATTTTCCTTATATACATAATGTATAAGGAAAGTATTGTGACGGGGTCGAAAATTCGAATTTGAGTTTTCGACGGGAGAGCACATTTTAAGCATCTCTGATGACAAATCAAACATTTTTGAAGTGGTGTGTGTGTGTGTGTGTGTGGACGATAACTGATGAGCGAATGGACCGATTCAAACGAAATTTGTACAAAAATCACAATCCGTAAACACTGGAAGCCTATTGTTTTTATACGCAATCGAATGTTCAGAACACCCCTAAATTTTCGAGTGAAATTTTAAAAAAATCATCAAAAAATCAAAACAGCTAATAAAGTTATGCAAATAGACATTTCTTATGTAATTTTTCATTAGAAAATGATTGACATAAATTTTAGAACGCTAACATGAACTGTTCTTGAGATATTGAACATTTTTCAAAAAAATTATCAAAAAGTTATATAAAATTAAAAAAAAAAATATTTCCTATTGAGAAACATGTTTACTTTTGATATGTAATACCATGCGATAAATTTGGTAACATCATTCTCGTGGATCTAGCTCGTTCCATTCATGAAAAAAGATACTTTGAGTAATACTTTTGTATTTGAATGCCAATAGTCATTTATCTGCTGTAAGAATAACTTATTTCTCCGTCCATAACGCTTGGCGAGATTTTGGTGGAATGTCGCCAACTTGGCGACATTTTGAATTGTTGCCAAATTAACAAAAATCTCGCCAAATTGATAAAAATGACACTAAATCAATGAAAATGATGACTAATTGAAGAAAATTCAATATTTTGGAAAGAATATAAGTATCTACTATAAGAATAAAAATTTTTTTTAACTGTAAAAGTAGTAAATTCATTGCATTATATAAGGAAAGTCATGTGTTGCTCACATCAGATTTTTATTACTACCATCAACAGCTTGGCAGAAAGCAGAATTTTGTAAAACACTTACTGGATCTTTTTGGTGGGCATGTGCCATTTCACTGAGAGTGGCAGAAGTTTTGATTGTACCACAAGAGAGCATACAAGCAAGATTGGAATCAGGAAACATCTTCCGGAACAAAGGGGCAGCATGATCAACAGTACTCTGGGCAAGATTGTGTTCGATCAAAAATTCAGTAAACAAACACTCTGCACAAATAACGCTAACTTCAGAGTTGGTAGATTTTTGTAAAAAATTGCTGACTTTAGCATTTTGTTCAAAGTTACCTACATTTGATTCATTTTTTTTTTTATTTCACATGCTTCATAATGTTGTTCCTTCCGCTATGAGTGATCACAAAGTCACACACACACACACGTTGCAAAATGCGTATGTATTTCCCCTATGCAACTCTTTTAATACCGGGAAATTAATTTTTATATGCCGGTCTAAACACTGACAATACAGTTTTTTACTCATTTTGACGATTAAATAACGAACTTAAATTTTATCTGAACACATGCAATACTAATACAATGCAATACGGAAACCAGTCACGAAACATCATCCGAGAACACGTTTACATGAAACTCTTCTATGAGCACTCTCTTCCTGCCTTGCCATCCCACCTAGAAAATGGGATTGTCCGATGACTCAGATCAGTTCTCCTCTCCTCTCTGCTAAACGTGTTGCGGTATAGGGGAAAATTTTTCCTCGGATGAGCACTGGATAAAAACTGAATGCAACCCAAATGCTTGGCGACTTTTTGGCACAAAAATATAAATTTGGTGATAAATCACCAAATTGGCGCCATTTTTAGGTGTAATTAGGAAAAAATATTAAAAATCATAAAGAAATGGATTACGCGCGTAAAATCGTAAAACAAGAGAATTTTTCATAAAAATTACGAAAAATTCGTAAAAGTTGGCAGGTATGGTGCACACCCATGATTCCAGAGGACACGTCATAACAGTAGTTGTGCTTCTTTGCATGTATGCTTGTTTGGTATTTTCGTAAATGTTTTAATAAATCTGTTCGTATATTTCTCTTGTTCATTAAATCCAACATGTTATCAGCACAAATGCCTCTGTTTAAATGTGAAATGAACAGTGTTTTGCAAAGATATCATGAAGCGATAATAAAGCCTAATTCCTAAGCTTAATTCGAAGAAGTTCACTTGCAACTTTTTGAACGTAAAAATAGTTTTGATTTGTCTGTCGAAGAAGTAAAGCTTGTAATTTTTTTTGACATGGATAATGAGGATTTCAAAATACTAAAATTGAATGGAGATAATTACCATGCTTGGAACATTGACACTTGGGCAATGTTAGTTTAAAAATGCTGATGGGAAGCAATTGAACCTGGTTTTGGTGCAGAATGATGAAAGAAGAAATGATAAACTACTTACTCTACTATTTTTAATTGTTGAAGACACATTTTTAGATGATATTGGAGATTGCATCTGTGTAACTGAAGTCTGGAATATTTTGAGAGATTTGCATAGGCAGTATAAACTTTTACATATACAGTTCATGTGGAACTTTTTCAGTATTTACATAAAGCCTGGTGAATCAATTAAAGATTGCTTAGAAAGACTTATGGAAATTCACATGAAGCTTGCAAGTAGAAGGTATGCATTTAATGACTGAAAAGTTGCCCTCGTAATGCTCATAGGCTTGTCAAAAGCATATGAACTTCTGATCCTAAACCTAAAAAAAGTAGGGATTGTTGGTAAATGAGGATGAGGAAATTCACGGATCGAAAACTGAATTGCCAAAGTAGCAGATCTTGCATAGTGGGTGTTTCACGAGAAAAGTTTGCAGATACTCGCATCAAGACAAGGTTTGTTAAACGAAATGATGTAATTTTATTTCTCACAAAATAAGGCATTTAACAAACAGAAGAAAGAACTTGCATCTGTAACTTTGATGCAGTTTGTAGAAAAAGGCTGATACAGAGCAATTTAACATTGTCCAAACTGACAATACATAGACTATCTAACATTAGTCAACTATTCTAAATAAGGTAACTCTAAAGACATAGGAACTTAGATACAAGGCCACAACTGTCCAAACACTCGTTGAACTACATAGTATACAAATCGCAGTAGAGATTCACTCTCACTATCAGACGATTTGATTACGATCTGAAGAAGATCTAAAGAGAACACGATTGAACAGAACACTGATATTCTCCTACACCGTGGTATATATACTGGTTTAACTTTCAAGCTAAGCCCGGAGTATGCAAATTTCCAGTTGAATGGAAATATACATATTCTTGTCATATTATGTCACGATCTGCAGGAATTCTAGTTAAAAACAGATGAGACACAAAAAAAAAAATGTTCCAAATTCTAAACAGTTAACTATGATGAAAATTAACCTTTAGATTTTAACCTTATCTTTAAGCAGATACGAGAGTTTGTTTACACAGTGTTTCTAACAATCCCCCCCACACCTCCTGCAGATTGTGTCGAAAGAACACAGTAAAGCATTTCATATTTCATTAAAAAGTGATGTTTATTGAGTTTTGGAATAAAATTTTTATGTATAAACAAGTTATAGACAATGTTAATTATTATTCATAAACACATTCATGATACAATAACATGATAAAACCACAAAGATCAATAATGCATAAAGCATTATGAAACACGTTCTAACTGAAATACAATTTTATTTAAACATCTCTAAAATGCGATGCATTCATAGGTAATATTTTAAAAATTATTACAATATGACATTAATTTATTATATTATTTCAAACTTTAAAACTTCATCGAAAAAAATAAACTTTATTCAAATGATTTCATTGAAATATAAATTGCCTGGTTTAAATATTTCTAAAATGCTATACATTCAGAGGTATTATTTAAAAAATTATCACAATACTACAATATTTTATTATATTTAAATACTTCATCGAAAACAAATGAACTTTATTCAAATGACGTCATCGAAATATAAATCGCCTGGCTCTCTCTGTAAAAGCAGCATTTCATTCATAAACTTATTTCATTCATCACAATAATTTATTTTATTTAAAACACTTAAAACCACGGAGGAACAAGTAATTTAACTCTATGCTTAACAAAGCGTCCTTCTCTGTGTAAAATCAATGTTTCATTCATATTAGCTATATTGAAGACTATAGCTAAATAATTTTGTGTTAAAGAATTGCAGCAATTCTTATACAACTAATCCTACATATTTTCTTGTTTATATTCTCCATAAGTGAAAATTAGACTTCGTTGTAGAAATAATCAAAGTTGGATGATCATTTAAACTCAAATATATTATATTTGCGTCGTTTCACAATGTAGATGCACAGAATTTAAGCAAACATAAAGCTGTTTTAGGATGGATTCAATACTAAATATAAATTAAAAATAACTTTAACAAGAAAGATCAATCGTGCATAAAGCATTGATTATGAAACACTTTCCAACTTCAATGCAATTTTATTTAAACATCTCTAAAATGCGATACATTCCTCAGTAATATTTTTAAAATGATCACAATACTGCATTAATTTATTATATTTGAAAACTTAAACTTCATCAAAAAAAATGAACTTCATTCAAATGACTGAATTGAAATATAAATTGCTTGTTTAAACATCTCTAAAATGCAGTACATTCCTCGGTAATATTTTTTAAATTATCGTAATACAGTAGCTCCTTGTTATATCACGCTTGCCGGGAGACATGGCAAAATGCGTGATATATCCGAATGCGCGATATATCAGGCGATATGATAAAAATTATACTTTTATGAACATATGTAATAACAAGAAAGATCAATCATGCTTAAAGCATTGATTATGAAACACTTTCCAACTTCAATGCAATTTTATTTAAAAAAGTCGAAAATGCAATACATTCCTCGGTAATATTTTAAAACTTATCACGATACTACATTGATTTATTATATGTGAAAACTTAAACCTTCATTGAAAAAAATGAACTTCATTCAAAAGACGGCATTGAAATATAAATTGCGTGGTTTAAATATCTCTAAAATGCAATACATTCCACGGTAATATTTTTAAATCTATCATAATACTACGATAATTTATTATATTTGAAAACTTCATCGAAAACAACTGAAATTAATTCAAATGACGTCATAGAAAAAATAACACGCCTGGATCTTTCCATAAAAGCAGGATTTCATTCATAACTTTCTCCATTTCATTCATCACAATACTATAATAATTTATTTTATTTAAAAATTAAGACCATGGAGCTACAATTCATAAACTTTATGCTTAAAACTTCATCGAAAAATATCGTCCTTCTGTTTATAAAATCAATTAATATTTCATTCATATCAGCCATGCAGACTCCATGGACTGAATTATTTTGTGTTAAAGAAATACAGTAATTCTAATACAACTCATTCTACATATTTTGCTGTTTACATTTTACATAGGTGAAAAATAGGCTTAATTGTAGAAATAATCAAATTTGAATGAGAATTTAAACTCAAATATATTGTCATTGTGTTGTTTTAGTATGTAGATGAACAGAATTTAAGCAGAAATAAAGTAGTTTTAGGATGGATACAACACTCAATATGAATTAAAAAGAACTTTAAAAAATCACGAATTTGAAACAAGATGGATGCCATATCTCATTTTGAAGTGGGTCATGTGATCGTTTCATATGGTCACGTGATCGTTTCATATAAGATGTGTAATTATTATTTTAATTTTTATTTAAAAAACTACTGAATATATTTAGCTGAATTTTTTGTTATATATTTTATGGAACAATTTGACTATTACCTAAAATTTTCGAAGCAATTTGTGAATTTTAAATCCGCTTAAAAAATGTTAGAAAAATTAGGTCCCATAGGGCTCAATGTATTTCATTTTTTCAACCCGGGTTCAATCCAAAACTAATTGTGTGATATTATTCATTTATATTCCCATAGGTCCTACAGACCGTCTGAACAACATACTAAAATTTCATTTTGATTAAGTCATTTTTACGGCAGTTATCGTGCTAACGGACAGACAGACAGACAGACAGACAGAATGAACAAAGTCATAAACACTTTTCAACTTTGTTGTAAAGTGTTAAAAATTTAGGAGTGAAAGTACAATAATAAAAAAGACAATATTAAAACCCTCATTCATTCCTGCCCCACAGACGACTCATGTTGTAACACTCCAGTCTTGGGAAAGCAAAAGAATGTAAACGAAAAATCAGAAAGAAAAAAAAAATGGGAGACATAGCAGAAGCGCAATATATCCGAATGCGCAATACAACGAGGGGTTACTGTATTACAGTAATTTATTATATTTGAAAACTTCATTGAAAACAAATGAAATTTATTTAAATGACGTCATTAAAATATAACATGCCTGGCTGGCTCTCTCTATAAAAGCAGCATTTCATTCATAACTTCTTTCCATTCATTTCATTCATCACAATACTATAATAATTTATTTTATTTAAAAACTTAAGAAGACCATGGAGGTACAAGTAATTGAAGTCTATGCTTAAAACATCGAAAAAGTCGTCCTCTGTGTAAAATCAAAGAATATTTCATATCAGCTATATTTCAGAATCCATGAGCTAACTAATTTTGCGTTAAAGAAATGCAGCAATTCTTATACAACTCATTCTACATCTTTTGGTATTTACGTTCTCCATAATTGAAAACTAGACTTCGTTGTAGAAATAATCAAATTTGGATGATTATTTAAATACAAATATATTGTAATTGCGTTGTTTCAGTAAGTAGATGCACAGAATTTAAGCAAAAATAAAGCAGTTTTAGGACGGATACAACACTAAATATGAATTAAAAAGAACTTTAAAAATCACTATTTTGGCACAAGATGGATGCCGTATTTTATTTTGAAGTTGGTCACGTGATCTCGTTATATAATGGCCACGTGATCGCTTCATATAATGGTCACGTGATCATGTCATATAAAAGGTGTAATTATTTTAAGTTTTATTTTAAAAACTACTGAATATATTTTGCTGAACTTTTTTTTATATATTTCATTAGATAATTTGAATATTTCCTAAAACTTTCGAAGCAATTTGTGAATTTTGAATTTGCTTAAAAAATGTATGAAAAATTAGGTCCCATAGTGTTCAATGTATTTCATTTTTTCAACCCGGGTTCAATCCAAAACTAATCGAGTTATAGTATTTATTTATATTCCCATAGGTAACAGACCGTCTGAACAACATACTAAAATTTGATTTTGATTAAGTTATTTTTATGGCAGTTATCGTGCTAATGGACAGACAGACAGAATGAACAAAGTCATAAACACTTTTCAACTTTGTTGTAAAGTGTTAAAAAATATCTAAAAGATCTCTATGCTAGTAGCAGGAGAATCATTTTAAACCTTTATCAAAAACATCACCACACAGTTGAAATTCAATAGTATCTTAATCTACTGATTGAGGGATTTTTCAAAAAAGTTTATGTATTGTATCAAAATTTTAAATGTTAAACATCACCACCCAGTTGAAACCCAATCTACTGTTTGAGGGATTTTTCAAAAGTTTATAAATTGTACTTCAAACATCACTACACATTTGAAACTCAATAGTAACTAATCTACTATTTGAGGGATTTTCAAAAAGTTTATATATTTGAAATTTTTTTATTCATTTTATCTTTAGTTTGCTTTTAAATAATTTTTATTTTCTTTTAAATATGTCACAGAATTTAAAAACCATTTCCTTAATTATTGGTTTAGTAAAACCATCAGCTTTATTATTTTTGCTGTTAATAAATTTAATTTCAAAAAGTTTCTTTTCTACTAACTTTCTTAAAAAATGGTATTTACATCTATATGTTTTGTACTGGGATTTTCTATGGGTGAATTTGAAAAGTTAAAGGCTGCGTGATTGTCACAGTATATTACACTGTTGCCTAATTTATTCAATTCCAAGCTTTTGACATTCCATTAAAATGTTTTGTACCCATATCATTTCTTTTGCAGATTCCGTTAGGGAAATATATTCTGCTTCCAAAGTAGACAGACTAGCACATTTGTGCTTAAAAATCCTACATGATATTGGAACATTATCAATTAAAAATATCATGCTCCCTAATGACACTCTGTCATCCCGATTAGCTGCAAAATCAGAATTAAGATTTATAATTTGGATATTAGGTAAATTTATAACTGCATAGCAAATGTCAGGTCTAGGTCTACCAGCAAGAAATGAAAGCAATCCTAATAAATTCCTAAAGGGTAGTTTTTTTCATTTGTTCAATTTCAAATTGATTAGCAGGACAATCTGCTTTACTTAGTATAGTGCTTTTTGATATTGGCAAACTTGAGATTGGGTATTTAAATTTTGAAAATTTTTCACAAATTTTTCTTATATATTGATTTTGATGAATGAAATAGTTTTTATGGTTTTCCTCAAACTCAATACCTAGCAGTAATTTTATTTTTCCTAAAATCTTTATATCAAATTTAGACTTTAAAAGTGAAACTATGTTTTGTAATCCATTTTGATTTTTAGCAAATACAATGTCGTCAACATATACAATCAACAAGACATTGTTATTATAAATATAAGCACAATTACACCATTTCAGTTTAACAAAGTTCATCTTTCTTAGAACAGGATCAAATGTTAAGTACCTCTCTCGACCACTTTGATGTAAACCATATATGGCTTTATTTAATAGACAGACTTAATTATTTTTGCTTTTATAAAAAAAATCAGGAGGTTGTAACATAAATATTTTCTCATTTAACTTTGCTTATAAATATGCACATTTTACATCAAGTTGAATGTGTAACCATCCTAACATACAGACAAATATAGTGAAAAACATCCGTACTATGGTAAAATTTATAACTGGAATAAAAACTTCCTCATAAGTTTGCCCTTTTTCTTGGTTGAATCCCTGGGCAACTAGCCTAGCTTTGAATCTGCTAATTTCCCTCCCTTTTGAGTGTATACACACAACGGCATCCAATTACTTTGTCAGAAACAGGTGCAGACACCTCTTTCCTTCATGACACCTAATTCGTCTGCCATGGCTGTATTCCACTCTTTGAATTGAGGTGAATTGATAGCTTCTTTGAAGTTTTTAGGAATCATTATTTCTACACTGTTAGCTTCTGGTTGGTTACCTGATGTATTCTGATCCCCCTCAAAGTTAAATAATTTTTCATCAAATTTAATATTATTTTCCTTACAATATCTTTTAATATCTCTCATGGATCTGAGTCTTGGATCTTTCCTTTAATAGGGATAATAAACATCAACTCTAGATCCAGTTTTCCTAAAAAATTTCCTTTCTGAGCCAAGTAATATCTGGAGATGAAACTGGACGATTATTGACGGAGGATCCCGTTTCCTCAGAGTTTTTCAGTGTCGTGTTCACCTGAGCTTTCGTCTATACTCTATCCGTACACTCCTCGTCAGATAAGTCTAAATATCTTGATTTATGAGGTGTAAATTTAACATTTTCAAAATTAATTTTATTTCTATTTTCATTTTCTTTGGGTCCCAGACCTCCTTCCTCTGATCTGCTATTCCCTTTAAATTTTACATTACTAGTTTCAATTGTTTTGCAATCGTCTAAAAGCCAAATTCTATACCCTCTTGTCTTAAGTGCATATCCTACCATTATCCCTTCCTGAGCCGTCATATTTAGCTTGCCCCTAAGCTGTTTTGGTTTCCCAACAAAAGCTTGGCTTCCAAAGGTTTTAAGATGAGCTACAAATGGTTTTTTGCCACTATATAATTCCAGAGGATTTTTGAATTTATGGCAAATGTGATTCTTGACATATGTAAAACAGAGAAATGCTTCTGCCCAAAAATCATTAACTAAATTGCTTTCCTAATGCAGTCAAATTAAAGCTTTCTGAAACTGTTTTGTTCAGGTGTATAAACATTGGTTCTCTCTGATTTTATACCTTTACTATCAGTACGTACACATACAATTTTGTGATTTAAAAATCTTTTAGCTCTGTTTTGATACTGTTTAAATTTATCGAAAACTTCTGATTTGCTTCATCGGGAACACTGTAACTTTTCATATCATATTTACAAGGCGTATCATTTTTAAAAACATTAGCACAAGAGCTTATACTTTTATTTTTAAAAGTTTTACTAGTATTAGATTTTCTAATAAAAGTTTTGTCATTTACATTATTAATTTTATCATTACATTTTACAATTTTACTATTAAAATTACTATAAATGTTTTACTGCAGATGGTATTATCACTGCAGTAATTATCACCGCAGATGGTATTAGGCCTTCCACGATGTGCTATGAACCATCTGAAACTGAGCAAAAAGGCTTTAATAGATAATGATATGAGTTCCAAATGAATAGCTCTATATACAGCACATATGTAGAACAATACAACCCTTCACACCTCCCTTCAATATTAGGGGTCCAGCCAGATCTACTTAAGTGATTTCAAAAATTGATGTTGGTCACCCTGTCTTCTGGAAGAGGAACTAGAGCTGTTTGTATGCATTTTCCATTCTGCTGCTTGCATTTTATGCATTTCGAAATTACACGATGTACTGTTCTTCTTCCATTAAGTATCCAGAATTTTTCATGCAAATTTGATAATAAAGGATGTAATCTGGCGTGAAGTCTTATTGCATGGTATTCTTGAATGATAAGTTCTACGAACTTATGTTCGCTTGGCACTAGTTTTGGATACTTAAAATTTTCTTCATCTTTACGTTCCGTCATCTTTGTTTCAACTTGAAATAAATCACCACGGTCTTGAACCAGTCACAGAGATTTCAAGCTGTTTAACCATTCCTTGGTAAATGTATCTCTTTGAACAGTTTTCATAATTGCTTTTTCAGCTTTATTCAACTTATCAGCAGATAATTCATCAGTTTTTCAATCATGAATGTTCTTTCCAGTGTTGTGAAGAAATCTCAAAATTCATCCTACCATTCATACAATTTTTGTATATTTTGAAAAATATGATAGAAACCTTTTTAAATGTTTCACTCAACAGAACCGTAAAAATATTTTTTTCTTTCTTGGAGCACCTCTCCTTCATTAACAGTGCATTCAGAGTATGGCCAATCCTTGTCATTCTATTTCAGCCACGGAATTGAAATAACAGGAAGCGGCGTGAGGCAATATCGCTGAAGCCGTTTTCGGTTTGTTAAAGGTTCGAACCAAAATATAAGCTTTTGGTACTGTTGTCTGTAATACTGAATTGGTAACTCATTGGTTTTTAAATAATACTTATTGTAGACACAGTTATAATATTTCATTGCCGAGCTGCATTGCTATAGGATGTGTGAACAAATCATCGAAACCGAAGCTTGGAGTTACATTTCATATGTAAGTTATGAAATCTGTTTGTTTATACTCTGAAACTGTATAGTCAACTTGTAGTTTTATTTAATTCCTCCTAACTAGTATTGCATTTCAAGGAAGGGGTTTCCAATTCTCTTGACAAACCTGGATTTGGGAAAAAATTCTTTTAAATATCTTTTTATATTATTTCCAAAATGTGGCCAATTAACAGTCTGTCAAAATGTCCTATTGAGCAAGTGATCCAGAACATATTTAAGATAGCAATTGATAAGCAATTATTCCACTAGTGATTAAAAATTCCCCACCAATAGTGAAAAATTGCTCACCCTCAAAAACACAAAAATTAAAATTTTTAATTTTATGTGGTAATAAATAGGATTGAGATAAGTTTCGCCCCTGACTATCAATTTTTTAAACCTACCTGTTGCAGAGTCAGTTCACCTTCAAGTAGTGGCGTAGCACAAAATCTGGGGCCCCCCCTATTTTAAAATTTCTTTTTTTTAAACATATATTTATGAGGCGAATGGGGGGCCCCCTGCACCATGGGGGCTGCAGGGGTTATCGCTATGCTCCTGCCTTCAGGACTTCATGTGTCCCATCATAGCTGTCCTCCCCCTGTGCCCTGCGGGGGATAAGTAAGCTCAAGTCGTAAAAGTGTATTTAAATGTAAAATAAATAAAAAATGCATGTTTTATTAAATCACATTTTATGTTAAATTACCCCTCTTCCCCCACCCCAAAAAATTGGCTTGAGTGTCTGTAGTTGAACCTTCTCATGTATTATGAGTAACTGTCGAATTATATTCAGAAAAATTTATTGCATTTTTTATAAGTTTTATAAGGATTGAATTATCATTGTTTCCCAGGCACCAGTGCTTCTGTTGAGAGACTATTTTCGATTGCAAATGGCTACTAGAGCAGCGAAAAATCCCGATTGTCTGTAAAGACAATGATATTTTCCTTTATATAATGGTATGTCATATAAAGACATGTTTCTAATTTACGCATACAATTTCATAGATTGGATTATTATTAAAAATAATGAAATAAAGGTCTCTTTACACAGCTGTTTTGCACACTGGCCAAGGAAGAAATTCCCTTTTTTTTGCACCTTACAACATGGCTACTGGAAGTGACGTTTGAGTGGGAGAGTGCCAAAATCCGGCTTCATCCTCCTATACAGGAATTGCCCCATAGGGCAGTTCCTGTTATTTCAATTCCGTGATTTCAGCCTTGGGGGGTCCCTCCTACCATTTGGATTTGATTAATTTCTTCACCGAGCATCCTATGGAGGGCAGATCAGTAGATTTCATTTATTCTACTTTTGACAAATACTTCCCACTTCTCATTTCTTTCAATCCAATGTAGGGCAGTAGAAGAATCAGTCCAGAAATATTCCCTAACATAATTAAATTTTATGCTTTTCACAAAGTCTGCCAGACATGCACTAGTATAACAAGCTAAAAGTTCTAGTCTTGAAATAGAAATGTTTTTAATGGTGCAACTTTTGACTTTGTCATGAGTAGCTACATGGAAATCTTAAATCTGTTTCATATTGCAAATACACAACAGCTGTATATGAAATCCCAGAAGCATCACAAAACATATGTAAACTCAATGTTGAGTTTCCATTGGTAAAAGCATATCTAGGAATCTTTTAGTGATAGTCCTTTCAGGTTTGCTTATCGAACTGATGTCACAAAACAGTACATCTTCTTGTTTGTCTCATAACAATCCCAGGACTACTGACAGATTAGACTTGACACAGCTATCCTTTAATTCTGTGTGTTCCCAGTCTCTTAACTCAAAATTTCCTTCCGCCATAACCTCTATGGATATTTGAACCAATTCCTGCAATTCTACTTTAGAGTCTGCAGAACAGACACAATTATCAACGTAAAATGCTGTTTTAAGTTTCTGTACAACATCATGTTGTTGAGCTGAAGATGAATATTTATATCTAAATGATGTTATATTACGGATCCAAGAAGAAAAGGGCCACAGTTTAATCCGAAGACTACCCTGCAATGTTGAAAAATCTTTATAGCATTCTGGCTTTCACCTTGCCACCAAAGAAATTAAAATAAATCTTGGTCACTCTTGTCAACAGAAATTTATGAGAAAGCCATTTTTATGACCGAGATAACACTAGTTTTTTCTGTCAAAACATCAAAAGTATTGTGGGAATCAACTCCAGCAGATTTGGTCCCTTTGCCAAACAGTCTTTTAAGGAATAGAATCCTTTCTGTTTACAGAAAGCATCAATGACAGGTCTAATATTAGTAGATGAATTGCACTTAAACTCTCCTCGATCAGGTAGAAAGTGACCAGTATTCTCTGAACTTTCTGTGATTATACCCTCTTGCCACCACTCGTGGAAAACAGCATTGTAGCTTTCAAATTTTCCTTCTTTCACAAGTTCAGATATTGTGGAATTCAATCTCTTCTTAGCTATTTCTCTGTTACTCTGCAATTCTCCTTGGTTGTGCATCCAAGGGAGACTAACTTCATATCTTCCATCTTCATTAATTTGACCGGTTTTCTTGAAATGATTCAACACAGCTGTTACTACTTCATCTTTACTTTGATGCTCACAAATATCAGTGATTCCAATAGCTTCTAACTTCCATAAATCAGAAACGTTGCTGTGAATCAAAAGTAAAGTTAAAATAGAACCATGATTGTTACACTATATCCTCTTGAGACTTTGTCATTACCCACAACCTGTCCGAGATGAGTTTGCACAGCGACCAGCTAACACTTTAACTGATTAACAAGTGCCGTGTAAAGTTGACCAGCGAAATCAGCTCCGATAAGTATCTTGATAGGTGGCCGATTGCTTCCTATATCTGTGAGCCAGATTCCTTTTTGTCTCATTTCTTCCAACCATGATCCAGCTTGAGTTTTGGTATTGAACCACATATAGGGGTTGAACAGCTTTTAAATAAATGTACAGTGTTCATCCTAGGTGCGGCATGTTCTGCCCTGATGCCCTCAGAAATTAGAAACCCCGCCCTGCATGCCCCAGTACTATAATTTTGCACCCTGACATCGAAAAATACCACCTAGCTTTGAATAAAAATATGAAGTCTTGTGGAAATTTTTTTTCAGTCTGAAATGCTCAATTATGTGATATTCAGCCATAAATGTTTAAAATAATTACGGTAACCTTAGATTTAGGAAAAACACTTAAAATAAGTTTTGAAAATTTATTTAATGTCACAAATGATAAGTTAACAATAAATGCATGTTAACCATATTGTTCATTAAAAAATAAAAATATGTCTGTGTTATCAGTAAAATGAGTTTTGTATTTTGCCAAAATTTTCTCTTAATTTTTACCACCTTTGCTTCAACAGACAAATAATAGATCTTACAAAAGTAGATCCACTAAGGGGAGTTTTCCTTGCTGCCAGACATAGTGGTGTCTCGCACCTAGTTTTTATATAAATGTATAAAATAGAAAAATTATCTGTATCTGTTTTACATTCTATATGTGGGCCACATTATGCAATGCATCCTTTACCTAAAATTTATAATTTAACCCTTTTAAAAAATATGTGCCCTTTTCATACATAATGTGTCCTTTTTTACTTTCCCTGCAATACATGGTAATGTATAGGGAAAGTATTGGAATCATGCCGAAAATCACAACTCGAGTTTTCGACGGATCTACACGTTTCGAGACCTCTAGAATACGAAAAAACCATTTTTAGCGTGACGTCTGTGCGTGTGTCTGTCTGTCTGTCTGTCTGTGTGTCTGTCTGTGTGTCTGTCTGTCTGTGCAGATTTTGTATCCACTGTAACTAAAAAACTAATTGACCGAATTTCACAAAATTTGGTAGGTAAGTCACTTGTGGGCGGGGCTGGTGCTGATTAGTTTTGGGTACGATTCGGAATAAAAGAACCCGCATTTTTTTGCGAAATGGCCCGCAAAACCTTGTATCCACTCTAGCTGAAAAACTAATGGACCGAATTTCACAAAATTCGGTAGATAAGTCACGTATAGGTCACTCTGGTGCTGATTAGATTTTGGTACGATTCGGAAAAAAATAACCTGCCTTTTTTTGCAAAACGGCCCGCAAAAATCTTCAAAATCTAAACTAAAGAACTAGGTATACTCAGATATATCCATAAAATGCCCGTTTAATACGTAATGTTTAACGACGAAAAGAATAAGACCAACCCCATTACACTAGGACTAGCCGTTCTCGAGATATTTTAGTTTTTCGTACTTTCCCTACGCCACCTTTGAAAATAAGCCCGGTTACCGAATGAGAACGAAAATTGAATAAAAGTGAAATAAATGTAATTAAAATAAAGAGAACGTGGATATAAGTCTGCAGGGAAAGTCATGTGCTGCCCACATCAGATTTTTTACTTTCCCTGCAATACATGGTAATGTATAGGGAAAGTATTGGAATCATGCCGAAAATCGCAACTCGAGTTTTCGACGGATCTACACGTTTCGAGACCTCTAGAATACGAAAAAACCATTTTTAGCGTGACGTCTGTGTGTGTGTCTGTCTGTCTGTGTGTCTGTCTGTCTGTCTGTGCAGATTTTGTATCCACTCTAACTAAAAAACTAATGGACCGAATTTCACAAAATTTTGTAGGTAAGTCACTTGTGGGCGGGGCTGGTGCTGATTAGTTTTGGGTACGATTCGGAATAAAAGAACCCGCCTTTTTTGTGAAATGGCCCGCAAAAACTTGTATCCACTGTAGCTGAAAAACTAATGGACCGAATTTCACAAAATTCGGTAGATGAGTCACGTATAGGTCACAATGGTGCTGATTAGATTTTGGTACGATTCAGAAAAAATAACCTGCCTTTTTTTGCAAAATGGCCCGCAAAAATTGCCAAAATCTAAAATAAAAAACTGGGTATACTCAAATATATCCATTAAATGCTGATTTAATACGTAATTTTTAACGACAAAAAGAATAAGACCAACCCCATTACACTAGGACTAGCCGTTCTCGAGATATTTTAGTTTTTCGTACTTTCCCTACGCCACCTTTGAAAATAAGTTCGGTTATCGAATGAGAACGAAAATTGAATTAAAAGTGAAATAAATTTAATTAAAATAAAGAGAACATGAATATAAGTCTGCAGGGAAAGTCATGTGTTGCTCACATCAGATTTTTTACTTTTCCTGCAATACATGGTAATGTATAGGTATTGGAATCATGTCGAAAATCGTAACTCGAGTTTTCGACGGATCTACACGTTTCGAGACCTCTAGAATACGAAAAAACTATTTTTAGCGTGACGTCTGTGTGTGTGTGTCTGTCTGTCTGTGCAGATTTTGTATCCACTCTAACTGAAAAACTAATTGACCGAATTTCATAAAATTTGATAGGTATGTCACTTGTGGGCGAATCTGGTGCTGATTAGTTTTGGGTACGATTCGATATAAAAGAACCCGCCTTTTTTTAGAAATGGCTCGCAAAGGCTTGTATCCACTCTAGCTGAAAAACTAATGGACCGAATTCCACAAAATTTAGTAGATAAATCACTTGTGGGACACCCTGGTGCTGATTAGATTTTGGTATGATTCGGAAAAAAATAACCTGCCTTTTTTTGCAAAATGGCCTGCAAAAATCGCCAAAATCTTAAATAAAAAACTACGTATGCTCAAATATATCCATAAAATGCTTATTTAATACGTAATTTTTAACGAAGAAAAGAATAAGACCAACCCCATTCCACTAGGACTAGCCGTTCTCGAGATATTTTAGTTTTTTCGTATTTTCTCTACGCCACCTTTGACAATAAGTCCAGTTATCAAATGAGAACGAAAATTGAATTAAAAGTGAATTAAATATAATTAAAATAAAGAGAACGTGAATATAAGTCTGCAGGAAAAGTCATGTGCTGCCCACATCAGATTTTTACTTTCCCTGCAATACATGGTAATGTATAGGGAAAGTATTGGAATCATGTCGAAAATCGCAACTCGAGTTTTCGACGGATCTACACGTTTCAAGACCTCTAGAATATGAAAAAAACATTTTTAGCGTGACGTCTGTGTGTCTGTCTGTCTGTGCAGATTTTGTATCCACTGTAACTAAAAAACTAATAGACCGAATTTCACAAAATTTGGTAGGTAAGTCACTTGTAGGCGAGTCTGGTGCTGATTAGTTTTGGGTACGATTCGGGATAAAGTAACCCGCCTATTTTTGCGAAATGGCCCGCAAAAGCTTGTATCCACTCTAACTAAAAAACTAATGGACCGATATTCACAAAATTCGGCAGATGAGTCATTTGTGGATCACTCTGGTGCTGATTAGATTTTGGTACCATTCGGGAAAAAAATAACCCGCCTTTTTTTGCAAAATGGCCCTCAAAAATCGTCAAAATCTAAACTAAAGAACTACGTATGCTCAAATATATCCATTAAATGCTTGTTTAATACGTAATTTTTAGCGAAGAAAAGAATAATACCAACCCCATTACATTAGGACCAGCCGTTCTCGAGATATTTTAGTTTTTCGTATTTTCTCTACGCCACCTTTGAAAATAAGTACGGTTACCGAATGAGAACGGAAATTGAATTAAAAGTGAAATAAATTTAATTAAAATAATTGAACGTGGATATAAGTCTGCAGGGAAAGTCATGTGCTGCCCACATCAGATTTTTGATTACAGTATGCCCAGTGTTCGAAATTAGCGGTCGTTAGTCGTAATTTGCGACTAGAAATTCCAATTTGACGACTAGATTCTTCAATCTGGTCGTCAAATTTGACGCCTAACAATGCTATTGTTAAATATCAGTCTTCCCTTTCCCTTTGACTAAAGTACGATCCTTGGTAGAAGACTGGACAGCGGTCGAAAAAAAAAAATGCGGCATTTTATACACATCCTCAGTGATAAATCTGCAGGTGGTACACAGACAGTAAAATCCCCCTCTGTCTATTCAGGGAAAGCCAACATTGGGAGCTTTATTGTACTTCATTTCACTCCTACCCTTCAAGACCTGAAATTGCACTTCTGAAGAATTTATTTGTTTTTCTTTATCCTCAGACATTCTAATGTCCGAGACTCCGGGTATTTAAAGAGTTTCTATTGCTCCCCACCCCTTTATCCCCCCCCCCCCCCCCCCCGTACATCTACGTGTTCCACTTTGAAGAAAAGGGAGTGATCCTGCAGAGTCTTTACATTCTAATTGCTTACTATTATAGAACACACTGCGTTCCAGATTAAATAACTCTAGCATCTTGTAAATTTGGTTAGCTAATATTTTGTTATCAGACATTGAAAATGACGTTTTTGTAGCCGCCAAGTGTTCAGATTTTTACGTACTTGTTCCTTTTTTCAGTCTTATTCCAGAAATCCGATTTGGATCCACAGTAGTCCGATTTTTCTTTTCTATAACATTTATATTTTATTGTATGCAAATCTACATAAGAATATCTACAAGTCATGAAATCGGAAGTAGGTCATGAAATGAGAAACAAAGTCAGGAATTTTAAGATGGAAGTTTTCCCGTTTTTTCATCTAAAAATCCGTTTCCACGTGATTGAGTCTATTTCTAATTAATGTGGGAGAAACACATTTGCATTGACTGAAATTTTTATGATTATTTCATGCTATATACAAAAAAAATTATTTTTTAGACGTATTATTAAAGAAATGAAGAGCTATATTGCACGAGTACAGGGTACCGCGATAAACGGCATTTATCCGTGATCTTCGTTATATTTCGTTTTATTGTGAACATATTTTTCCACTTTTGCAATCTGTTTGCATCGTCTAAAACATTTGTAATTATTTCGTATATACTATATTATGCAGAAAAACTATTTTTCAAGCGTATTTTTAATAACATGAAAAGCTATTTTGCAGCAGTATCGCAATAAATGGCATTTGTGAGCGATCCTCTATATTTCGTTTTATTTTGAAAGTATTTTTCCACTGTTACAATTTGTTCGCATCGTTTAAAACGTTTGTAATTATTTTGTATATTATATAGTCAGGAAAACTATTTTTCAAACATATTATTAGTGAAATAGAAGGCTATTTTGCAGCAGTATGGGGGAAAATAGTATTAGTGCACAATTTTTCCTCATACAATATGTTCCTATCTTTCTTTCCGGTAGGTTGGCATCTATGCATTTTTTATATCAATCCTTGAAATTAATGTGATTCACACTTTTTTTTTTATTATTGCTCAGGCTGTCTAGCTCACCCAAAGGGTGTAGATGAGTTTTAAGGGTATGATTTACCTATATTTTGTTAAAGCAACAAGAAAAAGTGTAGCAACTATAAAACAAAAACTTATTATTGACTTTCAAATACTGAACCCCTAGCTGCCAATTCTGCATTTCTTCGTGAAGCTCCGATATTTGCATTGATTGCCGATCTCCGGACAAATATGCAAATTCTCAACCCCCCCCCCTTTTTTTTAAAAACTTTTAAGATGAATATAGTAAAATGATTTTAAAATGAAATTCCATACTTTGACGAAATTCGCAACAAAAAATGACTAAATTTCGTCCAAGATTCCCTTATAATATTTTAATTTTAAATTTGTTTATATCTTATATTTGTAAATAATGCGAGGAAGATTATATGGAAATATTACTAAAATGTGCATTTATAAGTGATTATCGGTTTATCTCGTTTTATTATCATAATTTTCCATTTTTGCAATTTGTTTTTATCAACTAAAACTTTTATATTAATTGTTATTTTAGCTCAAGAAAATTAATTTTCAAGCATGAAATGAAGGGGTATTGGAGCAATGATTGTATAATATGACCATAATTTAAAATTGTTAAATAGAAGTTTTTTCTTAATTTTTTGTTTTTTATCCCTTTTTTGCCAAGAAAAAACAAATTAGCAATTTTTTCTATTTATTTTCTTTTGGATTTCTTTATCAGTTTATTTTAAATTTTAAGAAAATTTAAAACAATTTTTAATACAAAAATCTGAATTATTCTTTGTTTATATCTTTAACAAAAATGGACATTTAAAAAATAATTATTTATTGTTAGAGATGTCAAAATGGCAAGTAGCCGTGTCTATTTGGCACCAAGAGTCAAAACTATAGGCGTCAAATGACGCCTAGTTCAAATTTTTACTTTCTCTGCAATACATGGTAATGTATAGGGAAAGTATTGGAATTATGCCGAAAATCGCAACTCGAGTTTTCGACGGATCTACACGTTTCGAGACCTAGAATACGAAAAAACTATTTTTAGCGTGACGTCTGTCTGTGTGTCTGTGCAGATTTTGTATCCACTCTAATTAAAAAACTAATGGACTGAATTTCACAAAATTTGGTAGGTAAGTCACTTGTGGGCGAGTCTGGAGTGGATTAGTTTTGGGTACGATTTGGGATAAAAGAACCTGCCTTTTTTTGCGAAATGGCCCTCAAAAGCTTGTATCCACTCTAGCTGAAAAACTTATGGACCGAATTTCACAAAATTCGGTAGATGAGTCACTTGTAGGTTACCCTGGTGCTGATTAGATTTTGGTACGATTCGGAAAAAAATAACCTGCCTTTTTTTGCAAAATGGCCCGCAAAAATCATCAAAATCTAAACTAAAGAACTAGGTATACTCAAATATATCCATTAAATGCTCGTTTAATACATAATTTTGAACGATGAAAAGAATAAGACCAACCCCATTACACTAGGACTAGCCGTTCTCGAGATATTTTAGTTTTTCGTATTTTCTCTACGCCACCTATGAAAATAAGTCCGGTTACCGAATGAGAACGAAAATTGAATTAAAAGTGAAATAAATTTAATTAAAATAATGAGAACGTTAATATAAGTCTGCAGGGAAAGTCATGTGCTGCCCACATCAGATTTTTATTTCTAACTCTGAGTATGCCCTTTTGAAAACCTACCTAGAATGAACCCTGAATTTTCTGCAGTAGGAGGGAAGCTGTCTACTATTTCTCTTACTGTAGGGCCAATGGCCATAAACTGGATTAAATATTGAAATGTATCATTTCTTCCATCAATTTATCTTCATTGATTCTCTTGAATTGACTCCAAAATGCTAGACAATATATTATATCACCGCCGAATTTCAAAAATTCAATTTTAGGAAGCTTCAGTTTTGTTTTCTCTTGAACTTGGGAAGAAATCACGCTTTGTTTGGTTGCAAGTTTCTTTAAATGCATTTTGATGCCAACTATATTTGTAACCATTTTTTCATTATATTCTTCTATTACCCCATAATGTTCGTATTATTCCACTTTTGAATCATCACCAAGCAAAGCTTTACAGATTTCGTCATTTACCTCTGATAAATTTAGCATTAATCTCTATATTTGCTAAATGTGGTTGAATTATTATATCGTCTGGTTTCTCATTAGTTAAAGCTGTTGTCAAAATATTATACGGCATTGTGAAAAATGCTCGAATGGGCTTTCTCTTCCTTATGAGCAGTTCTATTATGAAAATAAAATAGCAGCAGGCTTAGTTAGCACAAAATTCTATACGAAACTAACCTTTCTATCTTAGCTATCATATCCGTGTCACCAAATGTTAGAAACACCGTAGAAATTTACCCAATTTCATGGGTTTTTCAATATTTACTAAAATAATTACAAAGTTGCTCCTCAGGAACCATTTTTTTATTCAAATCTTAACATTCCAAACATACAGCTCTCGTTCATCTGACTTCGTAAATAAAACTGAAACTGTTGCCATAGCATAATTACAGAAAATAGTGTTATCATTGCAAGAACTAAAAATAAGCAAATTCACAATAAATACAATTTTAAATATAAAATGAATAACTGAAATTAATGCACATTACTTAACAATCTTAAGTATCAAAATGATAAATTCAAACAGATGCACATACATAAGTGTTTAATTGTTACTACCGAAAAATTATATTTCTTCAATACCTTTCGACATTAATGTTTGTTAAAATATGGAATCTGGAAAATAAAAGTTAGACTGGTGATATTTAAAAAATATTGAGTGTTATGAAAATTTAATGATTTTATTTTTGCATTTTTAAGTACTGTTACAGTTACTTTTGCTGCTAGTAACTATAAACTAGTATGGATGCAGGATTGCCACTCAACCGTGAAATGTCAGGGAATTTGAAAACAGTCAGGGAAAACCGGGAAAAGTCAGGGAATTTCGCGGGAAATCTGGAATTTTTTTTAAAATTTAAATAATGCAAATAAAATTCACGATGTGTACTAAGAACGATTGTTCAAAAGATCAAGGATCGGAAAAACCAGTTATTAGCTCGATGAACGCAAACATTTCTGGCCGCCGTCTAGGCTAGGCGTAACGCGTATTTCAACCCAATAAACCAACCATCCAACTTTTGACGGCGCGGCGCCGGCGCTGCCTAGTACCGTGCATTTTGCTGGCTTCAGAGTATTGTAGACGTGCCAACTCTCCGGGGCCGGAGACTCCGGATTTTTCATTACTTCTCCGGCCTCCGGATTACTAACGAAATTCTCCGGCTTTTTTTGTTTGAAATTTATCAATTAACCAGACATACTATAATTGCTCGGAAACACCGATTTTCCACTTTTTTAGCACTGATTTCTACCATTCCCGGGATCGTAGTAAATCCATAATAAAATGCAGGGTGAAGCCAATGAAATTAACGGAGATTTACGGCCGCGTGTAATGTAAATTAAAATATCGATCGCTTATTTTCAGGCCCGGTTTAAGGCGTGGGCGGCGTGGGCAATTGCCCACAGCGGACGAATTAGGGGCGGCCATTTGGAAGTGAAATTAGGTGTAGTAAGAATGACTTTTGTGGTCGTATTAAAAAAATATTTCGAAAATGAACCAATTTTGTACCACCTTAATATAAATGAATTTACTTTTTTAGATAGTATTAAAATATAAAAAGCATAAAATCGTTTTTCTCCCATAATTATACCGTTTTCGAAGCAATGTACAGTTCTGCTTGAAAGTACGTGCGCTCAAATACTTGGGAGATTACCAGATTTTAAACAATTTGCAGCTGGGTGCAGCCTGCAATCCCTTAGGGGACTTTGTTTTTCCCCAAATACTGGGAAAAACCCAAAGGCCGATTCTCAGAATTTTTTCCTGGTTTCAAATTCAAATTGCAAACACATGGATGCGGCCTCTATGATCGCACTTCTAAAAGGACGGGAGGGAGGAGATTAGTCCAGATGGTCATTCTTTTGGTCGTCTACCGTTTTAGCTGATTTAGGCATTGAGCCTAGCTGGAGACCATGTAGATAACAAACACAATGACTACAAGTAAAAAGCTACTTCTTAGTATTCAAAGTGTTGTGTTATGCTGCCTTGCGAGATTCACAAATCCATCGACAAATATGGCTGTCTTTTGAGTTCTAACTATTCGGGTAACTTTTTCTTTCAATTATTTAAAATATTTTTTGCAAAATTTCTTAATTGACTACATTTTTTGTCGATTTTTAATGTGTTTCAACAAATAAAATTAATTTGGTACTGAATTTAGTCTTTGGTATTAGCCCCAGAATAATATTGATAACAGAATAATTTTTCATGTTTTTATCCAAAATAATACGCCCCGTGGCTGTTCTATGAGGAATTTCAGAGGTAAATAATTAAGCAATGGTGTAAAATGATCTTAATTTTGTATTTTTTCCAGTTTCATTGCAAAACGAAAAAAAAAAAATGATACAAAATATTCCTTTATGAATATCTGCATGAAAGTGCAAAAGTTGTTTATAAATTGTTAGAGCTGTTTCATAAATTAATAAATTTATTCTATAGACTCAATATGGGAATTATATATATTCTTTTGCTTATGCATACAAATTTCTGTCTAGATATACGTTCAATAATCCGTAAATACTATTTTATTTTTTCATAATTACACTTTTAGTTATAATTATAATTTAATACACTTTTAAGTAAAATGTTAATTAAACAACCTTAAAATTTGTAATATACATTTTGATATTATGACTTTTTTTTTATTTCTACTCAAACAATTCATTTAATATTCCTATGTTCTAGTCAACATTCGATTTATTATTATTCTTATATAAAGTTGTATTGTATGATATGTAGTATTTTTTTGTCCATTTTTTTTTTTCAAAACCAAGAAAAAATGAAACATTGACGTTCCTCTTTTCCAACGAATGGAATTTATTTTTTATTCTTAATACACCCTATTTTTATTACCCCACTCGAAAGTTCATATTTTTTAATTTCTAACCCCCCCCCCCTTCCCTCGCCCTTTTTCTAATGAATTTGGAAGCATTTGGATATTTTCCTGTGTTTCTGTTGGGCCCATGTATCTCCAAATTCTTTTCAGATGTTTTCTTTTATTATTTTTATCAAAATTACGAAAATAAATATTGCGCGTTTTACCGCCTTGTTCTCTAATGATTGCAAATATGATTTTCCCCTCTCTCTTAGTTTTGTTATGCACTTTATCTTTCGGCAGAAAATGAGAATATTTTTAATTTTTACCCCCTCCACCTTTCTTTCCTAATTGTTGTCCCCTTTTCTATTCTATATATTTTCCCTACTTTTGGATTAGGTTTTGTATCTTCGAACATTTTTTTATATATTTTCATTCACTTGTCACAAACTCAGGGGCATTTTAAACATTACATTTCAATCGTCTTCACCCCCCAGTGAATCTATAATAATGAAAAGAAGAATCTATCTGTTTGTTTGTCCACAATGCCGACCGATATCTATCTCATTGAATTTTTTCACACAGTCTCATCTATACTTGAACTAATGCATCTCGAAGTCCTTTTACCAAAATTTACATTTGATTTTTAACGAATTTTTAAATTCCAAAATCAGATAATCTCCAGCTACTGATATGACCTAGCAGCTTTATTCTTGATTTAACAGTTACAGAACCTCCTTAACAGTTACAGAACCTCCAGCCATAGCCCTGTGGTTAGCGCGCGGAGGTTGCACTCGGTAGTCCCGGGTTCGATTCCCACCGCTGCCCAAACTGCCACCGTGTTCACGCGGACTACGATCACGTTAAACATGTGGGTCCGTAAGTCCTTCCGAGAGGTTGGTGGTAGGGGAAGGAGGGTACGGTCCCAGTGGATACCTCCGCCACTGGGTTCCGTTCTGAATTGGGTGGCACTTCCCGGCCGTCCAAACAGATACCTTACACCTTTCTGGTAGGTCGGACGGTCTGGGTTGAAGAAGAAGAGGAACCTCTAGCCATGGATATGATCTAACAGCTAATCATACGATTTAACAGCTACCGTAGCGATCTAATGCCACGTTCATCTCCTAGAGGTTATTAATCTTTCATTCATTTATATTTTGCATCACGGAGAGCGTTTATTTTTTTTTTCGCTTTGCGGATAGCGTACTGGTAATTTGAAGTCGGTTTAGGATTTGCAGAAAATTGAGTAGTGTTATTTGTAAATGTAGTAACGGGGGTTTATTAGCATCCCAGTCAACACCGGGTAATTCGTTCCAGTGATACAATAAAGCAAATGTTAAATTAGTCAAAGTGTAAAATTTTGTTGTAATTTGGGTAGTATTCCATTATTATGTATATTTACACATATTCTGGTCAAACCTCACCAATCATTCAACATCTTTAGAATTCCCAAGTTCATTTAACTTTCTAATTTTTTTTTAAACAAAACAAAATATCTCATGCTTGTGCACTAATATTTCACAAAAGAATAAGTAACCAGACTGATGTGCAACAATCGTGCCATTTCAAATACTATAGCTTTCTCACCCATTAGAAAACTTGATTTTCGAAGTATAGTGGTTATATTCTATGTCCCTTCTGTATTTTAATCAGATTTTAGAGGGGCTACAATGGACAGTCACAAACTGCTTCGAAATAGAATCCCAGATTTTTCTCTGCGAAATCAAAAACAAACAAATTTAAATATTTTTGCATTTTAAATTTAATATTAAAGATTAGCTATTTAAATAAATTGCTGATAATAACCGGCAAAATTCTGAATTGTCCTGTTATATTATATCTTAGCTTCGTAGGGATAGAAATGTTTTTCCTTCATCTCTTCTCTTTCCTAATTTATTCATAAAATAATTTCTTTGATTTGCTTATAATGTTTTACTGCTAAGATATACAAATTATTCATAAGATTTATGCAATTAAAATTCAAATTTTATTAAAAATAATGATGAGGGCAACTTTCATGACACTACATAATGAGTAAGTTACTTTTGATTTCTGATAAATTCAGAAAAATATAATCGGCGGTGACTGTTGTCCGATGGAACCGAAATTGCTTTGCGTGAATATTATTTTGTAAGATAAAACTCCAGTAAAGTTCAATAAGTTTATTCGATTATTTCAGACTCATTTGTTTCGTTTATAGGCTTTCAAAGCAATACAAATTAACTATTTGTAACTAGCTAGCGCTTTTAATTTTCACCCCGATTTCATCTGAAAACTCCGACCATAGACTCCACTTTAATATATTCGATTATTTTACTAACTTGATTTGCAGTATAAAAATTAAACTTACTGAGGAGATTTTACATTTGAGTTAATCTATAAACGTGTCTGGCGGCACATAAATACGTAATTGAATACGTATATTTCCACCTATTCTGTTCAAACATCACCAATCATTAAACATCTTTAGAATCCCCATATTCATTTGACTTCCTAATTTTTTTTTAAACAAAGCAAAATTTCTTGTGCTTGTGCACCAATATTTCACAAAAGAGTAAGTAACCAGACTGATCTGCAACAATCGTGGCATTTCAAATATTCCCACCCATTGGAAAACTTGGTTTTTAAAGTATAGTGGTTATAATTTCGATATGTTAAAATATCGAAATTATAACCACTGTACTTCAAAAACCAAGAAAGTGACCTAAAATCCAATTATATACACTTGTAAGATTCTTAAAGAGCAATAAATTCATACTAATTGTTTATAGTTATCACTTTTAGTTTTTAAGATATAAGTATTACAAACTTGAAATACTTCAAATTTTCAAACTTCTTCCACTTGGTAAGATGATTACTCGAAAACTATAAAAGCTTTTTTAAATATACATATAAATTTAGAAACTAAATTTCCTCATACATATTTTTATCACTTAATATAATTCTATCGATCTTTTATACTTTCGAAGATATTTCGAATGAAAGTATGAAACATGGAAATAAAACTCAATTTTATGTTTCAAAGTTTAAGCCACCCCTCCCCCAAAAAATAGAGTTCGATCCAAAATCCAATTATATACACTTGTAGGGCTTTCACAGAGCTACAAATTTATGCTTATTGTTCAAAGCTAGTTCTTTTAGTTTTTGAGATGTTACTAACTTGAAAAATGGAAAAATTTCAATCTTCTTCAATTTGACAAGACGATTACTCGAGAACTATAAAAGCTTTTCTTAATAATAAATATAGATTTTGATACTAAATTTCCTAGTATGTATTTTTGTCGTTTACTATTTATATCTTTATTTCATAGTTTAAAATGAAAACAAGAATAATAAAAACACTCGCTGGGACATACACTTTTTGTTTTCTAGAAAATTTTTTTGAATATTAAAACATTGATATTATTATTATAAGTGTCCAAAAGGTTTACATTTTTCATAACGCTTCGTTTCCACTACACAGAAACCCCAAACGTAGATGTTATTCACGTCAACTTACATATAATATGATTGTTTATTTAATATTTTTGAATGCCGTTTTCTTCTTATGATTTAAAAAAAGTTTGAAAATTTGCGACCTTCCGAGTGTTCATTTTCCTTTAAAATCATAAATTTTGTTCACTCCACTCCATTTGTTCTAGAAATTTTGTCTCTCTAGACTCCTATATACACCCATATATACATTACACTCACGCACAGACATCCATTTAAGAATAATTGTATGGGATAAAGGATGTCCAAAACGTATATTAATCCGTCGAAAATTCAAGTTTTCGACCCCGTCATTATTTTCCAATACATCATTTGTGTGCAGGGAAATTACAAATAAAGTCCAAAATTCAGTTATGTATTATAAATTACTGCTGCATTATGCATGCATGTATGCATGTAGAAAGAAATGTAAGGCATTACATTTTCTAAACCGCTAATTAAAACTCTAAATTTAGATGAGAATAAAATTTGATAGTGTGAGACCAGAAATAGATCTCACACTGTGATGAGACGCAAGTTTATATGTGTAATTTATTGTGTACAAAACGGCAAACAATACTGTCAGTCTGGATGGCGCGGAGTTTTACAACACGGGAACCCAAAAGGTCACAAAATCATAAATTTAGGGGCGCCAAGACAAGGGGGGCCGAGCGGACCCTTACGAGGATGTGAATCATGCCATTGGATAAAGATTAACCAATGGAAAATGGGCTTGTTGCGTCACATTAAGAAGGAAGGAATTATTAAGGAAACATTAAGAAAATTTTTATTATATATTTGTATTACATATATATATATGTGTGTGTGTGTGTGTGAAGGGCGGCCCCAAACTGTCTTGCCCACACACGAAAATATCCTTGAACCGGCCCTGCTTATTTTATGAAAGTAATAAATATACTTCTTCAAAGGTTGTCTAATTCAGCATAAATCGCTAACATGTTATTTTGTTCATTAATTTCTCATAAACGCTGCGATTGCGCAATTCAGTTTGTTCTCATGAATCGCCGAGAGTACAATGATATCTTTTTCCATCCATTTCAATCTTCTAAATATTGCATTTTTGATTGACTAAACTAGCTTATTTTCATATTCTGATTAATTATTATGGTTGATTTCTTAATTATTTTCGCATAAACAGTGCGATTGCGCAATTCAGTTACATCGCGTGAATTGCCGAGAGTACGTTAGTATCTTTTTCCATCCATCTCCATCATTTAAATGTTGCATATTAGATCGACTAAACTAGTTTATTTTCTTATTATGGCTAATTATTAAGGTTAGTTTTTTATTTATATTTGCATAATACAAATTTTTCTATTTTGAAAAATGGGTAGCATGAACTCACTCTGTGAAGGGATATTTCCCAAAAGTGGTATTAAAGCAATGATTTAGGCAAATAAAAAGGAAACCATTTTAGCAGGAATATAATTCTATATATATATATATATATATATATATATTTATTAAAGATCAATATTTATTACTTTCTTTAGTGAAAACCTGTGTTTTACCAAACATAAATATTTGTTTTCATTATAAAGTAATTTTCACGGGATAAAACCTTTATATATTTTTTGTTTTATAATTTATTGTCCTGAAATTTGATGAACCACTTGCACCATTTCTTTATGAATCTGTGACAACAATGCTTCATGTCTTTACAAAATTGATGGTCTTGAAAAAGATAACTTGATCCCAGCCTCTGAAGTGACACTTAGTTTTCCTTTAAAAGATGAATTGAGAAAGATAAAGAATAAAAAGAATATAGACATTTTAAAAATGCAACAATTCATGTCTTAAAGCATATCAAAGATTTGTGCATAAACTTTTTGAGCGTTCACCTGTACGATTTCCATTGACTAAAGCAATATCGTTTCTTAATCCTGCAGTTTTTCTTCAAACTAATTTGGTGATTGAGCGTTTGTCAGCATGTCTAGAAATATTGGTTTCTAAAAAATGGATATCAGGATTAAAAGCTGACAACATTCATCAAGAGTTCCAAAAATTATTCAATGAGCCTTCAGTAGTAAACATGATGAAATCTTACAAAAGAAGTGATACTAGGCGTCATTGGATCATTGGATTAGAATACTGCATCTAAAAGAAGTTTCTAATGATTTGACCTTTTTTATAAAATTGCTTTCCATTTTATCACATGGTAATTCATTTCTTGAAAGGGGATTTTCCATTAATGTAGAATGCCATATTGATAACCAAACAGAAGAAAGCCTTGTAGCATTAAGACAAGTTTATGGAGCAATAAACAATGCTGGGGGAGTTGAAGCAATTGATGTAACAAAGGCCATGATTCAGTCAGTAAAATGTGCACATTCTAGGTACATTGATGCTATGCAAAGAAAGAAAGAAGCAGAAAGTAATAAAAAACAATTGGAAGACAGTCGAAAATGTGTTGCTTTAGAACTGAAAAGTTTAGAATGGAAGAAAAGCAAAATAATGGTAGATGCTCAAAAAGAAGCTGCACTAATTGAAGACAAAATAAGAAATCTCCAAAAATAATATTTTTTCTACATACTATATTCACTCACTATCACATAACTTGTATATTAACATTTTCGGTGTTAATTTATTTTACCACATTTATTATAACAAGTGTACATGATTTGTCTAATTTACCAAAGCAATTGATTTTTTTTTTATTTGTATATGTATGTCAAATATTATTTATTTGTCCCAATTTGTAACAAATTTTTAATTGAAGTGTAAATATTTTAATATTTACACTCCAATTAATATATTCCCAATTATAATATTATATTCTCTATGTTAAAACACAGAGAAAAGGTATACGTGTAAGCCTAGGTTAACTGAATAGTTTATTGCGCTGTTTTTTATAAACCTGGAATTTATCTGGAAAAGTCAGGGAATTTCATATTCTCTGGAGAGTGGCAACCCTGGGATGCTACCTGCGACTGTTACTTTTTATGTAACAGTCACAAGTCATTATTCTTATTCATATACTATTCAAGCCCCTGATGTTATTGTAAATATATGTATATATGAGGATCATTTTGTTTTGCGATTTATATTTATATATATTTTGATGCTGTAAGGTATATTTTTTTTTTGCTATTCTTTCATATGACTTTTAATGAATTTAAGAACTCTTGTTTACTTCAATATTTTAGTACTTATTTTTAATCTATCAATGGTTAAATTTATTTAGAATATATTTTTTTGTAATGTAGGAAACATTCATACTGTGGAAGTAGTAAGCACAACACCATCAGTCACAAGTGAGCAAACGATCATTACCAATGGAATTGTGATTAATGGTTCTCATACAAACGGTATAAAAACAGATAATAAAGGTAAACTATAATCTTGTTTATTCTCTGTCCATATATTCAAAAATTAATTTATACTCGAAAATAGTAACTTTTTAAGCATTATTAAAACTAATTAAAATGTCTCCCTTTCTGCTATTTCTATTTTGTTTCTTTTGATGTAGGAAAGTATGATGGGGATGTTTTCCCTTGACTCTAGATCAGGTCTTAATCTTACTATTTTTATTTATTTATTGTTTGGAGATAACAGGCAGTGGAAAACATTGCTCTTGTTAAACAAAGGTTTAAACAGGGTGCTTTTCTCATCACAAAAGGGCAAGGGGCACTGCTCTGATAACTAAAAGGCAGCCAGGGAATTGTGCTCTTCCAAAATAGCTTGGGACTGTGTTGCCCATACAAATTAAGCACGTCCTCCCTATAAACATTTATCATGGGCCCCCTTCCTTCATATTTGATTTTCTCCTGTATGTGATTTTTTTCATGTCTTCTCCCACAAAAAAGTATATTGGAAGATTGGAAGTCTCCCCCCCCCTCCCACACACACACACATACACACACACTTGAGTGGTGCCGCGTACACTTGATTGATGAAGCCCATGAGATGCTTATTGAGAGGCTTCGAATTTGCTGGCTAGGGATAGCTCAGCTTTCAGATCCTTACATTCGGCCATAAAAATGGCATGCTAGATATCTGGATCACGAATGGCATCTATAAAGTACTGCGCTGCAAGACCTTCACGAACATTCATAGGACATTCTGCAATGGATAATTGTGAAAGTCGTTTAAAATCATCCGATGCCAGCTCCTGTAGACTTTCTCCAGATTTTTGATGACCAAACTTTAATTGATCTCTTCTGCTTTCCTTCAAATTATTCTCTTCATAGTGGAGTTCCAGGGCATTTGTCAGGGGAGGGCTACAAAGACGTTTCTCAGTTGGGAGCATCTGCAAAATATCAACTGCAGGACCTCGAAGGGAAGCAGTGAGTTGGAAGGCTTTTGTCTTTTCATCCCATTCGTTTGCTTCTTCAATAATGTCGAACTGTGCTCAAAAAATCATCCAAATGCTTTGTTCATCATATATAGGTGATTTTACTTTGCATTGTGATGGCATGCATAAATCATTATTGGTGACTAACGATTTTCGCTTCATAGCCATTAATTTCTTTTCAAGCTTCTTCGTGGTTTCATTTATGCTGCTGAATTTCTGCTGAACACTCTCTTGTACTGCTCTCTTTCATTTCCTCCTTCACCTTCTTGTCCGGCTTCCATCTTGGTTTGCACAGCTTTGACTTCTTCTTTCATCTCGGCTTGAACGGATTCAATTTTTTCTTTCATCTCAACCTATCTCTCTTTTATTTCTTTTTGAATATGTTTTTTCACGACTATAATATCTTCTTTAATCGCTTCTTGTCCAGCTTTCATCGCTTCTTGTCCTGCTCGCTTCTTGTCCAACTTTCATCTTGCCTTGTACGGATTTCATTATTTCTTTTATCTCTTCTTGTCCAGCTTGTATAGCTTCTTTCATCTCATCTTGTCTGCCTTTAATTTTTTCTTCCATTGCTTCTTGTCTGGCTTTCATAGCTTCTTTCATCGCATTTTGTACGGATTTCATAGCTTCTTACATAGCTTCTTGTCTGGCTTTCATAGCTTCTTACGTAGCTTCTTGTCTGGCTTTCATAGCTTCTTGTCCGGCTTTCATAAATGCCATCATCTCGCATAACTGTTCCTCCATCGTTTTTCTAGTTGGGGGAGCCATAACCGCTTGCCAAGTTTCCAGAAACCCCACTTCTAACACCTATTTGGTACGATTTATCCTCTGGAATCGTGAATGTATACGCAGGATACAAGAATGAGTTCAAGTTTCTGGATAATTTATTTATTCACAAGCACAAAGTAAACAGGAACAATATACAATCAAATAGCACTTAAGTGCTCCACTAATTTCACTAAATAAGCGATATTATTCTCAAAATACTGACAAAAATAATTTTATGAAACAGCAGCTACTATTCTCTAACATTGACAAAAGACTCAGTTCACTGTAGCTCATATCTTGTCAATGCGTCAACTGAACTCCAACAGAAGTGATGAGTCCTTTAAATGATGAGTCAGTCCTTCTATAGTCTCGCTATAGAAACTTCTGGAAATCTCTCCATATCTCCTAGACTAATCGTTATTTCATGGAGTTTCTATAGAGAGTTTATGAAATGATTCATCATTTCCGTTGGAATTTAATTGACGAATTAACAAGATATGAACTACAGTGAACTGTAACTTTTGTCAATGTTTTGAATAGTAACTGCTGTTTTGTAAAATTATTTTTGTCAGTATTTTGAGAATAATATAGCTTATTTTGTAAAATTAGTGGAGCTTTTAGTGCTGCTTGATTGTATATTGTTCCTGTTTACTTTGTACTTGTGAATAAATATAAGTTATCTAGAAACTGAGACTCATTCTTGTATCGTGCGTGTACATTCACAATTTTAGAGGATAAGTCATAACAATATATATTATATTAGCGACATGGTTGGCAGGTTTTTGATGCATGACAGTTTTATCTGGTTTAATCCATTGTTTTAACCGTCATGTCAAAAACTGTCAAGTGAGAACGAAACAAACAATATTGCCAATCTAAATCCTGTCACCTTCAATCAGTACCGTAACTAGTTTTCATGTACCCTGTGCAAAGTTTTACTTTCGGGTCCCTTGTATTTTTAAGGAGGAGGGGGGGGGAATTAATAAAACAAATACAATAAAACAATATATAATAATTGAAAGAGAGCAACTCTATTTGTAAATTGTATATTTAATTTATTTAAATAAATTTATTGTTATTTTTATTATATTGGTAAAAAAAAAATGGATAGATAGCCCCTTGAAAGTTGTTGTTGATAATGAGACCCAGACTGTCCGACCTACCAGAAAGGTGTAAGGCAACTGTTTGGACGGCCGGGAAGTGCCACCCAATTTAGACCGGAACCCAGTGGGGGAGGCATCCACAGGGACCGTACCTTCCTTCCCCTACCACCAGCTCCTTGGAAGTAAACTTTTAGAAGAAAAAATATTTTTGCCACCTAAAATGTAGGCCTATATACTATAAAGAGATGCAGCAATACTGGCCGATGCTTGCCACATATGGCTATGTCTTATGAAAGAAGATTCTCTGCAACCACACATTAAAATTGTTTAGAAGAGACTAGAACAGCCATTAATGCCAATCCATTTCCTCGCTTACATCATGCATTCAAAATATATGGGTAAAGACTTAACAGATAGCTAAATAGAAACTGCTCGTTTTTATACTACAAAAAAAAATTGAAAGCTGTTTACCATGTCTGATTGCACTTGAAAGTCCAAGAAAGCCCATTCCCAACATCTTACTTCAATACAAGTGCAAACAAAACTCACCAATCCGATAACGTGGTAGAAAGGTATTTCGAAATGTGAAAGTTTTCAGGATGAAAACAGTGCAGCTTTTAAATTAGCTGAACTAGCAATAATGTTGGTATCCCAACCTGCTAGTTCGGCTTGTATAGAAAGAATATTTTCAAAATTTTGAAATCATCCATTCTAAACTGTGAAATCGTTTAGGACTGGAGAAAAGTTCTAAACTTGTTATCTGTTATCGAATGCTAAGTGGGTGTAATGAACCCAAATATTAAAAACAAATTGTGCTATCTCTAAAATGTAATAATAAAACTTCAGAAAAGTTATAAATATTGTTTTTAATTCAAAACAAAATCAGAATACCTTGATATTTAAATTCAAATAAATGAAAAATTATTTTTAATTGTTGCTAGTATTTCAATATTTTAAAGGTATTTATGTACTTGTATTGTTGTAAGGATAATGTTTTAAAATTACTTACATTTTTTTTTTATAATAATGTTCAAATTTATATGGGTGATCAATCTTATAATGATTGGCATGGTGGTTTTATTGTTTTTAAATCAAATTCCCCTTTTGTTCGCAACTTTTGGATTTTTGACAGTTTTAACTGGTTAAAACACAAATTAAACCAATGTCACGTCAAAAACCAGTTTTTGATACCAAAAACCCAACCCTGATTAGCGAGTTATGTATCAATATAACTGTATTGATATGCCTATCACTAATATTGTGCTGAATAACATTTAGGCTTGGGTTTATGAAACATACCTATTTATTAGACTTTGTAATATTTCAAAATGTAAAATTTACAAAAATTCTGGATGGCATAGGCCTAAAAATGCCAGATTTGCAATTGTGATACAAATAAAAATAAACTAATATTAATGTAAAATGAGTATTTTTGAAATAGATATTTAGCTGAACTGTATTTTCAATTATTATTGCTTGATTTTTGTTTTAATTGCTATTAGTACATTTTGTAATATATTCTAGATAAACCAGTCAGCCAGAATTTGATAACTGCAAAACCCAGAATCCTGCTGTGCGGTCAAAAGTTGCAATCTTCAGAATCCCAGCCAGCCTCCCAAGCTACAGTGATTGTTCAGGCTCCTTCATCAGCAGTCACTGGTTTTTCCTCGAATGTCTTGACAGTTGTAACACCTTCCGTTGTCTCTGATGAGAAGAATTCAAGTCTATATAGTAATACCTCGTTCATTGCCCCACAGCCACTTATGGAGGATGGTACTCAAGGTATGGGCAAGTCATTCAAGCGAGTTTTCACTACTGCTACCGAGCTTGAGAATTCAACAGTTTCTGATACCATCTCTGAAAACAATGTGGATAAGAGGCCAAAGAGTGAACCTAGTGCATAATTATCCAAACTCTGTAGGAGAGTGGAAGGGTGGACCCTTTTGTTGTAATTAAATGATGTATGGAAAATGTATTAGTTGATTACTTTTATTGTGACCTTCAAAGTGACTTGATAATCTCAAGGATGTGACTTTGTGTTTCTTTTTGTGAAAAAGAGAAGTGTACATAGGATTAAAACTGAGCTTATGTTCCTTGAGGGCAAAGCTGCTTTCGCAGTCCATTCAAAAAATGCTTGGAAAAAAATTCATCACCTTGATTCTGGTGCACATAATGAATTAGTCATTGTATTCCTTAAAATGTATAGATATTGTAAATGGATATGTAACTTGCATTTCTAATTTCTCATTTAGTTTTCATGCATTTATTAAGTATCAAAACCATCCTGTTTGTCTTCAAATATGTTTTCATTCTTATGTGTGATATTTTCTCCCTTTTGCGCTTTTTAGTCATGTAAGTTTCTTCATCCCTTTTTTTCCCCCTTAATTCTAGATGTTTTATCATTTCATGTAAGAGTCCTGTGTTTTACATATTACTTCAGGTTATTTTGATAAAAAGCTGAAAACAAAAGATTTGATTCTCTAAATTTATTTAATTTGTCTACCATTCCATAGGATGAATCAAAGGATTTTCAGTGTTTTATCATCCGTTTATCTTTGAAAATATTTAGGATAAATGACTTAACAAATATCCTGGGTTCAAGCTTTTTATTTAAGTTATTTGAATTTTGGTGTAAATTATTTGCTCATTCTCAAATCTCAGGATAGTAATTGGTGAATTCCACACATATAAGCATAGTTACATATTTAAAAGCCAACTGTTATTAAAAATAACCTATTAAACATGTATTTTGTGAAACATTGTGCAAAGCTGTGTTTTGTAAGCCTGATGTGTCAATTTCCTCATTTTTGAATGCAATCTTCAAACTAGGTTCTAATTGTTCAGTCTGATTTTGTATATAGTGATGTACAAAATCCATATTTTATGAATTAAAAATGTTTTAAAGTGCTATTTATATTTCCCAAATTTGTCTTAAGAAAGTTTTACTTTTCATTTTATGCTTTTGAAGGCCTTTAAAAGTACTTATTTTGTTCCCAAATGCCCTTAAAACCCCCTTTTTTCCGTGACAGAAGTTTAATACTGATAATACAGCATATTAAAGAATCACTGTGTATATAAAACTTCAACCACTAACCCTCAATTTGCACAATTTTTGTTTTGCACTATCAATAAAATGGTACAAATTTTCATTTTATACAGTACAATTTTGGTGTAACTTGGTTAAATAATAATAACACATATACATGTTTTTAATAAGTTTTTTCAGTCAAGATTGTAGTCATCATCAGCAAACATAGTCTTTAAACAGCTTTCAGCTGATCAGCTTCTAATACAACTGTAGACTTAACAAATGTTAGTCTCAATGTAAACATTATATATATGGTTTTACAAAACTAATGTACTGTTTAAATTGAGAGTTAGGTGCACTTTTTATTTCTGGAAGCAAGTACCATTCATCTATTAAATTAATAAATCTAGTATTTTTGAAAATTAATTATCTTGCTATTTAGAACTTTATTTTGGGGGAAGATACTGAATTTTTATAAAATATTTGTTTCAATCTTTATAAATAGTGACCTGGATCTAAACTCTGTATGTCTACAAAACCTTCAAATTGACATTGTAATTATAATGAGGTTAACTTTGAATAGAGTGTATAATGTCAAAATTATAAAAAAATAATTATTTCAGTTAAAAAAGTGGGTGGTCATTTAACAAAAGGAAAATAGCCTTAATATGAGTTGAAAACCCTGGGATTTTCACCAAATTGTCAGTAGCCAGTTTAAAAGTTGTATTTCCAATGTAAATATGAAGTAATTTATAAAGTACTGACCTGTCGTTTGAGTTTTATCAATTTGCACAGTAAAAAGCACTTTTTATTTAAGTACATTTAAAATTCCCGGAATTATAAAACATTTTAATGTTATGAAATTTGAACGAATATTTAGTATATAAAAATTAATGTGCATCTTGTGAAGTTTTTACATCTGGGATTTACAGGAAAAGGAAATACTCAAAGATAATGCTCACTCATTCTGTTTTGTGGATAAGGCAGTGATGGAAAGTGTGGTTTTGCATAAATGAAGCTTATGAATAATCTCTATATGGAAATTTCTCGATTCTACATAATGGGAAAAATGAATCAAATGATAAAAATCTCCCCCCCCCCCCCCTCAAAATATCCTGAAATGGGAAATACTAAAAATGCAAACTTTAATAAAATTTAATATACTGGAGTCGTTTGTCCTTTCTATTGGACCCGAATACTTGAACTTAATTTAGAAAGGTTATATACAATTCATATTCAAAACCCACTATAACGTCTAAATGACTGCAGTTTCGGTGGATTCTGTATCAAATATTTAACTTCACAATCTTAAATAGAGACATTTGCCTGTTCAGAGGTTAAATAAAAGTTCCTACTAATCTAGGAAGTTCATGATTTTTTTTAATATTTTAAAGTTCCCGAAAGAGCTTTATTTCATTTTCTAAATTTTATATTAATATGGTGACTACCAAAGACCCAATTTTGAGGCAGTGATTGATTTCAAGCACAAAGAAACCACACATTTCTTGTGAAAAGTATATTTTTTAATAAAAAATTAATCACTATTCTGTATTGAGAATTCACTTTCATAAAATTAAAAGTTCAGTTCTAATTGCATATCTATATTCATTTAAGATGCCTTGGTTATATTTGTTTTTATTTTATTTCTATACAATTTTTAAAAGTATAAGCCAGTTTGGTATTTGCAAATGGTACACTTGTGATTCTTGAAACTTCACAGACTGGTTAAAAATGCAGATCTTAAAAAGTGCTGTAATTTGGGAACCCTACCTTGAAAAGGCTAAACATAGCAATGAACTAAATCTATTAGAACGTATGTAGAACTTTGAAAATTTTTTGTGATTATCCAAATACAATTCTTGAACAGGTTATGCATCCTTCATAATGAATGACTTGCCCTTTTGTGATAATACAACTGGATATAAATAAAGAACAATAGACACTATTTATATATATATATATATATATATATATAGATAGATATAGATATATATATAGATATTCTAATTGAAGTTTTCTATAGATGGTGGCAACTTTTTAAAAGTGCATGAATTTGTATGGGCAGGAGCCATGTATCCAAAAATAAAGATTTTTTTTTATTTCTGCAGTGTATCACATTGTAAAGAATGTTTTGGCTCCTAACTGATTGAAGGAAATTGTATAAAGTTATAAAGACAGGAAGTATCTAAACACACAAAAATAAAATCACATATTGTTTTGGAGACATTAACAGCCACTTTGCTCAGTGTTATGACCATTATTATGAATTGGATTACTTTATATTTCTAATAAGTAAGACCATACTGAGGAAGGTGACTATTGTAACCTCTAAAATGATAATGTGATTTTTATTGTTTTTATATATGTTTTGAAATGTTGGCTTCTTCTTGTCTTTAACTATCAGGGGAAAGTATGATTGGATATTATGTGCTGCTGGTAGTGTCTTCAGCCAATTAACTACTTTCCCCAGCATTCTATGCATATAGTTATATATTTATGTATAATAAAAGAAAATTTATAATGTATCTATGCAAATAATGTAAATTCTGCTTGGTTATTTTGTGCAATTAACTGGCAGGAATACTATATTGAATTTTTTTTAATAACTAAACTTTTGTATGAAGCCATTATACCAAATTATCTTCCCCTTTTCTAAAAGAATTTGAGACTTAATACTTATATATAACTCAAACAATTTAGGAGGGAAATGCAAAGTTTAATTAAGTCCCATAAGTAAGCTTATGCATCAAAAACATTTAGAACATATCAATATGCAATTTCATGGAATGTTAAAATGAATGATAGTTTAGAAATTTATTAATCAACTTGCATACTTAGTTGTGTAGGTTGAATAATACTATTGTTTTCTATGTCTCAAATTTATTTATTTATACTTTCTGCTAGAAATCCTCTCAAACTCTGTACAGAAAGTATGATTTCTTGGCACTAAGATGAAATTTTTTTTACCTTATTTTCTTAAGTTTGACTAGATAATTGTTATTTGAAGTTTAGAAATTTGTTTATTTCTGTTTAATTATTTTAATTGGATTTTTTCCCCATAATATTTTCTATGTTTATAGTAATGTGACCACTAAGCTTTTTCATTGTTGTCTCTTAAAGAATGCCAAATGAATTTACATAAACATTGTCCATTCAAACTTAGTCAAGTACTTTTTTAAGCCTATTTTTGAGTTCCATACTGTGACATTATTTGTATAGGTTTAGGATATTAAAAGTACAATAATATAAATTTTAAATATGCATAAGATTACTGCCATATTTTGTAATTAAACTTTGTAAACTTGGATCTATTGAAAGGGTCATTTTACATTTAATAAATGTCTTTTTCCTCCCTGCAATCAGTTCTAAGAATTAGTATGGTAAAAAACTCTAGAATATGAAATATTAAATAGTGGGGAAAATAAATGTTTTTTAAATGAGCAATTTTATTTCAAATATAGTTTTGTTTGTATATTACAGTTTACTGTAGTAGTTTGAAAAACTAGTACAGTTGTACTAATCGTTAATAGATTTCACACAAATTGTATCTATAAAGTTATTTTGCTATGTAATGTATATTACATGGCTTATCTAAGACTTTATTTTTCTGATAACTCTTTTGTGTACCACTGAAATAAAGGATATCATTTTATTTGGGTTATATGTTTTATAAGTTGTTCGTTTTAGGAAATGTAAATAACTAATTTCTATTTGAAATAATATTTATTATTAAACATGTCAAGTTCACGAGCTAAGTTTCTGTCTAAATTGCCCTAGTATATTTAGTACCTTAACCCTTGAGTGAGCACATCTGAAATAGTAATATTATTGATTATACTGGTACATTAAGTGTGTCACAAAAAATTTGCTTCATTCAACATGCAAATAAATAGATGTTGCTTTTTAATTGACAAAAACAAAAGCATAATTTTTTTTTCACCTATTTTGTTTGTCATATGTAATATAAATGTAATATAAAATATTTGTCTTGTTGCCTGTAATGGACAGTTAGCCAGTATGAGCAGGGATAAAATTATGCAAATGGTCATATTTTGTGCATATATTATTTTGGTTATTTTCTTTGTTGTCTAAAGTCTCTTGTGTATCTAAGTACCTCATCTTTACTTTTGTTCTTTTACTTCTAAACAGATTTGGTATTATTCAATTACATTTTTTTTTCTAAACTAGTTATTCCACCTTTTAATTATGTTAACCTACTGCAGCGCTATGTATCCAACATAAAGTTAAACAGTGTTAGTTTACACTAACATATGTTGTTGTAAAAACTGATCACTAAGTTAAGGCCCCTGTACATGATGCAAGAAATTGAATCAATTGACCTGTCAACTTATTGTGCAAATTTGCATCATGTAAAATAGAAATTGATAGCAAACATTTTGCATACAACTTCTTGAATGAACTTTTAAAACCACAAGGATCTTACAATTTCTTGACTGTAACTGACCGATTAGAATGCTTACCAAATATTATGTCACCGTCCCTTTTTATATTTTTCACTGACCTTGTGTTGCTCATGCATTTTTAATTGACTACTTTACTTATGCATCTGAAATTTAATTAATTTGAATTTAGTGTATTTAATTTTAACTTTTATTTTTCAAACATTGTTTTTACTTTCTTTCTCTCTGAGATTGCCTATAATGGGGATGTATATAGGGATTCTATTTCTCTTTAATTTTACAGGAAAAACTCATTAATTAAATTTTTCAAAATGTTTTCATTGAAATTTAACTTTGATCGTAATTATGATTGTAAGATGATTAGATATTTATTAAAAAAGGGAACAATTTTATAAAATGTAAATTTATGATAATTTGCTTATATTACTGATACATAGGTGGTGCCAGCACTATTTGCAATGAAATACTGATTTTAAATTCTGTGCTCGCAATTATAGTATATACAATTTCATACTTAGGGAATTTTATGCCAAATTAATTAAATTTTATCTAATAGACACTTATTTTCAGGATATATTTTCCTTTTTCAAAGCAATTTCCAAAGCCATTATTATTGCTTGATCCTGCAATGTAAACATTAAAAATAAAAATATTATTTATAAATGTAAAGTACACATAAAGAAAAAAAAAACCAACATGTTTACAAAAAGAAAAAAGAAAAGAATTTACAAATTATAACGAAGTAAACAAGAAATATTGTAAACAGCAAGATCGTCTGAGTGCATGCCAGCTGTGAACAAATAGCAAGAAAGTTGAACTGTGTAAATAGACAAGTTTGCGGGAGTGCAAAATACATTTTGTTCAATAAATCACCTTGTGTAAATTGAAAGTTGTACAGGTAGAACTTGAACAGTCAATTTATTGATTCAACGTCTTGTATCATGTGCAGCAGCCTTTTATATACAGGGTGTCTAGGAAAGCCTGTATATGAGGGAATTTTTCGAGAATGAAGATAGTTATCCATATTTTTTTAATGCAGCTGCATAGGAAACCTATAGTACTACATGACAAGACAACTTTGGGGGCTGACCCCTTTCTTATGGGGGGATATCTTGCTCCCTTTTAGAGTTAAAGAAAAATGTCAATTACAAAGTTGTAGAGCATTGCCAAATTAGTATGTTTGTCCAGCAGAAAAAACTGGAAAGAACTCTAAAAACTGGAGAATAGACTAAATCCCCCATATACAACAACATTAATGTACTCAGATAATTGGGATGCATTGCATCATATTTTTTGCATACATTGATGCCCTATTTTATACAAATAAGGATTATTTTGCAATATTCTTCATTAGTAAACATGGCTCATAAAATCGAAATAAAAATTGGACGAAGTGACAAACACATAGCATAAGAATATAATACTGCAGTTGAAATAGTTTACTTATTTTTCTGGCTTCAATTACGATGATGTTTAATAACAAATCATCTGTCAAATAAAACAGTTAGCATTCAAACTAAATTTATTAAATCATTTGTTATACAACTGTTGCCATACGAATTTGCAGTTTAAAGAATCTCATGCATTTAAAAATGTTCTTTGGGACAATTATTTGTAGTAGTTGTTTTTGTCGAATAAACAGATTTTTATGCCAATTTGGCAATGCTTTTCTATTTTATAATTGACTTTTTTTCTCTATCTCTAAAAGAGAGTGAGATACCCCATCGTCGTAAGAAGGAGGATCGGCTCACCCCCAAAGTTGTCTTGTTATGTAGTGCTATAAGGGTTCCCTATGCAGCTGCATTAAAAATGATATCTTTCGTCGTTCTCAAGAATTTTCTCCTGCTACGGACTTTCCTAGACACCCTGTATAGCAAATATAGAGATCACGAACTGGGCTTTATTGGTCAGAACCAATGTAGAAATACAAGTACTGATTGGTGTTAATAAAAAGCTTTTAATTTTATAAGTGCGGGGTTAAATGTATTCATCATTAGTGGTGTACCTTGTATGCCAAATGCTCACTCTAAGGTTAAAGGGCATTTTTTGCATAGTATGATATTCATAAATTATTTATAAGTTAATTTATACAGTCCCCAACCAAAATAGACAACATTTAAAATTTTAATGAAAATTTGACTTAATCAAGTTGTGTTTACTAATTGTTAAAGCCTACTATAACGCTTCATATTAATTGATATGGCCATTTCTATTACTGTTTCACCATTATATGCCTTTATAGTTTTGAATGCATATAAATTGGACAAAGGTCAGTTAATGTGTAGTTGTGTGACTGATTACATGGCTTTGATTTCTGTTGATATTAGTTCTTAATGATTTTCAAGTAATTAAGATTTCATTTTACTTTTAAGACATTTATGTAAAAAAATTGTTTGGTGCTTTTTTTTATTATTATTATTTAGTTAAACAAGTCATTTGACACCAATAACAATTTTCAAATTAAAATCATAATCGAAACTAAAACATTTCAACATAGAAAAACATCTGGATGAATGAACTGAATGATGTTACTGAAGTTTTGTAAAGATAATAAAATAATTGTAATCTGATCTTGGAAGAAAATACACAGTGGGACTTTTACTAAATGACTATAGCCCGGATGTTGATGACCTAAACTCCCTTGAAAAGATCAAATAATGACCTTGAAATGTGAAATAAAGGTCTCTCTAAAGCAATCTAATATATTTTTTCAAAATTTAAATTAAATAATCTTAATCTTGGCCAATTCATAGACTACAGTTTTGTTTTATAAAATACATTATAGACCTCAGAAGAAAAAAAAAAAAGCAAGTAAACACCTGTTATAAATAAATTTTAATAGTCTGTGCTCTAATCTCTTGAAAGCACACCAGAATTACACCGAATAATGATATTTTCTTAGCAGTGTCCATGAGAAATATTGCACCCTAAAAATCATAACTAGTTGTAACCTGTTCTGTTTAGTAGTACTTAAAGAATTTGGAATGTCAGTAACAGTACAAGATATGTAGCTCTAAATTTGAATTTTTATTTTGTTCACTACCCTTTCCATAGTCTTTAAAAGAGAACAATGAGTTTTTCTTTCCCAAATCTAGATAACATTAAACAGTGTCTTGAACTATGTTGCCTAAAACTTTTGAAGGTTTTTTCTTTGTTTTGGCAATCTTGGTTTTGAGAGTTTTGCAAAAAGTATATATTCTTATGAAAATATAATTTTTTATTTAAAAAAAAAATGTAAAAGATAACCTAAAAAAATTCTCAAGAAAAAAAGGGGGGGGGGGGGCTTATAAATACAAAAAAAAAAAAAAAAATTGCACAGTTTTGGCCCTACTAATTGACAGACCAAATAGGGACTTCTGTACATTACTTCAATGTTTGTACCACATAATTTGGATAACATTTTTTATTATTCCTGTTGTAACACTTTCCTTCAATTAGGATTTAATGTGAAGAAATTTATTTTTAAGTATATTTTCTTTAGATGCCTTTCATATTGATGCAAAATGTGTAGTTTCAACCACTAATTCTTTATTCTAAACTGTAAATTTTTGTTAAATGTACAGTCAAAACTGTATAAGTACACATCGACGCAGCAATGGAATTTCGTTCAGTTATGGGATCTGTGCACTTAAGTGGACACTTTAAAATATTGTATTTTTTCATTAAACTTATAAGTAGTATTATCTACTTTGTTATTAAATTACATATGTCTAACTTTATAAATTATGTATAGTATTTTCTTTAATAATTATTATACAGTACCATTACTTTATTAATAAAGAGAATATTAATAAGTGTACAATATTTACCTAAATACATATATGTAGGTATATTAACAGAAAAATATCGTTAATTTTTTCTGCACATGTAGTTGTTCTGATGACTGATCAAGGAGTTGATCAGTTAAAGTATTAATGTTTTTCAAATCAAAATTGTTTGAATTATATAAATCTTTCAAAATTATTAGATTAGATATTTCCAAATTCTTCATCCACAGGATCTAAATTCTGTTTACAGGGTGGCCACCCAACCTGGAAACCGGGAAAAGTCAGGGAATTTTGTGAAAATTCAGGATTTTTTTTTTCTTTACTAGTTGTCCATATAAAAACAGAACTGCCCAGTTTGTATGCCATTTTCGAAAAATTTCGCCAAGTATTACGTTGTATTCGTAACTGCTAAATAAAGGTTGCTATATGTCCATTTGATTCCGTATAAAAGGAAAAATGCGGAGTTTGTGCGCCATTTTGGACAAATGTCGCCAAGTACAGGGATGCCAACTTTTACGGATTTTCCATAGTTTGTACGGATTTTTACTTCATCTTACGGTTTTACAGACATTACTCCCAAAACTTCGGAAAATCCCGTGAAATTCATGCATCCTACCATTTAGTTCATATTCCCTACTTTCCTGAGAGTCCAAAATTATCAGTTTGCATCTATTTTCTTCTTCTAATGATTTCATATCAGAACAATAGACCTAATTTATTTTTATAGTGCGCTTAAAAATAAAGAAATATTTTACTAAACAAATTATATTTCCCTTAAATTATAAGATTGCGCAATACAGTCGTTTTCGGGCTTTGCTGAGAGTACACAATTGTCTTTTTCCATCCATCTCCATCCCCTTATTATTGCATTATAGTGCCCCCATTATAGTGCGCTTAAAAATAAAGAAATATTTTACTAAACAAATTATATTTCCCTTAAATTATAAGATTGCGCAATACAGTCCTTTTCGGGCTTTGCTGACAGTACACAATTGTCTTTTTCCATCCATCTCCATCCCCTTATTATTGCATATTAACTTGACTAAACTAGCTTATTTTCATATTTTGTTTGATTATAAAGGTTAATTTTTTAATTATTTTCACATAAATAGTGAAATTCATTTTTTTTTCACGGGCGTTGCCGAGAGTACGCAATTATCCTTTTCCATCGATCTCCATATCCCTATTGTAGCTCATTAACTTGACTAAACTAGCTTATTTTCATATTTTGGTTGATTATAAAGGCTAATTTTTTAATTATTTTCACATAAATAGTACGATCGTGAAATTCAGTTTTTTTTTTTCACGGGCGTTGCCGAGAGTACGCAATTATCCTTTTTCATCGATCTCCATCTCCCTATTGTAGCACATTAACTTCACTAAACAAGATTATTTTCATATTTTGGTTGATTATAAAGGTTAATTTTTTAATTATTTTCACATAAATAGTACGATCATGAAATTCAGTTTTTTTTTCGCCTTCGTTGCCGAGAGTACGCAATTATCCTTTTCCATCAATCTCCATCTCCCTATTTTTGCACATTAATTTGACTAAACTAACTTATTTTCATATTTTGATTGATTATAAAGTCTAATCTTTTAATTATTTTCATATAAATGGTACGATCCTGAAATTCAGTTTTTTTTTTCGCGGGCGTTGCCGAGAGTACGAAATTATCCTTTTCCATCGATCTCCATCTCCCTATTGTTGCACATTAACTTGACTAAACTAGCTTATTTTCATATTTTGGTTAATTATAAAGGTTAATTTCCTAATTATTTTTACATAAATAGTTCCATTCAGTTGTAATTAACACAGTTAAGTTAACAAAATTACATTTTGAATTTATTCTAAGGTTTTAAAATATATATTGTCAATATACGTAAAATCTTACTGATGGTCGATGCTGTTTTACTGAAAACTCCTGTTTTTTCTACTTATGACCCCTTGCAGAGGTTGGCATCTCTGCATTATGTTATATACATTTTACCATATTTTTTTCTATTTTAATGACATTCTTTTGACATTGCTGAATTGGCATTAATTATTCAATGGCTGTGGCTTGTTATAGTGTAGTTATTGCATATCTTTAATGATATCTGTCATTGTGAGCAATTTGCAATGCCCATATTTAAGGACATCAGTTTATACTATTTCTTTTTATTGTCATCAATGAAAACCATTAAATTCTTTTAAATATTTCAGTAGTCCAATTTTACTGCATTTACATGAATTTTTTATTAAAAATGTCAACATTTATTTATAAAAACAAAAATAATATACGTATTTTTTTCTCTTGATTTAATATAACTTTTTTTGGATAGTAGAGTTAAATTGTTAAGATTCTTTAATCAAATTTGTAACTAAATAGGGACGTGCGTGCGTTTTATGTTAGAATTACGGGTCTGGAATTTCTTTTCAATTCACCTGGAAAAGTCAGGAAATTTCAACATGTCCGAAGAGTGGCCACCCTGGTTTAGCATTTATAACTTTATGGAGAATCTCTTCATTTGTGAGTTCACCATAGCAATCCAAATCTTCATCAACTTAACAAAATTATTAAATTTTTCTTCTGGAATCTCTAATCACACCATTAGACTTTCAACTTCTTGTTTCCGAAAATATCTTGTTTCCCATTTCACCAAATATAATACCTTGGAACTTCAATGCGTTCCTGAGGGGGGTGGGGATATGATCCACAAATCCCCTTTGCATTGCCACTGGCAGTTAAGCGGGTTTAGATAACGTTAAAAAGATAGTACAAAAATTAAAGGCTTTAACATATTATGCAGTATATACAGTTATGCGATGTGTACTTATGCAATTTTTACTGTATATTAAACTTTTAACCCCGTAAAAGCTTCAGAAACATTTATTTGTCTTGAAATGTTTTTGATGTGAGGTTGTTTCAGATTTGATTACAGCAACTTTTAAACATTATCTTGGTGTCAATTAACTGACTTTAATTATAAAAATATATAAACTATAATTTTTGTGGGATCAAGTTTTAAAAATAAAGGTATAGTTTTAAAATTACTTGCAATTTCATTAAAAGAAAATGAGTAACGTAACAGAAATCAAAGTCATGTCATTGTTTCATCTGTGTAGTATTTAAATTCTTTCACATATTCAAGGCCAAGTAGGTATGAAGTAGCAATAAAAATAGTTTTATTACATGACTTATGCATAAATTAGATATTAAATTAATGTACTAAGTAAATAATAAATGCAAATAAAAAAAGATTTGAAGTTTGTGATTAAAATTTGCAACACCTCTAACAATTTGGCCAGGTAATTGTAGCTCGCAAAATTTAAAACAATTATCTGTCTTTTAAGTAAAAGTCCTTAAGCTTGCAAAAGTTAATTTAAAATGTAGAATTTGTTGGTTGTATGCAATAGGTAATAATAGGGAATCCTAATCAGCGGGTTGCAAAATTTTAAAAGTGCCCCACAAAATGCACAATTTTTAGTATTTGTTTAGAAGATTAACTCATGTTTAATTTTATATAGGAAAATTGAACTAACTATTAAATTTTGTTTTGCATATTTCTATTAGAAAGTAAGTCTATAAATAAATATATTAGAGCTCAGCAATTGGTAGCTCATGGGCCAGGTGTAATCTGCAAAATCTTTGCGTCTTGAATTTATGTACTAAAAACCAACTAAGCCATAAATTTTTCATAAAATATTGCTTTGAAAATAATTTTGATGATGATTATTTTCATTTTAAAAATGTGTTTGGGAAACACCTATATAATTTTCAATATTTGGAGTGATAAACTCGTATAGAATAGTCAATTGAAAGAATTTGAATGGATCATTTTTTTTTCTTAAACAAGGTGTGAAATAATATTTATAATTTTATATAATTTTACATATATAATTTTATTATAATAATATTCATGATTTTCATAAATAATGCGAAAGCACGAATTGTTTTATGTTATGATATTAAGTAAGGTAACTGTAATGTGAAATTCAGTTTGTTTGTTGGCTTACAGTGGTCATTTTATCAGATCGAAAGACTTTCATTCAAGGGCATGAATCGCAGAGATGAACAAAAAGAATAAGAAAGCTAACAATTCTTTTCTGATGGATTTTTAAATTTCTATTTTGACCTTTGATAAGCTTGACTTTGCTAAAACTAAAAAAATGTGACATGTACAGGGATTGCACTCAACTTTTCCCCCAAGCGACAGAACTAAAACAGGAATTCTGATATAAAAAAAATAGAAAATTTAGGGATTTTAATTCATACTCCCCTCATAATTAAATCCCCCCCCCCCCATAAATATAGTGTTGAAATATACATAACACAGTTGTGTCAGAGTCAGTTCTTTTGTAGCAGCAAAAATCTCATTTTGTAGTTGGGACAATAAAACTTTGAATTTGGTGCAGAAAAATTAAAATGTGTAGCAAGAAAATTTGCATATTGTATGTTACTTTACAAAAATGAAACCTTTCGTAGCAGTTTCAGGAAAGAAAATGTTCACACATTTAGATTAAAACATTATATAAAATTTTGAAACAGCTCACAAGAATCTGTTCTAAGGGAGAATAAATATGAAATGGGGACATTAATCATATAATCACAGGTACAGAAGTTGGAAGCTGTCTTGTAATTGTAATTTCATTAAATAACGCACTGCAATAAAATTAAAGTTACTAAAAAATTAAGCAACATAATTGTGCACAAATTATTACACAAAATAGCAATGGATCCTCTTCGTCAGCAAACATTAAGTCAAAAAGATTAAATGGGTTTATATATATATATGCTGTGTATATATATATATATACTGTGTTTATATATATATAATTTGTGCACAAGCAATGTATGTTTTTACTTATTTAAAATCAAAATTTCCTAACTCTTAGCAAGATTTGGTATTTTTTCAACTTTATGTAAAGTGTTAAAATTCGGGATTTTTATGAAAAAGTGCTAAATTTCATGAATTTTATGAAAGAGCACTGAAATTTGCAATTTTTAAGAAAAAAATATAAAAAGCACAATTTTTTTTTAAATAGCGCTAAAATTTGAAATTTAATTTAAAAGGGCTAAAATACACAATTTTATTTAAAAGCACTAAAATACAAGATGTAATTTAAAAGTACCAAAATTTGCTGTTTAAAAGTGCTAAATGCAGGAAGAACTGTCTTCTCTGTCTTATTGAATTTTAGCACCCTATCTCAAAAATCATATATTTTTATACTTTTTCTTAAAAAGAAATGAATTTTAGCACTTTCTCAAAATCATTTTTTTTTTCATTCTTATTTGAAAATAGCAAATTTTAGCATTTTTTCTATATAAAAAATATACTCAGTCGAACCGATTTTATTCATTTTGTTTCGTACATCGTATCATAAACTCGTCTCGCATCTCTTCAGATATACCCATGATTGGTCACACAAACAAAATCAGTGCTTCCAAATTTAGAAAAGTAGGAAAAAGAAGAAATTGTGTGATCTCTGCATGTATCAAATACCTTATTATAAATATATTTAATAATTAAATGCTAAAATAATCATATTAATTATAACTTTTTTATATTTTCTGGCCTATCAATTTGTTTCCATGTGTAGCTAGAATACAAATTGTCAACCTGGCAGTGCTGGGATTTGATACCATTGCTAAAATGAGGTAGGCAGTATTATAGCATTGAGTAAAAGACTTTCATTTTGAGGTATTTAATATTGGCTTATGAGCATTTGCTATACATTCTTATCTGTCCCATGGAGCAAACTAATTGCTGACAATTGCTGTATATAATAAATTGAAAAAAGACTGCAATTTTATAATTAAGTATGCTGAAAGAAAAAAAATCTCGGTCTCTGTGTGCTGTCAGATAATGGTTAGGTACCCTCAATCTACAGAATTCTTTGTTTTTAATTTTTTATATCAATGCACTTAAACTAATATATTAAAGAGTTCAGCTAGCTTAGAAGAGTAAAAATTTCAACTTAGAACAAAGTTCTCTCTCTAATTAGCGTCAAGGTTATCCACAAGAAAAATTACATTTTAATAACATATCTTATTAAACATTTAAAACTGGCTTTTAGATATTCTTTTTTACTGGACTAGTGGAAATATTTATGGGAAATGAAATCGGCATAAAGAATTTTAATTTTAAATAGAAGACATACTAATTAAAAAATTTTTATCTGACTGGTGATAGCAAATATTTATTTTCCAAGTCTTCAAGTCTCTTATTTTTTTTTTTTTTCATATTCTAACATTACATGTACTATTTCACTGAAATACTGGTATGATTTGCAAAAATAAACAAAAACTGGATTACTTTTGTCCTTACTTTTGTAGTACTTGCTTAAAAATCATTCATTATTTGAATCAAAAGTTCCTTCTACTATCAAGTCAAAAATTATTCATCTTTTATGAACGCTTAATGTTGTGTACATTATAGAAGTAAGAATAGCGAACACACCTGAAGTGATTGCTTGGTTGTAACATTTTTTTTGCATAGCATAAATTCATGATATATTCTTTTTTCTTGCCACAACTATCATGTACATTTTTAATGATATAGCATTGGTGTATACAAATATGTAATAAAATATATTAACATATGTTTACTGATTTTGAAACTTTTGGTGGATGTTTATTCATATCTTTGCAAAATCTACAATTGTTCATGATGGAATTTTGTTTAGCAGTAATTAGCTTGTGTTGTATATGGGCCCATGAGGCTCGAGCCCCCCCCCCCCCCCCCCTCCCATGCCACACTTTTTCATGTCAATTTTTATCCATGGGTCATTCCATATCAAATCATCCAGTTTTTTTTTTTTTTTTTCTAAAATGAAACCCACAGCCTCGAATTTTAACGAAAGTTGGCACAAAAATTCATCAACTAGAACTATGAAAATTTGAAATTTGGTTGAGATGCTGTAATAGAAACTTTGGTGAAAAACAATGTTATTAGAATAAGTATGTGGATTACAAAGATGTAGGAGGTGGTATGTGGATTACAAAATATCCATAAATTTTTATTTTTATACATTTCAAAAGCGTGAAGAAGAATTGAAAAATTCTGGAAAAACAGACGGAAATAAAACAACTTGTATAAAAAAAAAGCACTACTGATTGGAATTTAATTTTGGGGATGAGGGGAGAGGGAATGTTCTTTAATATGTGAGTTAATATATAAAATAAAAAAAATCTTGAGTCTCATTGTTTTTATAGGAAAAATAAAGGTTTAAATTTGATACAGCTAAAATAGAAAATTCATTACATTTTGCAGGTTATTTTTATTTAGTTTTACTGATAAATTTTGGAGATTTAATTTATAATTTTACTACTTTTGTTAAATATTTAAGAGAATTGTGTTATTCCAAAATTTGTGTATAAATTTAAAGCTAGATATTAAAAAAATAAATTCAATTCAATGTGATTTTCTTTGTTTCTCATATAACTAAACATTTGAAAATGAAATGTTCTTTGCTTATTACATTTATTATATATTTAAATTTAATTATTTACATTTGTAGACGTTTATTGAATATTAAAAATGATTTAAATTAAAAAGTAAAAAAATTCTAATTGCAACATCATTCTAAAATTTATAGCAATTTTTTTTTATTAAAAGGGCTCCTTTTTATTTAAATCTGACATTTTATACAGTATCATAATACTTTAGTGCATTATTAAATGTTACACTATACATTGAAAGAAGCTATCCTGCATTTATAAGTTTTGAAAATTTCAAATCTTGCTACTGTTTAGTCATTTAAAAAAAAAAAAAGTTTTATCAAAAATTGGAACAAATAAGAAATATTAAAAGTTGAAACATTTAAAAAGTTTAAGGTTAAAATAAAAAATAATTAAAATGAAAAACAACAGCAACATACAGAAGAAAAGTAAATGCTAAAGTATTTTCTTTTTTTTATATTGCTTTATATTATAGGATTTAGGAGAGAGGAAAATAGCAATAATGTGCTACAGATATGATATGTTATGAGAATTGGCTACAATGTCAAATTCTGTATTTTGAAATATACTAGCTAAATACTCATGGAAAATCAACTCTGTTACAATAAACATATCCTGAACAGTTATGCAATTGGGAGAATGTTAATGTTTCTTATTTTGTTGTTAAATGACAAAAGGGCTCCGTCCCCTGTTCACGAGCAATGTCGTGTCGCCTGCTATACAGGCGTAATACGCAAGTGGATAACGTCCTTGTTAATGATTCATACTATTATATCTCCTCAATTACTATTTCATACTTATTTTTCTTAATTGTCAACGGCCCTACCGTGCTGAAAGCACCGGTTCTCGTTAGATCACGGAAGTTAAGCAGCATCAGGCGCGATTAGTACTTGGGTGGGTGACCACCTGGGAACACCGCGTGCTGTTGGCACATTTCGGGCGCAGTAACCCGGTGGTTTGCACGCTGCCACAACTGCCGCCTAAAGCCGACGCGGTGGTCGAACGATCAAAGGCAAGCGTTTCCTCGTACTCGTTCGACCGCCGGGTTGTGGGTTCGAGTCCCACTTCAGGCATGGATGTTTGTGTTGCTGGGGCGACGGCAAAGAGGTTCACTGTTCTGGCCGATGTATAGGCGAAGATGAAAGAGTCAATGCCTGGCCATTGGAGGAAAAAATAAATTTCTAAGCGTTACGCATTTATCTTAGCGCTAGTTTATACATATTTTTCTTAGATTGTGATAATGTATTTATTTCTTACTATAATATTAGTTTATTATTCTAAAAGTTACTTAAAATAGTATATATATAAATTTATGGTTAATCCGGAGACCAACCCACTCCACGTATTTTTTCTAAGTACAAATCGCGCCAAGTTGGCGCATTCTCCCGTGTTTTGAAATTGGCCCCACCCACCCCAAGTGACGTATTCTTCCGTGTTTTGAAATAGGCTTCTCTCACCAAAATGACGTTTGCTACTGTGTTCTGAATAAGAGTTTTTAATGTAAATGATAGTGTAATTTAATTTGAGCAACAGTGAATAGTACTCATAAAAACGTTACAAAATGAGATTTTTGTGAATTTTAAAATTTTTATACTACAATTTTATCTGTTCATGTCGCACGTAGCAAGATCACCTTCTCTATGCAAGCTAGGATCCGTACATGAAAAGGGGGTCGACCTAAAGATCGAAAACTGCTGAATGAATGTACCGTCCATGTAGGGGCAAGGGTTCGACCTAAAGGTCAAAATCGGGAGCGAATGTACCAGTGGTCCGTATAGAGGCAGGGGTTCAACCTAAATGTCAAAATCTGTGGAGCGAATATATTAGTGGTCTGTAAGTACCAGTGGTCTATGTAGGGGGCAGGGGTTCGACCTAAAGGTCGAAATCTGTGTAACGAATGTACCAGTGGTCCATGTAGGGGCAGGGGTTCGACCTAAAGGTTGAAATCTGTGGAACGAATGTACGGAACGCTTGGGATACGCCGCAATCGGGATGCTTGGCGGCTACTTGGCGAGTGAGCTGAAAGTGCTGTGGGTTGGTCTCCGGATTAACCAAATTTATATATACTTAAATCGCATTAACCATCATTTATCCACTATCTACAAAGTATTTCTGTCTTATTTACTTTAAATACATTTTTCTCGAAATAAAATTTTTAAAGGTTTTACATTTTTAAAATCGGGATCGTGGCCTATCGGGACTGCGGTTTATCGTTCCACGACATTGTTGCTCATATTGGTCGGGATCCCATGACTGTCAGGCGAATATGGAATCGATTGGTCCAGAAGGGCCATACTGAACGCCATGCAGGATCTCAGCAGCCCTGGACCACTAACGACCGAGAGGACAGACATGTTGTCCTCTTGGCCTTCCGGGATCGTATAGCCACGTCATGTACCCTGAGTCAGGAACTGGGCTCGTTTGCAAGACGACAAGTGTCTGCACAGACAGTGCGATGACGTCTGCAGCACCACGGACTGTCAGCACGGCAACCATTGTTGCGGCTTTCCTTGACGCTGCAGCAGAGATAGGCACGCCTACAGTGGTATGACGAACAACGACACTGGATACAGGAGTGGCACCACGTCGTCTTTTCACACGAATCTCGGTTCTGCGTACAGCATCATGATGTGTATCCATGTGTGGAGGCACCGAGGAGAACGAACATTGCCAGCTTGCATTCGTCATCGTCATATGTGCCCAGCACTTGGCGGGATGGTATGGGGTGTCATTGGGTATATTCCCGGTCACCTCTTGTTCGCATAGTCGGTAATGTGGACAGCCACCGTTACATTTCTGACGTGTTAAGGCCCTTGGCTGTCCCTATCTTCAAGGCCTGCGTGACACCATCTTTCAACAAGATAATGCACGACCGCATGTTGCTCGTGCTGTCCTGACCTTCCTCGATAGAGAGGGTGTTCGACTGTTGCCTTGGCCAGTACGCTCTCCAGATCTGTCACCCATTGAGAACGTCTGGTCATAGGTTGCCAAGAGACTGACACGCCACCACTCACCAGCCACTATGATGGATGAACTCTGGCATAGAGTTGAAGCCGCATGGAATGATGTACCCATATCTGTCATACAAGCTCAATTTGACTCGATGCCCAGCCAGATTACAGGCTGCTGTTGCTGCCAGAGGTGGCAACTCTGTGTACTGAATTCTGCATGCTGTGTATGTCAAACCACCAGCAAATTTAATCATGTCTTCCTCCCATTATACCGTATATGTACAATAAATAAGATTCTGCTATTTACTTTCCTTGGTGTAGCAATTTTAATGGCCAGCAGTGTATTATATCTCCTCGATTACTAGTTTATACGTATTTTTCTTAGCGGTAATTTATACTTATTTTTCTTAGATTGTGATAATTTATTTATTTCTTACTATAATATTAGTTTATTATTCTAAAAGTTACATAAAATAGTATATATATATATATATATATACTTACATTGCATTAACCATCATTTATCCACTATCTACATAGTAGTTCTGTCTTATTTACTTTAAATGCATTTTTCTCGAAATGAACTTTTCAAAGGTTTTACATTTTTAAAATGCTCCATGCGTCTTAATTTTTGTTTGAAATGCATGAAATTTGGCAAGAAGACACCTCTCATACTTTTTAATGAAACTAGGTATGCATTTTATAATTGGACTTTATTAAGGTAATTAAAAGTGAATAAGAACCGAATGAAATGTGAAATTTTGATAAAAATTAAGTTTTAATGCAGAAAAATATTTTTAAAAAATTAATTTTCCAACCGATTTAAAAATGAATACCCATATTTGTTCATAATGTGTTAAGTGATCATAAAGTAAAATTAATCAAAAACTTGAATAAATGGAACGCAAGGAGCATTTTTAAATTTTTGTTAAAAAAATTAAATTAAAAAAAAGTGCAAAATTGCAAAAAAGTTAATGGTATTATATATAGTAATGTTAAGAGGAATATTTATACAAATTTTCATGTTTCTAAGTCAATAAATAAATAAAAAAAATTTCAACGTCCACCGTCCCCATAACTAACATTCACCAGCCCTGGAACTCGCTTCGCTAGCTCTTCCAATGTGGACGGCGCATACGACCTCCTACGTGTCCCATGCTCGCTGACATTCGCAGAATTCCAGATCTCCGCCCTCCATTGGCTGCCGCTCATTAACTCTGTAACTCGATTCACGAATCGGAAGGCTTCGCCCCCCTAATCCCTGACTCTCAGAACCCCAGCATTCCCCCCTCCATTTTCTGTCGCTCATTCACCCCCAACACTGAATTCGTGAGGCTTCGCGAGCATTTTTCTTGTCGCCTGCTACGCAGGCCTAATGTTTCCGTTGGGGACCGTCCCTTATTAACTGACATTCACCACTCCTAGAGCTCTTTCAATTCGGACGGCGCACACGATAGCCTACGAATCCCATGCTCACCTCGGTACTCCCGCCCTCCATTGACTGCCACTCATTAATCGCAGCTCGCGGCAGGCGTGATGTCCCCTTGGGGGCTTCGTCTCATTATTAGCTGACTCTCGCCAACTCCCTTAACTTCGCGAACAATGTCACTAAATTCAGCCCTCGAATCGCTATGCTCGCCAACTCCGAATATCGCTTCGTGAATTGGGAGGCTTCGTCTTCTACTTCCTGGCGCTCGCTGAGCCTGCATCGCGAATCCTTTCGTGTTGCCTGCTATTAAGAACGGCAGCTTACTGTATTAGGAAGAAACGGCAAAATTTCATAACTGTAGGTTTTGCTGCTTGTTCGTAATACAGTTTCATAATACGTGTTACGCTTTCAGTATAGAGATATTTACAACAATAAAACATTTATTGTTGTGCAATATAACAATGAAATCCAAATGTTCTTTACAACAATGGTTGCGAAACGTTTTGTTTGTAAAAATAAGCGATATGATTGTCAACATTTCACATTTTCCCAAGTGCACTACTAACGTTGTAGTCATGTTTAGAAATAAATATCTATACTTTTATATTATTATTATATATAAATTATAAATATTATATTATTATATATAAATTATAAAAGTTTTTAATGCTTGAATAACCCAGTCCTCGTCCATTCTGTAACGTTTCTGCCGGAAACCAATCAGAAAGAAGTTAGCAATCGTCTCGACCCATTAAACCTTCGCCCGCAATGAAGGAAAATTTTTTCAGAAGTGCGTAAAAAATTGAATAACTCATTAACTAAATCGAAATTTAAAAAAAAGGGCTCAGTTCTGCAAAAATTCAACTATGTAGGTACATGCCACCAAAAAATTGAGTTCTTGCTATTAGTAGTCTGCCCAGGACGCGAACTCGCAGCTCAAAAACTCTTCCTTTGACTTTGATATAAAATATTTCCCAAACTAAATTTTAAATCTAAAAACGGTTCATATCAATGTGTTCACCTAATATTTCTCTACAAATGTACCAAATTTTGCGCTACGTGACAGAGAAACTTGAGAAACGCGAAATTTGTCAAACAGCGGCGGAATTATGGAATGTCTCGTCACCTTCTTCAAACTAGTATCTCACTTGTGCTAAATTTCAAGTTTCTACTTGAACTGTTTTAATTATTGACCCGTGTGCCTAATTCCATATCTCTATTTCGCTTAAATGTGGAGATTATATATTCAGCTAATCGCACATTTTAGTGTGCGGCAACCTTTAAGTAGTCAGTATTGAAAAACTGAAATTATACACTTTCTTCCTATTTAACAATCTAACCTTGCACCAATTTTTAAGTCTCTATCTCACCCCAAAGTACATTTTACTGTCATTTCACATTTCAAACATTTTGGTATGAAGTACCCCTTTGAATGTGCATTAAAAAAATATCATTCTCAGAGGTTTTATCGAACGATTGACCACGTGCATCAAATTTCAAGTCTAAAATCTCTGATTTCTCATTTCGAATGATTAGGCGTGGAGTAAGCACCCTCTTAAATAAATTGCAATGAAAAATCCTATTTTTTTTTTAGCGATTGACTCGTATGGTCACTTGACGTCACGCGGAGGATCTTGTCCTTACGTTTCCAAAGCAAAATACTAGTATGCTTAGCAGTATGGAAATTTGCATTATTTCTGTATTAAAAACTGCTACATTAGAAATTTACAATCGTTTAACCTCTAATTTTAGTAGGATATATCTAAATTTATCTTCTTTGATGGATATTTTTAATTTACCGGAAAATAGATTATTCACTTTCAATAAAATGTATACACGAGTTTTCTTTTTCTTTTTTAAAGAAAATTCGTTATGTACCTTCCCCTTCTCCCTCGTATATACACTGCAAAATTTGCTAGTAAATATACATGGTGAGTCAGAACACTTGGGTCAAACTGTAAGGGGTGATAAATCATATCTAAACAGGCAATTTTTGCCATACAAAGCAGGGTCGTAAAGCAAGAGGTGAACCGCTAGGTGGCAGAGCCGGCCCTACCATTGGTGCGAAGGGGTCTCCCGCACCAGGGCGGCACACTTGAAGGGGCGGCACTTCGAAGGAGGGAGAAAAAAATATAAGGCATACGCAATAGAACCGTAATTGCCCAAAACGCAATTTTATCCGAAAATATTTTTTCTGAAATAAAATATCTGAAATAAAAAATCAGATTATTTCAATAAAAACTATTCCAAAGCAATATTTGTCTTAGCGTTTTACATATTTATCATTTCAATGCGCATGATCGTCAAAATGGCCAAGTACTTCAAGTGATAAAATGAGGACATGTTTGGTTGAAATTGGGGCTGAAAGTGGGAGAACTCTGCAATGCAATTTTTCCTAAAGACGATTCTGGTAGGAGATTTTCAGCCGCATATTACCAAAGGAAGATTTCGAATGGAGAAATGATCAATAGAGACTGGCTTGTATATTCAGCTTCTAAGAATTGTGTTTTTTGTTTTCCTTTCAAGATTTTTGCAAACATTAATTCTCCTTTAGTGCAAGAAGGATTTTCTGACTGGCAACATTTATCCAGACATTTAAGTCAACATGAAGAAGTATCCATCGTACATTACTAAGTTCGTTGACGTCAAAAGGCGTTTGAGCCAAGCAGACTGTTGATTCTGATATGGAAAAAATGATGAACCAAGAAAAGGCACGTTGGCAGGAGGTTCTTTTCAGAATAGTGCAAAGTAGCGCAACAAAATTTGGCTTTCAGAGGTAGCAATGAAAAGCTTTTTCATGAACACAATGACAATTTTTTAAAACTAATTGAAATGTTGGCAAAATTTGATTCTTTTATTGCTGAACACGTCCAGCGTGTTCAAAGAATTGAAAAACATTCTCCCCACTACCTGGGACATAGATTCCAAAATGAGATAATACATTTATTATCTTCTGAAATAAAATCTACTGTCGTAAAATTTATGAAAGATAACTAGTCTTATTCCTTAATTTTAGACTGTACTCCGGATTCTAGTCGTCAAGAGCAGACAACGGTAGTCATTAGATTTGTTATGTTCAACAATGTAAAAAACGAAGTTGAAATAAAAGAACATTTTCTTGGCTTTTGCAAAATTGTAGATGTAACGGGTACTGGTCTAACTTCTTTCATCACTGATCATTCGGCGGAAAACGATCTCAAAATGGAAAATATTCGAGGACAGAGTTACTACAATGGTGCGAACATGAGAGGACAAAACTGAGATATTACAGAAAAGCTTTTTATGCTGGTGATTAACAGGTAGTTAATTTTTTTAGTATAATACAACGTTTATTTACCTATTTCTCCTCTTCGAGTAAAAGACGGGAAATTTTATCAAGATTTGCCTTAAAAGCGATTGCAGTTACTAGATGGGAAAGTCGGATTCAGGCAATAAAACCTTTACGATTTGGTTAAGTGTTGTCGTTGTTGAGACCCAGACCGTCCGATCTACCAGAAAGGTGTAGGGTAACTGTTCAGACTGCCGGGAAGTGCCACCCAATTTAGACCGGAACCCAGTGGGGGAGGCATCCACAGGGACCGCACCCTCCTTCCCCTACCGCCAACTTCTCGGAACGACTTACGGACCCACATGTTTAATGTGATCGTACTCCGCATGAACACGGAATTTGGTTAAGTGTGTGATAGCTTATCACAAATACTCGATGATGGCACATTTGAGCTACCTACAAGTCACGGTTTGTCAGAAAAATTAGAATCTTTCACTTTCGTATTTTCTATTGTTATATGGTATGAAGTGTTATCGCAGGTTAACGTTGTCTCCCAAATTATACAAAATCCGAACACATATATATCAACCTGTGGGTCTGGGTCGTAATCCCGACAGCCGAAATCCCGACAAGCCAGAATCCCGACAGCCGAAATCCCGACATGCCAAAATCCCGACAGGGTCGAAATCCCGACAAGTCAAAATCTCGACAAGGTCGAAATCCCGACAAGCCAAAATCCCGACAAGGTCGAAATCCCGACAAGCCAAAATCCCGACAGTCGAAACCCACTCTTGCACAGACTAATACAACACTAAGGCGGTCAAGGCAGTGACGTCACAAGGGTTAGAATTTACTAATCAGCACCCCCCTTCCCCCCCCCCCCCCCCACGCACATGCGCTGGACTCACGCTCCCTCTTGTCTCCATCCGCTTGCTACGACAATGGCCATATGCTATTTGAATATGCTATTTGAACGTATGCAGAATGTGTAAGTGTTTTTTTTTCTTTTTTAATAAAATGAATTTCCTAAATCTTATACCGACCTGTTATATCATTTTAATCTTTGTCATTTCAATTTGCCAAAATTTATTTCAGTAATGGCATAATTGTTATGATTTAGTGATTAAAACTATTAATTTGTAAAATGTAGAGATGTAAAAACGCCGATAATTTTGATCAAGCTATACATATAGGCGTAGAGAGCTATGTGCGTGGGCCCAGCGTGAGTCCAGCGCATGTGCGTGGGGGGGGGGGGGGTGCTAATTAGTAAATTCTAACCCTAGTGACGTCACTGCGATGACCGCCTTAGTGTTGTATTAGTCTGTGCAAGAGTGGGCTTCGACTGTCGGGATTTTGGCTTGTCGGGATTTCGACCTTGTCGGGATTTTGGCTTGTCGGGATTTCGACCTTGTCGGGATTTTGACTTGTCGGGATTTCGACCCTGTCGGGATTCTGGCTTGTCGGGATTTCGGCTGTCGGGATTCTGGCTTGTCGGGATTTCGGCTGTCGGGATTATGTCCGGAACCGATCAACCTGTATTGAGCATGTAGATTGTCTTAATAAATTTCTCATAGGCTACCGAGACACTTTGAAGAGATTGCAAGCGTCGCATCTGAAGTTGTCATGTCTTGTGATATAGAAGCTGTTTTTCCTTCTGAACAATTTCGGATACAGGAGAAAAAAGAAAAACAACTTTGACTATGAACACGAAGAGGAAAATGTGAATGATCCTAAAGATAATTTCCGAATAAATTTCTTTTATGTTATAATTGATATAGCTTTAAATTCCATGGAAAACAGATTTGACTTACTTCAATCTCATAATGCAGTTTTTTTCAATTTTTATTTTTTGTTCAATTTTGAAACGATATCGAACTTGAACAAATCATAGCTTTTGAAACTGGTTTTGGATCTTGAATCTAAACTAAGGGATAAAACTGATATAAACTGCCCTAAAGACATAAATGGTACGGAACTTGCAGACGAACTTAGTATAATTACCAGTTTTTGAAAACTGAAACTTCGTCAAAAGATGTCCTACAATACATTTATAAGCATGGATTGACAGGGACTTTTCCCAACATTTCAATAACATTAAGAATCTTATTAACGCTTCCTACATCAGTTGCTACTGGAGAAAGGTCTTTTTCAAAACTAAGACTGATAAAAAACTTTTTAAGATCAACAACGGCGGGAAAGAAAGGCTTTCTGATTTAGCCTTAATATCAATTGAGCATGAAATGTGTGATAATTTGGATATAAAAAAAAATACTAGAAAATTTTGCTAATGTAAAAGCAAGAAAGATAAAAATTTGTTAAATATTTCTTTCTCTTATCGTTTTCTGTAATAAAAAATAATTAAATTTTTTTTAATTTGTTTCCGATAAACTGAAGAGGTGTGTTCAATTCCTTTGTTTCAGAGAAAACAAATCTGATATGAGAAGCACATGTCTTTCCCTACATAATGCAATAAATTTTCCTCTTTCACAGTGAAAAAAATCTGATGTGAGCAGCACATGACTTTCCTTATACAATGCAATGTATTTACTATTTTTACAGTAAAAACAAAATAGGTTATTCTTATAGTATATATTTATATTTTCCCCCAAGATATTAAATTTTCGTCAAATAGTCGTTATTTTCATTGATTTAGAGTAATTTTTATCCATTTGGCGAGATTTTGATTTGGTAACATTTAAAAAAGTCGCCAAGTTGGCGACATTCTGCCAAATTCGTCGCCAAAATCTCGTCAAGCGTTATGGATGGAGAAATAATTTATTCTTATAGCAGATAAATGACTATTGGCGTTCAAATACAAAAGTATTACTCAAAGTATCTTTTTTCATGAATGGAACGAGCTAGATTCACGAGAATGATGTCACCAAATTTATTGTATGATATTGCATATGAAAAGTGAACATGTTTCTCAATAGGAAATATTTTTTTTTATTTTATATAATTTTTTGATAATTTTTTTTTAAATGTGCCATATTTCGAGACCGGTTCATGCTAGCGTTCTAAAATTTATATTAATCGTTTTCTAATGAAAAATTACATAAGAAATCCCTATTTGCGTAACTTTATTAGAGGTTTTGATTTTTTGATGATTTTTTCAATATTTCACTCGAAAATTTAAGGGGGTTCTGAACATTCGATTGCATATAAAAACAATAGACTTCCAGTATTCATGGATTGTAATTTTTGTACCAAATTTCGTTCGAATCGGTCCATTTGTTCGTCAGTTATCGTCTTCACAGACTCACTGACACACACATACTTTTACACACACACACATACTTTCACACACACACCGAGACATCACCTCAAAAATGTTCGATTCGTGATCAGGGATGCTTGAAACGTGCTCTCCCGTCGAAAACTCGAATTCGAATTTTCGACCCCGTCACAATACTTTCCTTATACATTATTGTATATAAGGAAAGTAATAATTTCTTAGTCGGGGCGGCCAATTTTTTTTTTTTTGTACCAGGGCGGCAAATGACGTAGGGCTGGCACTGCTGGTGACTCATGAAATGAGGAAATGATGACTCTCTTTTGAAAAGAGAAAACACAAAAATGATAGAGTAGGCACGAAGTACGTTTTACTGACAGTACGTTTTAATTGCAGAATGCATGGACAGAGTTACAAAAACTGCTTAAAAGTGCGACCACCAGCAGTAATGCAGGCTTTACACCTACGACGTAGCGAGCGGCGCACGTTAGCAAAAACACTCGGCATAGCTTGGACAACGCCGGTAGCAACAACAATCCTAGCAACAAGGTCCTCGTCTGAGTTGATGGGGCTATCGTTGATGAGACTTTTCATATAGCCCCATAAGAAAAAGTCGAGACAGGTGAGATCAGGCGATCAGCTTAAACCCTGGCTAGTTCTGACTAAGGCTCCTCTATATACGAGCTGACTCATCAAGCATATTGAAGCCCACCATAGCTGGAAGCGCAACCATTAGCATTATCTCTATTCATATTTTCACTTTAGGAAGTATAATTGAAATAATTATGGGTGGTTGTTCTGCACCGAACTGCTCTAATCATTCTAGAAAGGGTTTTAGGCTATTTCGCTTTCCTGAAAACGAAGAAAGAAGAAAACAATGTCTAATAAATAATTGGATACACGGTACTGGAGCATACTTGTGCGAGCTAAGTTCTACAATATTCTAATTGAAATTTATTTTTTTATATAAAGTATTTATTTTAAGTACTTATTTTATAATTTCTGTAACTGTAGTATGGAACCCTATGGGCTTCAATGTGCTTGATAAGTCAGCCTGTAGTAGAGGAGCTCTAGTTCTGACGCAGTCGTCACTGCGTTCAATGTCAGCGACGTCTAGCGGTTTACCTCTAGCGTTACGACTGTGCTTTGTATGACAAAAATTGCTTGTTTAGATGTGATTTATAATCCCTTAAAGTTTGGTCCAAGAGTTCTGACTCACCTTGTATACCTCTTCAGAACGCTAGCCAGTGACTCCGATAAGAATGAGTAGGGGTTTAGTTTCAATTTTTATTTGCTATTATCATCAGTTTACCATTACCCGCTATCGTAAAAATAATGCCATTTTGCCGTTATGTTTCTGCGCATTCTACAACACAGGCTGTTTATTTATGCTCTATATCAAATACTCTGTATCAAATTGCAAGTCTCTGTCTCACGTAAAAGCAAGGCTGAACTCGATTTCTCCGACATCGGCGGGGTTGCCGACGGATCGAGTTTTATTTTGGTAAAAAAAAAATGTGTTTTTTATTAATTTAACAAAATCGAACATTTTGGTGTGATGTACCCCTAAAGTAGCAAATTATGGAAAACTTTTTTTTATTTTCGAATTATTCAACCGTACACCAAATTTAAAATCTCTTTCACCATGAAGCATACTTTTCTGCCTTTCACCTTTCAAACGTTTTTGAACCGAAGATTTTATCGAATAGTTGACCCATCTAAAATGCAAATTTCTATCTCATTTACACCTTTTTTGGCATTTCACATTTTTTTGATAAATCGAACATTTAGGTGCGTGAGTGTGGAACCCCTAAAGTAGACAATACTAGAAAACTGAAATTGCATGCTTTTTTCTTTCAACTATCTACATCTACACCAAATTTAAAGTTTATTTGTTTTATCAAAACAGTGACTCGAGCACCAAATATCATGTCTATGTCAGCAACTATCAACAGTATTGGTAGCCGCTATATGTTTCTTCAGGAACAAAAATCAGCAAAAGAAAAATACATTTGCATCTCAAAATTAAACAGTTAGAAGTTATAGGTGAGGGAGGACATCTTTCAATGTATTGTTTTTACTATTTTTTTATAATAATATCAGTATGAGTTATGTTCTATTCTATGTTTTTATCAAATATTTTAAATTGTGTCGTGTACTCAGAATCTAGTGACGTCTAAGAAAATATAGTAACTTTATTAGAGTAAAATTGCAGTCGCAGGCTCCTAAATATACAGGCTGGCGCAATAGCGGCCATCTTGACTCTCAGTTGAAACAAAAGTTGGTACATGGCAAAAATAGGTTTTCTTTCTTGTCCTTTTTCCGAGATCTCGAAAAAATCAAAACATTCTAAACAACTTATCTTCAATGATTGGTACAATTTTTTTGAAAGAAGGAGCACTTATTTACAGTTAAATTGCGTATCAAATATAAGCCATGTGACATGCACACGTCATTGAAGTAGCACGAATAGACGATTATTTACTAGACCAGTTGGAGTCAAAATGGCGGTTGCGTCAGCCTGTATTAGCCTTCATGCTGTATGTGTAGTTGCCTTACAGTTAACAGTTACAGTTTAATTAGGCTCCTTTTGAGAGCCCGAGAACAAAATGTGCGCTTCCTTAATTCCCATGTCGGCAGATGCATAGAACGAGGTAAAAATAAATGCCTCGGGTCGAGCACCCCCTGGCCGATGGGTGAAAAATAAAGAGCAGCGTTATTTATACTCAGTGTCGGCAAATGCTGCAAGAAGTGGTAACAGTGTTAATTTAAACATTTACAACACAGATACTAAACGTTCTTTATTTGGCATTGGAATGGCAACATGTCTCAAATCATTTAAATGGAAAATAAAATTTATAATGGTAGTACAAATTAATAGAAATTCAATAATAGTATATAACACGAACATTTGCATAATAACTTATCAAAATATAAATTGACAATGGATAGTATTAATAAACACGGTTGGAATATTTGGCAAGTTAAAATAAAATGCATTCGAATATCACAGTAATCAAACTACTTTCTCTGAGTGGATTCCAATCAGGATCCTGTACGCCGATTTTCCTAAAGCTATTGTGCTTTTTTACTGTTTTGGATTATATTTTTTGAATTAAATTTTATTTGACTTGTTGGGCCGTTTCAGACATTGGAAGAGAAAAACTGTCTAAGTAAAATTCTAAACGTGTTGGTTTTCATTATTTCAATAATAATAATAATAATAATAATATTAATAATAATAATAATAATAAAAACATTTTCAGTGGCTGAAAACTGTTTAAAATAAGAATACCGTTCTTTATTAGCTTGAAAAGTAAATTGATAAACAGTGGATAAATAAATAATATTAAATTGCACTTTTTTTAATTTCATTATTTTATATTTTGTGCAAATAATATTAAGTTTAAAAACTGATAAACTACTGATAGATGAAATAATTGTTTAAGCAGGAATCATACTTCATTAGAGGACCAATCTTATAACGTTATAACTAGTCTTGAAACAAATAATCTTTGAGTCAAAGTGCTGACTATGGTATATGATTGTCTTTCATCCATTAAGTTACATGCAAATATCTGGTACTTTAAAAAACTTTTAAAACTTTAACCTTTACTTTTGCTTGTTAATTATTTTAACCAAGATGAGAAATCATCAAAGTATTATGAAAAATAATGTTACGAAAACGTTACATATTTCTTACGTAACTTATGTGGAAATGTAGCCAACTTCTAAATCAATTGAATCACTGAACTCGCTGCTGATTTCAAAAGACTGACTTTCAGCAAGATCGTGGAATGTCCACATATTTCTACTTCCTTTAACACATGGTGGATGTAGTTTTGCTGGTCCTGCGGCATAACGATAGTCTCGCTCGTCAGATATCGCACTTCATCAGCTTTAAAAGTACGATTTTCTGATGCTACAAATCTGATGATACCCCGCATACGCTTGAGGGAATTTAATTCCCAGTGGTATGGTGGCAAACGGAGAATCTTATGTCCATGTTGCTCAGTAATTTAGTTAATTCAGTAAGATTCCCATTGTAACCTAACATTCGATACATTGACAAAAATTCTGTTTTCAGCATGTCTGTATCAAATGTGACACTTTTGTTTAAAATAAATTTATAAAAATAATAAAATTTATCTAAATCTGCCGATAATAATAAAACAAAAATAAAATTTTATTATTATTTTTTTCTCCAAATTTTTTATTATGTCGGTATGTATTTAAAGTGAAATTTTCTGAAAATTTCAAATTTGTTTAAATTTTTGTTCTATCTTTAATAGTTTTAAAAATAGAGAATTCATTCGATTTAAAATAAAAAATTACTTTTAACTTTTGGAAAATGGATTGCGGTCTCCTGCATAGATTTTCCATACGCTGATTTTTCGCCAAGACCAAGTCAACTAAATCTGCCGTCGAAAGGAACGAATACAAATATTTCACTTCCCATTATATGTAAAAAAGATTTAAATTTTACTTTAAATCTATTTTATTTACTCTTTTTATTCGTTTTGCAGTTGAAATATTAAAAAAATTCTGGTTTAAAAAAATATATTTTATCAACCTTTATGTCGAATTATTTCTTTAAACAGAAGATTATATCTCGTACCTTCTACTCCACTACAGGTTAGGCGTTAACTTACAGTTACTTAACAGTTACGTTAACTTAACAGTTACCTTACACCTTTCTGGTAGGTCGGATGTTCTGGGTCTCAACAACAACAACAGGTTAGGCGTTCGTTAAGTATAGTCATTAGACAACACAAATGGAATAACATGAATTTACAAATGGAAATAACACAAGCAATTAAAAAAATTATACCCAAAATTCAAATGAATTATATAGTGAGAGTGAAATCAAATAATATTAACTCAAAAATTTTATGTGCATTAGATTCGGATGATGAAAACATTTTACGAACCATGGTACTAAACTGATGAACACAAATGAAATTTATTAAAAATTCTATACATGTAATGTAATAAATACGTTTGAAACAAACATGGGGTAATAAAATATTAACTTTGTAATACTTTTAATTTTTTCCAACTACTACCATATATTTGAGCATGAGTTAAAATGTTTATAAATGTATCAGACCTTCAGATTATGTAGCTAACATATTTTTTATACATTATTTATTCAAAAAATAATTTCTTATAAAATTCTTCAAAACATTAAAAAGTTTAGATATTTAAAACAAATAACTCGAGAACTGGAGTAGATAGAAATTCCAAATCTTGTATGTTGTTGTCTTTTATAGTATATTTTAATTCTTTGGATTTTGAAACTTATCAGGCTAGGCCTGGCATTGGAATGTACTTTTTTGGGCAATAAATCGGGAATCGGAGTAGCTAGAAAGTTCAAATTTGGCATGTTATTGTATTTCATACATTTAAGTTACATACTCATAATAAAAGAGGGCACTGCTTAATAATAGATCATTCAAAGCAAATATGAAGGCATCAAGTTTATGCATTGCTTTAAAAGTCAGTTGGGGGTGTTTTCAGGGCTATGTACAAAATCAATCTATATTTCAAACATTCAGCATTCTTGCTTTACTTCATCAGAAACTTTATGGGAAGATTGAATAGCGGCAGAACTTTCAATATCAGATTTGTACCAACCCAACAGAAACTGTATTTCATGTGGTTGATGATCCTTAATCATTTGAGAACTGATTATAATTTTGTGGAAGTCAAAACCTGTGACCCAGGAATAAGCACATCTGTAAAAGGAAAATACAATATTTCACAAAAGAAAGCAAAATTGTATAAAAAACAAAATAAATTTATTGCTTCATAATGCAGTCTAGTATAATTTACGGAATTTTTGCACACTGGTAGGGTACTTTTGAAATCCAATTCCAAAATTGTAAATGCATTCAATCCAAAACAAGATGCTTAAACCATTCGTTTAAGAATTTATATGTATGTAACAAACCTTTGGAGTTAATTGAGAAGACATAAAATTTCTTATATTGAAAACAATTAAAAAATTATGTTTTTATTACTTGGCAATGCCTATGATTTCTTGTATATTCAATTTCAGATTTGCAGCACATCTACAACACTTATTTTTACTAATTCTATTATCCCCCCTCCTTAAAAAAGTCGCTTCTAATAATAAATTTAATTAATAATGACTAGATAACCACTACATATTTAAATAGATAATCACTTTCTCTTGTGAGCTGCCAAGTCAGTTGTTATTGAAGCAAATATCAACAATAGTTAGTGCGTAAAGAAATGTTCTATTCCATCTCTCTTTGTAACACGGAGGAATGTAGAGAATTCAAGGAACAGGCCTGATATTTCTCACAGAGTGACAAAAGAGACCACACTTTGAGTTTCTTGTTGTATAGCCGAACCATGAGTCATTTTATAAATGTAGGGCATGTAAGGACCTGATGCAGGCCATTTATTCAAAATGCACATACAAAGTATCGGTCCTGTAACTTCCAGAAGAGCAATATGAACTTTAAACAACTGCAGTTGAACTTGCTTATGACTTCAAATTAAGGAAATATAGTTAAATAGTTGGTTCATCATTAAATATATGGAGTGCTACCTGCTTATTATGAGTAAAACTCTGAGTTAGTAAATAAGATATTGCTAACTCATTGTATTCCGTTGAATTCTCCGTTCCGTTCATTGTATTCCGTTCAACAGGGCTTGAAAAAAGATTTTAAAACTGACAGCTAGTACCTCTGTGAGCTTTTGTAAGCTAGTTGCAAAAATAATTCAGATCACGGCAATCTTAACCATCGAAGATGACTTCTAAATTTTAGTGCACATTTTTTGCTAACCTATAAAAAATTTCGGCAGCTTTTATAGGTTCCCTTTTTTTAGAATGATTTTCAGCAATGTATGTTTTAATTACTGTGGTTCCTTTGAAGTAAATATCGCTATTATTACCTTCAGGTTTGACTTATGGTTTTACCTGTTCAGGATAATTGTAATAAAACTTATATTTTAGCTTTTTCACAAAAATGCCAAGTCATAAATTTTTGCACCAAAATCTGCTGTCAGATCCATTGAGGGTCATGGCCATTTTAAGGTAGCTCACGACATTTACCACGGTTGCCAAGACTTATATCGAACCGTGTTTAAATTCATTTCTTAGAAAATTCCATTTTGTTTGTCAAAATTCAGTGATATGCCATTAACGACTGTTTGTAGCAAGTATTCAAGAGTTGTTATTTGGAGAGAGGAGAAGAGGGACAGAGGATATTGGTATTTGTTTATTGTTCGTTCTAAGGTCGATATTATACAAGAGTTAGATAATGGCATAAAAAATGTTGAAAACTGCAATAAATATGACCCGTCTTCATCTTCTCTTTCAGCTCTGTTGAAGAACAATAAAAAGTTAATAAAGGCATTTGAATAGAGGAAGAATGACTGTGACTAAAAACTATAACAACGAGGATTTGGATGAAGCATTGCTAAAATAGTTCAAGTCAGTGATCTTTTGTTATGTATTTAATTATTTTCATTATTTGTTATGTATTTTGTTATTTGATGGCAACCTGTGATGATGAATGACTTTCTTTGGCTGCATCTGGCAACACCAAGATAAGCATTTTAGGATTTCGAATCGCTCGACGATTAGTCATACTGCCTATAGTTCCTGCAAAATAGCTAAAATGTATATATGTAAACCTTTTCAATTCAATATACTTGCATACATAAAAACTGTGGTGACGAGATAAACCACGAGTGAAATCAACGAACTTGTGACCGTGTTAAATCAATTTATTCAGAAACTAACCGAAACTCCGTCACAGAAAGAATCAAAAGTAAAAAACTTATTTCAAAATCTGTCGCTAACATTTGAATGTTTTGATGAAAACAATGAAGCTGCTAGGAATATATTCAAAGACTTAGATAAAGACGAATATATTCAAAATTAAGGAATTAAATAATACCAGCCTTGAAACAGAAGAAGCGAAACAATTAATACTTATCAACTGCTTAGGATCGAAATACTATCACCTTCTCTCCAGCCTTACAGCACCTTACAACATATGCAACAAAAAGTTATGAAGAACTTCTACAAGTTCTCAAAGAACATCTGTGTAAACGGATTAATATTTTTACTGAATAACACAAGTTTCTATGCAGAATGCAGCAATGTTATGTTTATTTTCAAGGATACAGTATTTCGAAGGTAATAAAAGTTCAAAATTCCTAAATTTCCCCCTTCCCTTCAAAATTCTAATTTAATTTATTGTTATCTGTTCATTTCGGTCATTTATCTCATATGAAATTTAATTTACTAACCCTTTCTAGCATCTAGATTTTCTTAATTACCAGTATAATTTATCGGCAAACGCTAAACATATCCCTCTCTTGTCGTTCAAACTGATGCCTTACACCTTCTGGTAGGTCGCACGGTCTGGGTCGAAAAAACATATCCCTCTAATCACTTGCTAATATTCCAGTTTTTCTTTCCACATTACACTTCCGCGTTTGGTAGATAATTTCATTCACGAAATTGTCGAAAATGTGCACCTTTTTAAGAACGAAAGGCTTGTAATGCGGTGATAAGCGATGTAACACATGTTTAGGGTTGCCGATGTTGGATAGTTAAATTTGTAATCTCGGGGAATCGCGATTTTAGCAAGGCACTTTATTTTCTTCTCATATTATGTTGAGGGGCATAACGTGACGCGCAAGTTTTCACTCGCCTAGGTTGACTGCTCCTTGGGAAGGAAAATCTTAACGAGACAGCCGATGCTGAGCTTTCGAGAGAGTAACTATTTTGACTTCTGGGAAGAGTTTTGACTTTCCAGTGGGTGGCCCATCGAGGTAGTATATATGGAGAGAGCTTAAGGGTTGCAATCATCGTCAAAGATAAAGGGAGTTGTAGTAAGGACGAATTTCCTCTGAACCCGTTTACTTCCGACTCTAACCATGCACATTTCAATGGAGATTTCTGACCGAGAGCGTACTTGAGAAATATAAATGGTAAAATAATGGGTATACACTGTTGTGCTTAAGGCTGCAAGAAAAAGCATGTAAAAGGAGGACTTTACTCTTTTCAAGGGTAAGTTTTTTTTTTCATTATATATCTTACAAATATAGTTAAGAAGTAATTTGGCTAGATTTTAGCGTGGGGCATTCCATTTGGCTATTAATTTCATTGCTTTTAATGCTGTATTATTAGAAGTTTTTTTCTATTTTTGGTGTTTGTGATATTGCAGAAGACTTATAATATCATTCTAACACTTTAAAAAACATTCGGAGTACTTTTCTGATAGTTATAGAGTTATTTTCGGTATCCTCGTATGTTTTCCCTTCGAGGTAGAACTTGGCGACTTGCAAGATTGGGTGGCTAGGGAAGAAAAATAGGAGTTTAGATAACGAGCGCAAAGACGTGTCGTATGATAAAATTTTATGTTCATAATAAAATATAATAATAGTTTACATTTATTGGCAATGTCAGCTAGAATTTACATCATAATGTTTTAGTTCATTTTATATAGAGATATATGATCTGAAATATGAGCATGATCTCATTTCTAGTTCAGAGTAACTCTAATAAGAACACCGACCCACCCGAAGGTACACGGGAAAGATGCACAGTCGCTGCAATAGCGCTCCCAGGACACCAGGCCGTGGTCCAAAGCCACGGCGCTCCACTCCATCCGCGCGCCGCCCAAAAGACCGAACGCGCAGGCAGGAGGTGCAAAACACCAAAAACATGCCCGGGCAAACACGAACCACCATCTGTCGAGAGTCGTCCTCTGACTGATCCCTCACACTTTATTAATCAATACAAAGTTACAAGAACCCTTCATTTAGGGTTAGAACCAAAAATCCTTCATTCTTAAGGATTAAATCATGAAAACAAAATATCACACTTGGATAAAAACCATAAATTCAACAAATATCAAAACAAGTAAATACATTACTCATAATCAATCGCCAACATATCATAATAACCATCAGCATATTCCATAATTCAAACATTACTATATAATACAATACATTTACATATGACTCTTATATTACAATATTTACAATCATCTTAAATTCAATTCACATTACATAATTCCACTTCAATACAATCTAAAATCCATCCTAAAACAAACAATATACCAATAAAACGCCTAACAATTCATTTCCAAAGATAAAATATTTTTCATAATTTCCTTAACACCATTCCTGCACTTAAAGTGCATACATAAATTAAATAAACACACATTTTTATAGTTCTTAGGGAAAGTAACCTTCCGTATTTTATCCCATAATTCACAATCGTAAATAGTGTGGTTTACAGATCCACTCGCTTTACCACAATAGCATTCTTATCTTTACCAAAAAATCTATGCTGGTAGTCTCTGAATGCACCATGTCCAGTTAGAACCTGGTTAATGAAAAAATCTCCATGTAGCCTTTTCATAGATACTTTCTTTATTTCATTATGAAGACACTTTCCTGTACATAACTGATCCCATCTTCCTTGCCATTCCAAAGTCATCTCATTCTGGATCTTCTTCTTTAATTGATCTTTGCTCCACTTAAAATAGAAGTCAACTGATGCTTTCTTAGTGGCTCCTTTCGCCAACTCATCTGCCTTTTCGTTGCCTGTAATACCAATATGGGCCTTTACCCAATGAAGTTTGATGAAATCCTTACTATGAATCAATTTTTCCTTAAGATCGATGATATTCCTGTTACTATTTTCGTGAGCACCAAGTGCCTGTAGTACCGATCGGGAGTCGGTACAAATATGAGTTTCTCTTATTATATTATTATTTCGAATATATTCATATGCTTTCAAAATGGCTAATAATTCTGCATTGTAAACCGTAGTTTCATCATTCAAACGATATTGTTCGTGATACGGAATCTCATTATCCTGATATACCAAAAATGCACTACCCACCTTACCATCTATTTTGGAGCCATCAGTATAAATAACTCTTCCTTTGTTATTTGGAACTTTATCATTCCAATACAATAATGATTCTTCCCAAGGGGGTTTCCTTATAAAACTTGGTTTTTCAATATTTGTCTGTTCCACAATTTCTTCTCCAATTTGTAAATTCTCCATTCCATTAACACTTCTATAAAGCTTCGTATTCCCTTTTAATTTTAGATCAAGAGGAATACATCCCGATAACACTTGCAAATCCATATTGGATGTAGTTCTATAGCTTTTCGTTATAGCTAATAATGCTATTCCCTGAATTTGCAGAATTTTATCATTTGTTCTCCTTATGTCATTGTACCAAATCTCTGCTCCATAGGATATATATTTTTCTACAGCTTTTAGGTAAATTTCCTTCCTAATCTCCGGTCTTAGACCCCAAGTAGCTCTTATGAATCTGTTCAATTTGTTTTGAAATTTTAATACTTTGTTCTTGATTTCATTTAAATGGGGAATCCAAGTCATCTTACAATCAAATTGTAATCCCAAATATTTTAGATTCTTATCATAACTTATCCTTCTTTCATACATCTTTATGTTAGGAATGCAAGTAATATTTTTCTTATATGGAAACATAATAAATTTCGATTTTTCCGTACTGAACCTAAGTCCAAATTTTTCTGCCCAATCTTCAAGTTTCTTTATAGCAATTGTTCCCATCTCACCAAATAGGTAAGACGCACTTGCCCTCATAATTATGGCTATATCATCAGCAAATGCTTGTACTCTAGTTTCCTCATTATTGAATTTAATCTTTAATGCATCGTCTACTATTAATAACCACAAAATTGGAGCCAAACTAGATCCCTGTGGTATTCCAATATTATAGTCCCAATATATTTCAGAATCTTCTATAAATATCTTCCTTTCATTAAGGAAGTCATTAACCAAATTCTTTAATTCCGTTGGTAACGAGAAACTATTCATTTGTCTTCTCACGTCGATTCATTTTACCGTATTAAATGCATTTTTGATATCTAACGATACCAAATACGTTATCTTGTTACTATTTTTGTTCTCATTCAGTGTAAGTCTCATTCAGTGTGTTCTCATTTTGTTCTAGTTCGGAGTAAGTCGTACTTAATAAGTCCATGTTGTTAATCTTATCCTTGAGATTGCTCCCATTCTAGATGCTCCGAATTTTTAATTATTCTAAAAAAAATGATATATTCCTTTTGTTGGGCTCAGGACGGGCTAGTCCGAAAAGATTTTTAATTCAAAGAGTTAAAATATACAGCAAATGACAAGGATAAGCTAAATTTCGAATTTTTAGATACACCTGTTCTCGAGTTATACCGCAAAAACGGGTGAGTTTCTAAGGCAGGCCTAAGACGGGCTAACCCGGTACGGTTCAAAATTGAAAGAATTAAAATATACCCCAAAAGAAAACGATATATTAAATTTAGATTTCCTACTTTCTCTTATTTTCGAGTTATTCTCATAAACCAGGTAATGTCCTATGGCGGGCCCAGGACTAGCTAGCCCGATAAGCTTCAAAATCGAAAGAATTGAAATATACCAGAAGAGAAAACGTTATAACGAATTTCACGTTACTGTGATAAATGAACCTGATTATTTTGGATCTCAAAGGTTTGAACGAACACCAGATGAAGCTAAATAAAAATTTAAAAATACGAATATATATCTAGCACAATCTCTCTGAAAATCAAATGACTTTTTATGTATACCACTTGCAATAATCACACTAAATTTCACACAAATTCTTCAGTTATTTTGAAAGATATCGGTCATTTCATTTGCAATAAATTCCCATTAGTTTCAATGTTAACTCCTCCGCTTTTAACCGCTTATTCGAGACCAACGCCGTCTGGCGGAGGCGGATTTTCAGGAACATCTCCCAACATTGGGAGGTATAGGCGGTCGGCACACTATTCCTTCTAGACACTGTACTACAGGGTTGATTTGTTCTGGTGCCATTGTAAAGAACCTTGTTGCTACAACCTGAAACTAACCCTGGATCTTCGAATTTGCCACCCGAAATTGCAAGCTCTTATGGTCGAAGTGGACTCTGCAACTTACATATCATAAGTTATCAGTTATTTTTGCCTGGTATGCCCTGCCTCTACGTCATCATTTTTGAAAGTATTTGACTGTTTCATCTGAATACTGATTTTGGGGAAAACATTTCCTCTTTCATAACACCTCCCAACATACGATCGAAAGATACGAATCGTAGCGTATTTCACCTGAATCTGGCGGTACTCACTACCAGTACAAAGTTTCTGCAATGGGGATCTTTAATGAAATAAATAATGGTTCTGCCGGACGTGGTTGAAAGGGGAATATGCAAATTACACCGAGTTGTTAATGCTTAAAGTAGATCCATAGCACTTTATATAGTAGGTTTGAGGGTCAATTAGTAAGAATCCTAACATGATGAACAAATTTTGGTTTGGAATCTTTTTGTAGAACAGAGTTTATACGAATTCATTATTCTCAATGTGTTTCGAAAATTATGTTGGCTACTGTTATTGATGCAATGCATTTACTAAAGCTTAAACATTTTAAGAATAAAAGATACCTACCTTTCTTCTCTTGTTAAATGTAATATTCGTCCAGGAGCATACAGTTGTGTTTCATGAGGTATATTTATTTGTACATGCTGGAAATACAGAGACAAATTAAAACATTATGGAAATTGAGAAAATATTTTATTTTAATACATTTGATTTGATTTAATAAAAACAATTTTATGAGCTAGATGTGCACTATATTTCATTAAAATTCCAATAATCCAATTACATTAATACAAGCTTAGTGCTATCTTATAGTGCTAATTTGTAATTGCCTTTTTATCTTACCATATAGATATCTGAATGTTAAGAAGCATACTATAAAATACATAATGAAGATTTTATTTCAATATAGATTTTACATTAAGAACTTAGCTACAAACATTTTATTTTAGATAAACATCATCCGATCTAATTCATAAACACGAGGGGGTTGCCATAATAATTTTTGTAATACTGGTGTTGCCAGATCTGAAAACTACTTATAAAATATAATATTTTAAATAACAATTATATTTTAACAGTAATAACACTATTACAGCAAAGTAACCTCTGCTTCATAACAGAAAGTTGCATAAGAGCAAAAAAGTGTTTAACTGATCACCTGTCATCACTAGTTGTACCATGGTTTTACTGTCATTGCCAATTATCATCCCAGATATGACAATAAGATTGGTTAGTGAGCATAAAAATCTTTAAAGCAATAATTTTAGAATTTTTCTGATAGAAACATTTATTTTGGACCTAGGGTTCGTTTTTGTACTCTCATCCCTGGACATTTTGGCTTAATCATAGGACCACAAACATCCATATGAATTAACTCTAACGGTCTCGGATACTTTTTCCAACCAATAGGTTTGAACTAAGATGGACACCCCTGCCTAGACTATAATTCTCGTTTCCGCTACTATGTGGCGCTGATGCTTTTCATACCCCCACTGTTATGTTGCCACCGCTCAAAAAGTTTTTATACACCTCCTTCAGCTAAAAATCCATTAGCTGAAAAAAATGATTAAAAAAAATTTCCTAAATAATAGTCTTAGTCTTCTACGAAAACAATACCGTTGCCATCCCCAAAATGTTTATAAACATCCACTTCACCTCAAAACTCATTAAAAAAAATTAAGCGAAAAAGTTTAAAGTTTCCTCAAACTTCCCCCCGTGCAAAATTACAAAAACAACATTGCTACCCCCGAAAAAGTTTCTGAAAAATGAAGACTCAAAAAATGTTTCCATTTTACGAAAATACCCCCGCCTAAGAATACGAGATTCCAAGTTGGCTGCCGGTAGAGGTATGATAATATCCCATACTCACATACCCCCCCATTGGCGCAGAACAGGCATATCTTCTCAACTTATATGCCCAAAATCTTGGTTTACATTGGTATATATGATCTGTCTAATTTGTGTGCCTAAAATTTACACATTTTATAATTTTTTTTTGCCTTTAAGCACTTTGCTATTCTTCTTTTATCACCTAGATGCCTTTAAGCACCCTGTCCCAAAAACATTGACCTCGGCTTTTATTCCTTAAATATTGATCTTAGACATATATAATAAATTACAAAGTTGCGTAAAAAAGGTACAGAATTTTATGAAATCAATTAAAAATTTCAAGGGAATTAAATTTGAAGAAATACAAAATTTAAATTTTTATACGGCCCCCGAACAAAAACATTTCCAATGAGTAAAATGTGCCCCATACACAATAAGGTGATGTACAAAATTTCAGCATTTTATCATAAAAAGTCCCAGAGATATGAAAAGACAAAAATGCTGACTTAAACCACTTTTCGATGCATTGGCATGGATTCTCAGAGGGGAAAAATCATGCCGGCAGATCGCGTTTCAAGGGTCATACTCAAATTACGAAAGAAAACAATTATTACATAAATAAATAGTAATTTTGCTATTTATTGGTACAAAAGTATCTACACTGTGTAGAAATAATAACTTTGCACCAAGATTACAAAGCTTGCTTAAAATGTCTTCCATCCATGCCAAAGATCCATTAAATATAAGAGGCAGATATTATTTACGGGATTAGTACCTTAAGTACCTGTATTAAATACCCTGATTTATAACAATTTAATTAAAAATTTAATTTTTGTCTGTAGTTTAAAGGCATATATTCACCAGACTTTCACAATGTGTAATCCAATTTCCATTCATTTATATATGGATCAGAGAAAGAGGGGTATTTAATACCTATTTAGAACCTGTTTTATATATAATGAAGTTATAATAAATTATCTCCAGCCTATCGTTGAATTTTTTATTTCAAGTATGTTTTTCAGAACATTTTCTTTTCACATATGCTATACAGATCATGATCAATAAAAGGTAAGTCACTGGTATTTATAATAAAAGTAAAATCAAATTATTAAATACACACACACACACACACACATATATATATATATACACACGTATATACACTCACTGCCATAAAAATTTGCGCACGAAGAAAGAGTTGTCAGAATCGAACGAAATTTTATATATGTGAGTGCAACGTTGATATAAGTAAGTGATTACAAAATCAAAGCAAATGGATCACTTATTACAGGAAACACTACAAATGAATGGAGGTTTTCTAGTACCCTGTTGGGCCACCTCTAGTGTGAATACACGATGAGATACGGGCAGGGGCGGCATTTCAGTATTCGATTTGGGGGTGCAAGATTTGTATGTAAGAAAATCCACAATATGGAATAAATAAAATGTTTGTTAACACGGGGAGGAGGGGAATCACAAAATTGAATTGATGTTGAGAAAAATAATTGTTGTTAATATAATTTTTTTACATAATTGTGTTAACATAATTGTTGTTAACATAATTTTTCTAAATACAAATATCTATATTTATTTACATTTTATTGAAGTTTTAAAAGCCGGTTCTTAGAGTCTGGAAGAAGAGAAAATTTTGTTACAATATCATCATAACCCAGTGGTATATCTTGTTCGATAGCTAAAACAGCTAAAGATAAAGCTCTTTCTTGTCCCATTGTACAACGAAAATAATTTTTCAACCTCCTAAGACACTAAAAAGAGCTTTCACAACTGGCTGAGCTGATTGGCACAGTCAAAAACAATTTAATTAATAATGTTATGACATGAAACACATTTTTTTAAATTCCGCTCTTTAAAATAATCCAGGCGACTTTTAAAGTTGGGATGGACTATGTTTTCGTTTTCACCATTGAATAAAACAGTCGCAATTCCTCTTTCTGGAAGTCATATACTTTGCATATGGTTGAAACATTTTCTTTTGCTTTTTCGACATTTGATCCGGATAATATTGAATGAAGGGCAAACAAACATATATTGTTCTCATTAAATCTTGTCTCAATTTCATTGGATACTGAATATATAATATCATATTGAATATTGATTCTGTGGTATGATTTAACATCATCATGGGGATTTTTTTCACCGCTTTCGCATTCGCTTGGATTTTTTTTACGCCTTTTAAGTTTTGGTCCAGAATAAGAATTTTTTTCGCAAAGTTCTGTCACAAAACTCCACACTTGATTGAAATATGCATTAGTGCGAAAAGAACTAACAGTTTCAATAGTAGCTTTAGCCAAAGCTTGCACAGCCTGAAAATTAAGATCAGATGACTGAAGATGCTTTGAGAGAGAGAGAGTATTGCATTGATCAAAAACACTGTTCATTACAAACAAAGTGAACAAAAATTCGAAAGATGTCATGCATGTTAAAAGGGCTTCGGCTCTTCCACCACTGAGAGAATCGTTTTCAGATAATTCTTCCAGTGTTAAAATCACCACTTCAAAATTCTTTTATGGCTTTAACTCTAGAAGACCACCTCGTATCACTTAGTGATTGTAGAGTTGAAGAGCCTCCAAAAAAAGTATTTGTTGATGAGCGAATTTTTTCGAAAATAGCATGTCTTTTATATGATGTTTCTATGAAAGAATATAATGCATTGAGCTGCTGAAATGCATTTCCAGCGGAAGGAATGGATGAGCATGAGCTAACTACACATAAATTTAATCGGACACTTGAAATTTTCAAATGAAAAGGATAACATCACCACAATCTTTTCAAGTTGAAAAGAATTCGTTACAGCTGGAAATGGGAACTTCACTGTGAAGGTTGGCGATTTTGAAGCTCCATGGCGTGAGAAAACTGACCAGTGGGCAGTCGATAAAAAATGGGAGAAGCCGATAGACGACGAGGAAAAATTTGGGGGCGCGACCGCGCCCCCTCGCGCCCCCTATTTACCGCCCCTGGATACGGGCTGGCATTAAGGCATACAGGTCCCGCATGGTGTCCTGCGTCATCTCATTCCACAGTTGCTGTAAGCGCACCTCTAGTTCGACCAAACTCTTAGGCTGTCCAACTTGCCGTCCCAAGTGATCCCAAACATGCTCGATCGGTGACAAATCTGGGGGATCGGGCAGGCTAGGGAAGGGTGGTAATGTGGCGGAGGCATTCCTGTGACACCCCTGCTGTGTGTGGCCGAGCATTGTCCAGTTGAAAAATGCCTCCTGTGAGCCCTGCCATGAGTAGCAATACATGTAGCTAAAGGATGTCACAAGCATACAGATGGGCTGTCATGGTTCTGTGGATCAATATTAGATGTGACCGGGTGTCGTATGCAACGGCACCCTATATCATCACACCAGTAGTGGGGTCGGTGTGCCGCTGTAAAATGAAGGCAGGATTGAGGCGTTCACCACGGGGCCTCCACACACGTACACGGTTGTCATCATTGCCTAAACTGAATCTCGATTTGTCGCTGAAGACGACCTGGTTCCATTCGGTTGCGGTCCAATCCCGTCGAGTGCGACATCACTCCAAACGGAGGCGACGGTGGGTATCATTAGCAGCACACGTAATGGGCGTCGCGATACAAAATGTCCTTGGGCCAGGCGCCTCGCGATGGTATGAACAGACACAGGGACCCGTAGTGAAGGTGCTGCCTGTATCCGGACGGCGGACAATGATGCAGTTAGCGTTGTGCGTGCGTATCGGGTGATGTTACGGTCTTCTCGGCTATTGGCCTGCCCAGGGTGTCCTGAGCCTGGCCGCCGTGCATGCGACCTTTCTGTCGTCCACTGGTCTCAACATCTTCTCACAATAAGTCAGAACGGCCTAGATGGCGGATTACTAGCCCAGCTGACCACCTGACTTCCATCATCTCGATGATTCTTCCCTTCTCGAACTCTGACAGCTGATCATATTGTTACAGTGTCTAGAAGGAATAGTGTGCCGACTGAGGCGAAAAACAGGTTCCCTAAAAGCCGCCTCCGCCAGACGGCGTTGATCTCGAATAAGCGGTCTAAAGCGGAGGAGTTAACATTGAAACTAATGGGAATTTAATGCAAATGAAATGACCGATATCTTTGAAAATAATTGATGAATTTGTGTGAAATTTGGAGTAATTATTGCAAGTGGTATACACAAAAAGTCATTAGATGTTCAGAGAGATTGAGCTAGGGATATATTCGTATTTTTAAGTTTTATTTAACTTTATCTGTGGTCATTCAAACATTTGAGATCCAAAATAATCAAGTTCATCACAGTAACGTGAAATTCGGTACGACGTTTTCTCTTGTGGTATATTTCAGTTCTTTCGATTTTGAAGCTTATCGGGCTAGCCCGTCCTGGGCCCGCCATAGGACTTTATTTGTTTTTGGTATAACTCGAGAACAGATGTATCTAAAAATTCGAAGTTTAGCATATCCTTGTCATTTGCTGTATATTTTAACTCTTTGGATTAAAAATCTAATCGATTTAGCCCGTCCTGAGCCCAATAAGAGGAATATATCGTTTTTTCGAGAATAATTCAAAATTCGGAGCATCTAGAATGTCTAAATTTAATATATCATTGTACTTTGTGGTATATTATATTTCATCGCTTTTCGAACCGTATCGCGCTAGCCCGTCTTGGCCCGCCATAGAAATTTACTCGCTTTTTGAATAACTCGATCAAACGGAGTAGCTAAAAAATGTAAATTTAGTAAATCATTTCCTTTTGGATGGATTTTAATTTAGATTTTGAACCCCCTCTGTGTAGCCCGTCCTGAGCCCACCAAGAGGGATATATCGTTTTTTGAGAATAACTTAAAATTCGGAGCATCTAGAATGTTTAAATTTAATATATCATTGTCCTTTGTGGTATATTATATTTCATCGCGTTTTGAACCTTATCGGGATAGCCCGTCTTGGCCCGCCATAGAAATTTACTCACTTTTCAAGAATAACTCGATCAAACGGAGTAACTAAAAAATGTTAATTTAGTATATCATTTCCTTTTGGATGGATTTTAACTTAGATTTTGAACCCCATCGGGCTAGCTCGTTTTGGGTCCGCTGAAGAATGCATTCGTTTTTTAAGAATAACTCGAGAACCGCAATATCTAAAAATTCCAGTTTAACATGTCGTTGGCTGTTGCGGTATATTTAAGTTTCTTCGGATGTGAACTTTATCGGAGGTAGCCCATCCTGGGCCCGACAAAGGAATGGACCCGTTTTTTAGAATAACTTAAAATCGGGACAACTAGAAAATAAAATTTCTTACATCCTTATCTTTTGGGGAATATTTTAATTCCACCGATTTTGAATTTTATCGGGGTAGCCCGTCATGGGCCCGACATAGGAATGGACCCGTTTGTTTAGAATAACTGATAAATCGGGACAGCTAGAAAATATAAATTTAGTACATCCTTATCTTTTGGGGAATATTTTAATTCCTTCGATTTTGAACCGTATCGGGCGAACCCGTTTTGGGCCCGCCTTAGAAATTCACTTTTGGGGGGAAATAACTCTATAATCGGGAGTATCTAAAAGTTCCAAGTTTAGAATGTCGTTGTCATTTGCGGTATATCTTAGCTCATTGGATTTGAAACCTTAACGGGCTAGCCCGATTTGTGTAAACCCACATTCGATCGTCGACCTCCCTTATCCTAGATCTTGACTATGCTTACATGCAAGAGAATTAAATAATGCAAAACCCGTCATTAGCAAAATGCAACTCACAAACCACAGAGTTTTTGTTTTGAACTTTATCTGCACGAGGAATTAACTTTGTCCATTTAGCTCTCAGTCATCGTTCTCAGGAGCTTTATATAGAGAATATTTGCCTCTGAAATTTTTGTAACCTGTTTTACATTGAGGTACGAAGCAGTGTCTGTCATTCACTTTCTTTTTAGAATTTGAGGACATGCTTCATCGACTGCAAAAACTATTAAATATATTGATAGATCTATTAGAAAACTGATATAATATGACTAAAAAAACAGCCCTTTTTAATCCAAATATAGAAACAAAAATATAGATTTTCAACGTCAATTACAACGTCAAACATCAACGTCAAACATCAAATGAGTGAAAGCTTGCTGCTTATAGTTTCGAAAAATATTTCCTTCTGAGTGGGTCCAACCTGTCCAATCTTAGAACGAAAAAAAAATAGTGTACATGTGACGGTTCTTAGTAAAAACAGATTCGATTTCAGATGACCAATGTGCTAATGAGATACTTCCTATTGTATCTAGAGGCCACCCTGAAGGCAGTACAAAATGTCCTTTCCTGGTGTTCTACCCATTTCCAGAGCCCCCGCTGATTTGCGGATCTTTTGAGCATTGTTCGTGTAAGAGATGTGGCAATTTGCGGAAACGTAAGTAAAGGAGACGCGCCCGTCGAAATAAAATAGCGGTCGATTACATGTCCACTCTCAATCGAAATTCTTATCAGCGCTATCTTTCACCGTACAAAGAGACAGCACTTGTAGGCAGCCCCCACATTGTTCTGATGTTCAAGCGGCAATGGTGTTTCATGTTTTTCTTCCAAATTCACAAGGCCACCGACAGGCATTTTTCCTAGTAGCCGAACATATGAGATTAAACAAAATATCTACTAGACATTCTAATACATTCTTTTTTTAGGTTTACATGGTAATATGTATCAAAATGCAAAACAAAAGTTTGCTTTTAAAGCATTCGTTCAAGTTATTCATATAATGCTTTTAAAAATTATTGAAAATTTTCAATTTCAAGTAAACAAAATCAATACGTGCGGTTCAAATTTCTGCTAAAGAAATAAAATTATCTTCGTAAAAAGCAGAATACAACTCAAAATACTGATATTGACCAGTTTCGAAGGCATAAAACCTTCATCGTCAGATCACACAGAACCGCAACCTTCACTCGTACTCCCAGTGCACCGACCCAACATCCGTGGACAAATTTCGCACTTCTTAGCTCACTTGCATATGGATGTAACTATGTATCTAGGGAAAAAGGGGTCGACGATCGAATGGAGCTTATAGTACAAAATTCATTTTTTTTTAAAATATGGACAAGTTTGAAAACTAATGTAATTGTTCGGCAAATGAGGTTTTTTACCACACATCCTATCTCCCATGCATAAGCCACTAATTATAATTATATATACGCCAAAAATATTAAATTCTACCCGAAAAGGAATTAATATACTAAATTTGGATTTTCTATCTGCTCCAGTTTTCGGGTTATTCTAAAAAAATGAGTATATTCCTATGGCAGGCCCAGCACGAGCTAGCTGAATGAAGTTTAAAGTCGAAAAAATGAAATATATCACAAAAGACAATAACATTCTAAACTTGGAATTTTTAGCTACTCCGGTTCTCGAGTTATTCATCAAACACGATCACATTCCTAAGACGGACTCAAGACGGGCTAGCCCGATGAGGTTCAAAATATAAATTATGATAAACCCCAAAAAAATTGATATACTAAATTTAGATTTTTTAGCTGCTCCGATTTACGAGTTATTCTTGAAAAATGAGTACATTATCACTATGTCGGGCCCAAGATGGACGAGTATGATAAGGTTCAAAATCCAAAGAAATAAAATATACCCTAAAAGCAATGATATACTAAATTTAGATATTCTAGCTGCTATGGAGCTGCTCTTTTGGAGTTATTTTTAAAAAACGAGTACATTATTTTTGTTGGGACCGGGACGGGCTAGCCCGATCAGGTTTTAAATCCAATGAGCTTAGATATATCGCAAATGACAACGACATTCAAAACTTGAAACTTTTTGATACTCCGGCTTTAGAGTTATTCCACCAAAAAAGTGAATTTCTAAGGCGGACGGTCCGATACGGTTCAAAAACAAAGGAATTAAAATAATCCCCAAAAAGATAAGGATGTACTAAATTTATATTTTCTAGTTTCCCTGATTTTCCAGGTATTCTAAAAAACGGGTCCATTCCTATGTTGGGTCCAGGACGGACTACCCCGATAAAGTTCAAATGCGAAGAAACTTAGATATACCCCAAAAGCCAACGACATGTTAAATTTGGAATTTTTAGCTACTTCGGTTCTCGAGTTATTTTTTAAAAAACGAATGCATTCTTCAGAGGATCCAAGACGGGCTAGCCCGACGAGGTTCAAAATCTAAATTAAAATCCGTCCAAACGGAAATGATATACTAAATTTACATTTTTTAGCTACTCCGATCGATCGAGTTATTTTTTAAAAGCGAGTAAATTTCTATGACGGGCCCAAGATGGGCTAATCCGATACGGTTCGAAATGCGATGAAATGTAATATACCCCAAAGGACAATGACATATTAAATTTATACATTCTAGATGCTCCGAATTTTTAGTTATTCTCAAAAAACGATATATTCCTTTTGTTGGGCTCAGGACGGGCTAGCCCGATAAGATTTTTTATCCAAAGAGTTAAAACATACAGCAAATGGCAAGGATATTCTAAATTTTAGATACACCTGCTCATGAGTTCTACTGCGAAAACTTGTGAGTTTCTAAGGCGGGCCTAAGACGGGCTCACCCGGTACGGTTCAAAATTGAAAGAATTAAAATACATCCTAAAAGAAAACGATATATTAAATTTAGATTTCCAACGTTCTCTGATTTTCGAGTTATTTTCTAAAACCAGGTAAAGTCCTATGGCGGACCCAGGACGGGCTAGCCCGATAAGCTTCAAAATCGAAAGAATTGAAATGTACCACAAGAGGAAACGTCAGAACGATTACTGTGATAAATGAACCTGATTATTTTGGAACTCAAAGGTTTGAACGAGCACCAGATCAAGTTAAATAAAATTTTTAAAATACGAATATATCCCTAGCTCAATATCTCTGAAAATCAAATGACTTTTTGTGTATACCACTTACAATAATCACACCAAATTTCACACAAATTCTTCATTTATTTCGAAAGATATCGGTCATTTTATTTGCAATAAATTCCCATTAGTTTCAATGTTAACTCCTCCGCTTTAGACCGCTTATTCGAGACCAACGCCGTCTGGCGGAGGCGGCTTTTCAGGAACATCTCCCAGCATTGGGAGGTATAGGCGGTCGGCGGGTCTGGGTCGTAATCCCGACAGCCGAAATCCCGACAAGCCAGAATCCCGACAGCCGAAATCCCGACATGCCAAAATCCCGACAGGGTCGAAATCCCGACAAGTCAAAATCCAGACAAGGTCGAAATCCCGACAAGCCAAAATCCCGACAAGGTCGAAATCCCGACAAGCCAAAATCCCGACAGCCGAAACCCACTCTTGCACAGACTAATTCAACACTAAGGCGGTCATCGCAGTGACGTCACAAGGGTTAGAATTTACTAATCAGCACCCCCCCCCCACGCATATGCGCTGGACTCACGCTCCCTCTTGTCTCCATCCGCTTGCTACGACAATGGCCATATGCTATTTGAATATGCTATTTGGACGTATGCAGAATGTGTAAGTGTTTTTTTTCTTTTTTTAATAAAATGAATTTCCTAAATCTTATACCGACCTGTTATATCATTTTAATCTTTGTCATTTCAATTTGCCAAAATTTATTTCAGTAATGGCATAATTGTTATGATTTAGTGAGTAAAACTATTAATTTGTAAAATGTAGAGATGTAAAAACGCCGATAATTTTGATCAAGCTATACATATAGGCGTAGAGAGCCATGTGCGTGGGCCCAGCGCATGTGCATGGGGGGGGGGGGTTGCTGATTAGTAAATTCTAACCCTAGTGACGTCACTGCGATGACCGCCTTAGTGTTGTATTAGTCTGTGCAAGAGTGGGTTTCGGCTGTCGGGATTTTGGCTTGTCGGGATTTCGACCTTGTCGGGATTTTGGCTTGTCGGGATTTCGACCTTGTCGGGATTTTGACTTGTCGGGATTTCGACCCTGTCGGGATTCTGGCTTGTCGGTATTTCGGCTGTCGGGATTCTGGCTTGTCGGGATTTCGGCTGTCGGGATTATGTCCGGAACCGGCGGTCGGCACACTATTAGTTCTAGACATTGTAATATTGTCTTCGATGACGGCGAAACGGCATCCCTAATGAATAAGCGTCTCTCTGCAATAGATTAAATACAGGCAACACCCTCTGCGTACCTTTTTCTGCGCCAGGGAGAACGAAGTTCAATGCCCTCTGGTGGCATTACGCAATGCGCAATCACGCAGTATTTCTAAGTATTTACATATCTGCCTAATACGTACCTTCATGCTAAGTTTCGTTACGATCCCACAATTATTTCTTGGTGCGCAAATTTTTATGGCTATGAATGTATATATATATTTTAAAAGAATGCAAGCTACAGGACAAAGTCCCAGTAACTGCGTGCAAGATAAAATGCAATACAAAATATATACACACACGCATATATATATATATATATATATATATATATATACACAACTAGGGGGCTCCGCCCCTTGCTCGCTACGTTCGCCAACCCCTGTAGCTCGCTTCGAGAGTGAGAGGCTTTGCCTCCTACTCGCTAATACTCGCTGAGCTTACTTCGCGAGCACTTTCGTGTTGCCTGCTACGCAGGCGTATTACGTCCATTGGAGACTCTTCCGCGTTATCTGGCATTCACCGGCCCTCGAACGTGAGCTCTTTCTATCTGGCAAGAGCTCATAACCGCCTATGTGACCTATGCTCGTAAAATCCCGTGGTTCGGCCCTCTATACGCGCTCATTATTCGAAGCTCGCAGCAGTCGTGATGCGCCCGTTACGGCTTCGTACCCTTATTAGCTAATGTTCACCAACTCCCTGAGTATTTATTTAAAAACATGTTTGTTCATTTTTAGTAGAATTTGCATTTCAAAATTGCAATCCGATGAGCAGGATCTTTTGGGACATAACACATCTGAATATATCCATATAAAAAGTCAACTTCATGAGGCAATGGCCTTCCTAACCCTGCAGCATCCCTGCAGCCATTCATCATACGTCGTTGCGCAGAACACTAACTTTCATACAAATGAAGAAAGGGTGATCACGTGGTATGTAGAAGGGCACCTTGTTTGTTTACTTAAGTAACGTTAAAAGTAGCGTCAAAACTCGATACAAACGAGTGATTTATTGTATCGCACTACTCGCTACACTACTTATTTTTAAAAGTAGCGCGTTATACTACAAACTACGAGAAAAGTAGTGACTACTGTAGTTTCGTTACTTCCAACCACTGCTCACAACCTGTTGAATTCCACTCTCTGTAATCTGATGTGTGGACTATACCCTTCACTATGTCACTATAGCTTAACACATTTTACTTGTGATGCTGGATCTTCTCATCGACCAAGATGTTAAAATTGGTACCATTACTACAAATTGAAATTTATATGAAAAAAATACACAATACACTTATTAGCTTACTTCGATAGGAGACTCATTTTCAATTTTAATTGCTTTGTTTTCATAAATTTGCGATATAGGTGAAGCTTTGTGGGGTACACTTGCACTTTTCCTGATATAGTTCCAGAAGGCTTTTGTTAATATTTTATACTGTAAATAGGGCAAAAAAAGAAGTTATAAGACAAACTCACTGTTCAAGATTTTATTGAATTTTTATAGATCACACAATTTTATTTATGCATGAATATACAATGAATCTTCTGTAACTCGAATTCAGTGTTGGCAACAGACACATACACCAAAAATAGTTGAAAAGGTGACCATAAAGTTTAAAAAAGTGATTAAAAAGTGACTAAAGTCCAATAAAAAGTGATTTTTTTTAGCTGTAGTAGCTATTCCATATTATAGGAAACTATGTTAGGAACTACATTACGCTCTTAATACAGTTTTCAATAGCAAAATATGTCACTATGGATGCTAATGAACTAAATATTTTACTACAAAGGTATACTCCTCAATTTAATATTAATGGGGACCATAATAATAAGTAGGAACTGTGAAAAGTAAGTAAGAACTGTGAAAAATGTAGGTTACATACATAAATGCATTAGAGTTTTTAATCAAACTTCACATAATATAATTTAATTTCAACATATTGGACATCTCGAGGACTGCTTATAAAAATTTCTGCCATCACTGATAAAAATTTTCTAAAATTCGATTAAAATTGACATATTTCGAATCTTGCTAATTTGAAAATATTGGTCAGGCTATTTACGATATTTTATGTAGATGATCACAAGTAGCTGCTTACAAGTATATAAAATATTTTCAAAAATGAAAAAAAGTTTTGCTGATCAGAAGATCGGGCGGTTATGGGTATAACAGTACACTAAAATGAAATAAATGTTACAGAAAAAATCCCTGTGATTTTTCAGGTATACCCTTAATTATGGGTGGTGCAGTAATCTATCATTAGACTCGGGGAATCAAAGTGGACTGAGCGGCCAATGTAGTAACCGAACTGTCCACACATGTGGTTATTTGAACCTGTGATTGCTGTGATTGGACTAGTTCAGTGTCCTTTATTATTTTTTAGTGCCTATTTATTTGCTTATTCTAACTTCTTATTTCCTATTTTAAGTGCTTATTTCATCTGTTTAGTGCCTATTTCACTATTTTAGTGCCTACTTTGCAATTTTTAGTGCCTATTTTGTGATTTTTAGTGCTTAAAAATTCCGCGGCTCAATTCATGGCATACAACAAAAATGAAAGATTAGCACAATTCTATACTTTGTGGCAAAAATATGGGTTTATATCTTCACATTAAAAAAAAAAAAATTATTATTTTATTTTCCGTGAATTTTCAAACGTAAGTATAACAATTGGGATTTTTGATTTAGCTGGGGGATGATTTCATTCTCTGGTATGTCGGTTGCTCTGCACTGAGCGTTGCAACTACCGCTACAACCTGCATTTGTTGCTATAGGAAGCAGTGACGTATTTATCGTAAAAGTGTTATTGGATTTTAGAGAATTCGCTATGTGTTCTGGTGTAATTTTAATCAGAGGTTTGAATCTTAAATCCTGGACGATGTCGAGCACATTTTCTAGTCATATATAAGGCAATTATAGAGCGGACGCCAATGTAGTATTGCTTCCCTACTCCTAATAACCTAGAAGCCATTTACATACCCCTCCTTCCAAAAATATTTTGGTTCAGGCTGATGGTCCAAGTACTACCATTATACTATTGCTTATGTTTGTTATATCCGAGGAACTAAAAATGTAACTCATTAACAGCGAGCAAATCACATTTAAATTATCATTGTACCAACTAAAGGTTCACAATTTCCTTGTTAAATTTGGCATCTCGCTAAATTCCGACTCGTTATAAGCAGGTCTTACTGTAATTAAAATCTTAAATCTTTAACAATTTATTTATTCATGGTAAAAATATGCAATTTTTATTATTATTTTCTATTTTTTCTATAGTTGAGCCAAAATATATTTAATTTGGCTTGAACGTATAATCTCATGGCAATATGGGAATCCATTATTTAAGTATAGCATACAAACAATATATTCCTTTGTTTTTGACAATATGTTCAGGATGCCTTTAAATAAATTCAGTAGTAAATAAATAAATTTAGTAGTAAATTTATTTATTAACTTTAGTAAGTAATTTAATAAATTAAATAAATTTAGTAGTAATTTAATAAATTTAGTAGTAAATAAATTTTTCTACTAAAATCTCGAATTTAAAAATTTTCAGAAGAAAACTTCCTACAATATAATAAAAAATTAACTTTGAGTAAATGAATGCATTTACCTTAGGAAGTTGAGTTTCTTCTAAAGATTTGTAAAGTTGTGCCATAAGTTCTTTAGATGAGTGCACACTTATTCGAGGCACCACATCATCACCCACTATGATAGTGAAAACAAAGTCTATTGTTTCTGACACCCCATCAGCTGAAATTGTAGCTAAAGGACCATAGGTATAGCACTGTAATGATGGATATTCAGGACGGAGAAGCAATCCTAGAACAGCTGCTATGCTACCACCTAAGCTATGTCCTGTTAGAACTAATGTATATGAAGAATTCTCTACAAACGCTACTTTTAAAATGTTGAGTTCATGAATTTTTTTGTAAATAAATAAGGCACTACGTAATGCTCCTCCATGACATTTCAACTCATGACTTGAAGTTTTCATGGGGAAATTCATTTCTTGCAGGTTAATGACAGTAATGAGGTCTGAAAAGGAGCGTGTCCCACGGATGGTTATAATGATACATTTTTTGGCATGATCTATCATGATCACAAATGCAGGTTCATTAATAGAGTTTGAAAATGAAGCATACAAAACATCGGAATGAGGAAGTCCACTTATTTTTTCTAGAGCCGATGAATTGCAGAAGCAACAATCACCTTGTTGAGTATTATTTGGGCAGAAGCAATTGATGCAGCATCTGAAAGTGAACAACATTTTGTAGATATCATACATGCAGAAGGAAAATAAAATCTGTGTACATTAATATTGAAATAAAATGTAAAGCAAACTTTTTTTTTAATGACAGCAATAAAATAATTTACAGAAAAATTTCTAGCAAAAATTATTTCAGAATTATGTGGTTAAATTTGACATAATGTGCATGTTATGACTGTATATACAGTGATAAATGGCTGAATTCAAAATGGCTTTCAAAATGGCAAAGTTAATGGCAGTGATGGCAGTTAATGGCTTTCTATTGTGGTGTTACTAGAACCTTCATTGATGCCATGCTTACTACTGTCCTTTCCTGCATTTCCAAGACTCTCTTCATGAAGTCCTTGCAGTCACAGGTCTTTGCGGCTCTTCCTCTGCTACTTCAGTTTCACACAGACTGCCCATTATGTGTATTGGTATAGTAGAATGGAATTACACCTCTACAATAAAGGTAACGGAAAACTACCCTTCTAGTTCCAAAAGTTTTTGTTTTCGATGATACAAAGTATAATTCATTGTCAAGTTTTAATTTCTTCCAGACGGTGTGACTCAGAGAATTTAGAGCTACTAATGGAATTACACGGCCGGGAACGGATACTCCCAATACTTTGAAAATACCCAAGGTCCTCCAGTCGGGCCAAGACAGCATTTATTAGTGACAAACTTTGGAAAACCAAAGGGATTGATTAGAGATGAAGGGTTTGCAAAGCTGAAATTTAGAAGTGAAGGGGCATGAAAAAACATAATGGTCAGAATTTAGTTATTACAAAGACATATTTGGGGGCAGATTTGATTTTAAAATAAAAAATATAATCTGAAAAGTAAACTAAAAATATATTATGAATTTGGAACGGAAATTAAAATAAAATTAAAGTGTTTAATATAATGGAGGTGAATTCGTATGGTTGGGTAGAGTAATTTGAATTAAAATGCAAATTTGACTCACTAAACGGGTTGTTTTGCAGAGAAGGGAAATCGTTAATTTAGAATATTCTTTAGTTAACTGTATTTTAAGTTGAATCTTAATTTTAAATTGATGGTTAATATATTTGAATTAACTAAATATTGAAGCCTAAATATTGCAGACTAATTTCATATTAGTTAATAAATTTGGGGGGAAAACAAATCGTGTTACGGTCTCAACGTTAATATTATATGTACATGCATGAGTTTATAATCGAATTCTTAAGCAAATGTAAATCTATTATATTTGACATGCATATAATCAGTCGTACTTTAGGGATTCTGTTCGAGTGAAACATTTATTTTACAATAATTCTCTGCGCCCAAAATGCTCATCAGGTGTTTGATCTGACAACCCAATCACGGGCAACGGAGTGAAAAGTCACTTGTAGCTTCTACGGTGCTACAGGCTAGGTGTTCGCTAAGTATAGATATAAAATTAATAAATAACTCACTCTACATTTTTCTTCAAGAATGACAAGTTTAATCGAAAGACAAAATGAAAACAGTGCCGCAAAATATTTGTTTGCACAATATACTGAAAAACCACTGTAATGTGTACTAAGAAACTTACTTAGGAGAAAGAAGCAAGCAAAGTTTCCATGGGCGCAGAGTGTCAAAAAATGCTAACCACCCATAAGTACTCTTTGCTATTCTTAAAAAATAAATAGCATTTTCCGCAGTCATCCATTGTCTCTTAGAAATGCTTTCTGCAAAAAGAATACTATGTCAAAACAAAATTAAACAAAAAACAATGTATTTCACATACACAGTGGTTTCACATTCATTGAAAAGGAATTTGATTACATACAAATAACATAATTTTTAAGATTCTCCCATAATACTTTAAAAAACCATATGCACAAGCTAGGCTATTTGTCGATGCTAAGTCAAATGAACACAAATGGTTCTCTTCCCTATGCCATTTCCTGTAATACAGGGGGATTCAAATTAAACTGTTTCTGTTTGGAACGCTCTGGAGAGGCAACTCGTGGTAACGCCTCCAAATTTTCAAGGCACAATGGGAAAATGATCTGTGTAATAAAAGGTGTAGTTTTAAAATAGCCAGCCGGTGAAAATGTAGCGCTGTGATCATTTGCAGACAATCAATATAAAACATGACACTACCAATAAACAACAGCATACGAAGTGGTAACATGTGAATTTATTAATGCACTCCATACACACAAAAACTCTCGATCACACAGAGATGTGGCGAACAGAACCAACGAAACACATGAGCCTAACATAAGAGCAAACAAAGACTTCTAGGAGCTGTCTCAAAATGGTCTCACCGGCGGTGTTCAATATGTTTACCGTGCTGTAGGGCCAACAACTGATACCGTGTAACACCCTGATCCACAGCAGCACATAACTGATCAGTACAGATATTGCGTGCGTGCACGGTGACCTGGCTCTTCAAATCCGCCACATTTCCATGGTTTCCTTGATAAACTTTGCATTTTAGGTAACGCCAAAGCTAAAAATCCCAAGATGTAAGGCCTGGTGAACGCGGGGACCATCGTGTGAGAAATGCACGACTGATAACGCGATCTTCTGAAAAATGATGTCGCAGCAACTGTTAAACGTTACGCCCAATGTGTGGGGAGCTCCATCGGGTTGGAACGTTGATATCTGGAGGTATCTTCGTTGCTGGAGTTCTGGAAGGACGAAACCCTGCAACATATCCCGATACCGTGTTGTAGTTATGGCAACAGATCTTTGGACCCTGCGGACCGTTTTCCTCAATGAGAAATGGCTCACCCAAAAACGTGGTGATAAAACCTATCCATACAGTCACATACGGTGAATGCAAGGGCATCTGTTGGACTCGATGAGGATTCTCAGTTGCCTAGATGCGATAGTTTTCTGTGTTCACTGTTCCGCACATGTGAAAGTGGGCCTCATCACTCCATACGATGTTCCACGGTCAATTCAGGTCTACCTGCATGCGTGCCAAGAACGTCAAAGCGAATATTTCACGCACATCGTTATCGGCAGGTTTTAACTCTTGCAAGTAGTGGATCTTATACCGATAGGCTTCCGGTGTTTTCCGAAAAACACCTCCATACCGCTATGCAAGGCAAATTCAACTGCCTTGCTACGGCGCGAGCATTACACATTTCTGCTGTATTCTCATTGGACTGCTCAACGACAGCGGTTGCAACATCTTCAGCTACCTGCGGTATCCTATGTTTTCGTCCTCGTCCTGCTGGAACTGTAAAACTTCCTGTTTCCTTAAACCGATGAACTACTAGTCGCAAAGCACTGGATGTTAGTGGACCTGTACGCATCGATTTCTGTTCCCTGTACAAGCGCAGCAGCGCTTTAGCAGCGTTTTCGTCGTTTTAGTAAAACAACTTTAACAGCAACGTATGTTTCGGCAGCAATACAACCATAGCGTTCGTCGAATAATGCTCCGACAAGGTTTCCAAGCTTTTGCATACCCTCATACGAGGCCTTTTCACACGAGTGTTAAGCAAATTTTGTTCCGTTCGCAGCGCCATTGGTGCGTTGCGACCTACTGTGTTATCCACATCTCTATGTGATCCAGAGTTTGTGTGTGTATGGAGTGTATTAATAAATTCACATGCTACCAGTTTATATGCAGTTGTTTATTGCTAGTGTCATGTTTTATATTCATTATCTGCAAATAATCACAGCGTCACATTTTCACCTGTCGGTCATTTTTGGAACTAGATATTTTATTACACCGATCATTTCCCATGGTATGAAATGTCTCTGCAAATTTGGAGACGTTACTTCCACGGGGTGTCTCTCCAGAGCGTTCCAAACAGGGATACTTTAATTTGAACTACCCTGTATATCGAGAGGTGAAGGGGGAGGGACGGATGATTATCTGCACTGGGCCCCAGTGAGGTTAAGTCGAGCCCTGAATGCAGTGTCGAAATCTCGTGTTATGTTATCAGTATAGAGAAATGTACAACAATAAAACATTGTTGTGCAATATAATAATTAAATCGCAATGTTCATGGTAACAATTTGCTCAAATTTTCACTTCAGAAGTGCATAAGAATTAAATATCTCATTCAGTAAATCAAAATTTAAAAAAAGGACTCCGTTCTGCAAAAATTCAACTATGTAGGTACATACCACCAAACATTCGAGGTCTTGCTGTTGCTAGTCTATCCAGGACAGAACTCGTAGCTCAAATACTTTTCCTCTGACTTGGACATTAATTATTTCTTAAACTAAATTTTAAATCGGAAAACGGTTTATATCAGTGTGTTCCCTAGTATTTCTTCACAACTTCAACAAATTTCATATTTTTGTATGCTATAGATTTTGCGCTACGTAGCAGAGAAACACGAAGAACATGAAATTTGTCAAACAGTGGCGGCGGCGTCAGCACTTTTTGTTAATATAGAGATTACGATGCAAAACCAGTTATTATGTATATCTAACCAATTAAAAACTAATTTGGTAAACCGAAAATGTTCATGCGCGAAATGCTCATGTACTGCTGCGGAAAAAAAAATGCCCCACCCTCTGTTAATCGAACATCGTTCATCGTAGAGAAAATTGAAAGATACCATTCGATTAGGAATAACATCCTCTATAAATTAATGTGCGTAAAATTTGCATAAGGGGCCGTCTTCATATCTAAACGCGCACAAACTTTGAAATTTTCACGACGTTCCTATCTTTGTATCCCAAGATATACAATATTCCGGAATGTGCAATTTTCGGGGATCAGATCCATATTGAAAACCGCAATTTGAAGGGCGATGTTTCGTTGATTGACCACAGCACTGTTGTAAATTATTGAACTATGCTCTTGACATTCAGCATTATGGCTTACCTCACAGCCAAAGGATCGCAGGTTCGATTTCTGCATGAGAGAATGAGCATTTTCATGGCTGGGTGTGGTGTTGTCTTGTGTGTGTGTGTTACTAAGACAGTGGGCCTGTAATGGATTGGATTATGTGAGCCTCAAATAGGGCACGATTCTTAGGGGTAAAAAGTCGTACTGGGTACGTTGCTAAAGACTAATGGGGCATTCATGCCAGGGTCAATAAAAGAAAGAAGAAATAAAGATGAATGAAATGTTTATTTTCAAATGTTATTTTATACTGTTTCAAAAACAATTTATGGGACTAACAAATATCTGCAGATCACGCGACAAAACAACTCCGTTGGAACTTTGACGAATTTAAAAGTATCAATACGGTGTGCAACCTCCGTCATTATCAATCACCGGTTGAAGTCTTGTTTAGTATCACATAATTTTATAATTTATTGTTTTATATAAATATTTTTTATTATAAATTGTCACATTTTGTGGGTGATTTCAACTCGCAGTAGCTCGGGAACTATTAATCGACAGTAACATAAGTAGATCCCATTTATAACAATACAAGTTTTCACCCTTCAATACAGTAGCAGAATTACGATGATTAGGTTGCATCTATATAACACTGTTTATACAAAGTTTTTATTAAAATTGGGTAAAAATCAATGTTCGTTTTCTTAAATGAAGATTAACTTACAATTAATATAACTTTTTGAAATTAGTCATTTTTTAAACTCATATACGACCCCTAAAATCATCGTCATGCTGAATATTTAAACATTTCGAAAGAACTAGAGGCAGGAAAGACCTGGAATTTTACATAAACATATAAAAAGTCTTTGTGAATCGATTTTTATCAAAACATGTCCAGGTTTGTTTTCATATTTTTTCGCTTATTAATTTCATAATTAATATTTATTAATATTAGAGCATACAAACAATTATTTCCACAAAGATAAAAATCACGTAAATGTGTTTGGGTTGTTAAGTAGTAACGTCATACAAATAATCAGTGTGAGCAGATAATTATTACAGAAGATATGAATGGAAGTCTTGGAAACTAATTTAATATTAGGAGCTCAAAACTTTACATACTCACAACTCAGAAACGCTTCACCCAAATGACTTGAAATTTGGTATCACGAGTTGAATTTTGCTCTAGATTCGAACTATGTTGTCAAAATTGGGTGTTGCTATTGAAAATTTCAAGGTTTGTGCGCGTTTAGATATGAAGACGGCCCCTTATGCAAATTTTACGCACATTAATTTGTAGAGGATGTTATTCCTAATCGAATGGTATCTTTCAATTTTCTCTACGATGAACGATGCTGGATTAACAGAGGGTAGGGCGTTTTTTTCAGCAGCTGTACATACTTGGGAACCTTGGTCAAATACTAAACAAAACGGCTGTAAATGAGTTTTTAATTTTATTGATTTACATGTAAAGCGAGCATCCAAGCAAGATATTTGTTTTTTGTTTGTGCGGCTATATCTTTGGCAATCAGTGCGCCACATGTATCAATCTGCGAACTTGTATGGATTCTCGTAATACATTAATTGAAAATCGTGAATTTTTCGATGAAATGAAAGTTTATAGGTACTAAAGAAATTTCACGAAAGAAACGAGAACATCGAGGAGCAATTAGAAGCTGCGGAGCTCTTTGAGTGGGAAGGGAACATCGAGGAGCAATTAGAAACTGGGGAGCTCTTTGAGTGAGAAGAGAACATCCAGGAGCAAGCGGAGCTCTTTGAGTGAGAAGAGAATATCGAGGAGCAATTAGAAGCTGCGGAGCTCTTTGAGTGAGAAGAGAACATCGAGGCGCAATTAGAAGTTGCGGAGCTCTTTGAGTGAGAAAAGAACATCGAGGAGCAATTAGAAGCTGCGGAACTCTTTGAGTGAGAACCTGTTTCCTTGAAGGGGAGGTCGAGTCATAAATGTAGAATTATTTTTTACATTTTAGTGCATTTTATTAAAACCCTGTAACTTAAAAAATAATTTTTATTATATTTTATTAAAAATTAAAAAAATAGAAATAAAAACAACTGTTGGCATAGAAAATAATGATCAGATTAAGAAATTTCCTAGAAAACCTTCTGATATTTGTACAGAAAGAGATGATTGCAAATCATTGATCTTCCTACTGAAATCAAGAATGAAGAAAAGGTAGTATAAATAATTCTTGTGATGTAAATCTTTTTTAAAAATCATTTTGAAAGCATTTTGATAGAGAAAATATACGAAAATGTGAGAAAATATGCTATTTTTAAATTTCGATTATTCAAAAATTTTAAATGGAATGCAAATATTATATATTTTGTATCAAAATAATTAATACAAGATTCTGTTCGAGAATAGATATGTATTTTTACATTTTAGCAGGAAGTTCTGTGTAGTAAAGATTTAAAAATGTTAAAATAAAAACTGACAGATAAGGTCTTTAAGATTTCAGAAATGCCTAAAATCAACATATTTCCATAAAATTTTGCTTCTACAGATAATGAAAAGCTCAAATTACATATGCAGGGTGTTTACTGAATGTTAAAGTACAGTATTTTTAAAACATGATTTTAATATTATATGTTAAAAGGAAGATTCTTACTCTATGCATGTGAAATCGATACGAAAAATAATGTGTGTGCATACATATTTTACTTATGAAACAAATTATAAAACATTAAACTTTACACGAAAAGTTGAATTTATCAAATTACAAAGAAGTTTTAGAAGTATAAATATATTAATACACCCAAACTGAAAATCAAATTACCCAGTAGTGCATGAGACTCTGAAATTTTTTGGTACTTCGATTTTCTTTTTTCAATGGCATGCTCTTTACTAACAGTTATTAAACCAGCTAAGATATCAGTAGGAGTAAGGTCAATGTCCTATAAAATGCAAGAAAAAAATATGAGGTGGCATTTTACAAGTTATGTGAAATAAAAATAGAGAAATATAATATGTATGCAAACATATCTTGTATGGGCAGTACATGAATCCCCCCCCCCCATTCAGACCCATACAATTTATTATCCTTCTCACAATCCATAAAAAGCTTAATTGCCCAGTATGACAAGGATACTTATTTGATATTGTTACGACCAATTCCTTCACTGGCAGCTCTTTTGGGAGCCAAAAGGAAAATGCACAGTACAGGAAACCTTTCCTATGATGTGAATCTAGGGTTGCAATTTCTGGACAGTCGGTTAATAATTGTCAGATTTGGCGATTTATCGCCAATTTGGCTACATCTCGAATGTCCTAGAACCATCTCGATAAAAATAATATTCTACAAAATATGAGCTCTTTCTAGAAGTTTCTACAGAAAGCATATAAAAGGAGTCATCACTCAGTTGGAGAGGAGTTGACGTGATATGAGCTACATTAAATTGTGAGATAAGTTATTGTTTTGAGAATAGTAGCTGCTGCTTTGTGAAATTAGTGGAGCATTTAATTGCTGTTTTACTGTACCTGACAGCTGTTTAGTGATGTTGTGAGACAGTTATCGAGTTATTTCCTGTATATTGTTACTGTTTACTTTGTGCTTGTGAATACACGTGTTAGTTATCCAGAAATTTGTACTCATTCTTGTAACCTGGTATCCTGAGCGTACGCCCAGAATTCAGGAGGATACGTCGTAACAAATTGGTGTCGGGAGTGGGGTTTCTGTGAAAATTTGACAAACAGTTATGGCTCCACAACTTGAAAATGATCGAGGAACAGTTAGTTAAGCGAGATGATGGAGTTTATGAAAGCCGAACAAGAGTCTATGCAAGCCAGACAAGAAGCTAGGCAAGTCGGACAAGAAGCTACGAAGGAAACTATGAAAACCTTACAAGACGACATCAAATTCATACTAGATGAAATTCGCACAAAACGAGATGAAAGAAGCTATGAAAGACGTACAAGACGAGATGGAAGACCTACAGAACGAGATGAAATAAGAGATTGAAGCCAGACAGGAAGCGATGAAAGAATAAATTAATTCCATGAAAAAACATATTAAAGAAGAAATGAAAGCGAGGCTGATCGAAATGAAGAAATATATTAAATACGAGATGAACGAAGAAATTAAATACGAGATGAACGAAGAAATTAAATACGAGATGAACGAAGAAATTAAAACTATACAGAGCGAAATGAAAGCCGGTCAAGAAGAGATCAAAAAGAGGTGAAATAAAACATTAAATCCGTCCAAGGAGATATGAGACATAACATTACATTAGTACAGAAATACATTAATACAAGAAGAGGTGAAAGAGCAAGAAGAGGTGAAAGAGCTCGAAAAGAGTTTACTGGCTGTCGAACGAAAATTGTCATTCACCAATACTGATTTTTGCATGCCGTTGCTGTGCAAAGGTAAATCGTCTACGTATAACGGACAAATTATATGGACAAATTTACTGACGGAATTCAACATTATCGAGGAAACAACAAATGGGATGAAAAGACAATAGCCTGAGACAACTCTCTGCTTCCCTTCGATGTCCTGCAGCGGAATTACAGACGCTCCCAACAGCAAAACGTCTACACTTTGAAGCCCTGGCGAAGGCCCTGGAACTTATCTACAAGGAAACACTGCCTATTCTTTAAACAAGAGTATGAATGGACTCCACATATAAAAAATGCACCATTTAAAACCTCCTGGATTTCATCGTTGTACAGAGGAGATAATAGGCTTTACGTCATGGGTCGTATAAATAACATCGAATGCCAAATGCTTCTAGACACTGGTGCGAATGCGACAATCGTTAAAAATGAAGCAGATCACCAAATTAAAAGTCAGTAACTTTATACTCTATCTCTCTGCGCACAGTTGCTGGACAAACAGTGAATGTGCATGACTTTTATCATCATAATGCTTATGTTGCGGACATTTATGACCCATGCATTCTCGGGATGAATTTTTAGGAAAACACGGATTTGACCTGGACTTCAAAAAATGGCAGCAACAGATGTTCCATCTTCGGACTATAAAGAAAAGGGAGTTCTTGTGGCCGCGGCTCTCGTGGATGTTTTAAGAGACTACGCACCTGTCCGAATCGTAAGCATTAGTGACAGACCCAAAATAATTCATAAAAGGGAGCAGTTAGTTTCATACTCCGCGGTAACCAGCGTTACGTATGGTTGTCCAAAAGATAGAACCAGCAGCAGCGAATATTTAAGCAATAGTTTTTCCAACCACTGATCTTGACTTCCTCGAAGCCTTTATATCCAGAAAAATTCTAGAAATTTAGTTAATACTTGTCCAGTACTCAATATTTGTCCGCTGTCTGGCGGAGCGCCTTACAAATTTTCCCACTTTCTTCGTTCTATTCCTTTGGGGCTCTTATGTATCGTTTTAACCAATTTTTCGTCCTGTTGGGTCTCATTTATTCTTATTCCGACTTGACTCGCCTTGTCGCGGATATTTCTGTTGTATTTTGACTCATGTCAATCTTGTGTGTTACTTCACATTTTGGATTGGCTGAACTGTTTTTCTTGCTGCTTTTTGATTGACTTTTTCTTAATTCAGGTTTTGGATATATATAAATCCTCTGTTTTTTCCTTTTGAGCCCATTCCTCTTTTGAACTTCGGGTTTGTTGATTGTCTTGCACTGACGAAGAGGATTCAGCGTATCTTCGAAACAGCTGTATGCTGCATCTTTATGTTATTTGTGCTTATATACGTTACTTAAGTTTTCTTATCCTTCGCACAAAGTGTATTTTACTTATTAAAAATATAATGTTGAATAGTTTGCTGCAATTTATTAATCATGTTCGAGTAAAACTACCATGTTATGTGAGGTTTGCTGGAAAGTACCGCGTTATAGACTTGTTCCTTGTACTTTCAAAATAAACTAATTAAATGGAAAGGGAAAAATGATTAGTTTAAGTCACTTTGATCCACATATAAAGAAAATGATACTCACATTTGAGAATGTTGCCAAAAATGTAGAAATTTCAATATAGACGAAATCCTTGTCATCGTCACTGACATCTGCACAGCAGCAAAAAATTTTCAATCTGAAATACATTAATTTTTAATAAAAGTACCATCAAATATAGGAAATACAAGAAAATAAATAAGCCCATTACTAATAGAAAACGTTGAATTCAGAGCCGTTATAGTACATGTGAGGCCCAAGACCAAAATTAATTTGCTCTCCCTTCCCCACCCCCCCATCATCCCAAAATCAAGATTTAAAAAGAAATGCTAGAACAGTAATTACTTTATTTTTCTCTTTATATATATATATATAAGTATGGTAAAAATAACTAAAATACAGAAAATATTATACACTTGTAGACCCAGTCTGCTATCCAGAAAATTTTAAAACTGATAAAAAAATAGCACTTTCATTTGATACTTTAAACCCAATGCAGAAAAATACCATTCTGTACTACCCAGCTTTCTTAACAAGCATCAAGCATTATTTCTTTTATTTAGTAATTTATTAGATTTATATCCCGTAATTTCACACGAATTATCAATCAGAACAAATATTTGCTCTCAAAATATTTAATTTTGCAAAGAAAGAAAAATGTCCAATTTTCCTACATTAATAAATTTCCCCTTCAAAATTATTAATTTATGTTGATTAAATATTCCCATTATTCATTCAAAATTCCTAGTTTTATTATTTTTCCAAAATTTCTCTTTTCCTTTTCAAAATTCTTAACTTTTAATATTTTCCCCCAGTTTTATTAAATGAACTGCATTTTTCAGTTTTCGGGAATTAAAATTTGTTTCCAAACACATTTTCAGAAAGGTGGCGTCCAAAATTAATTCTCGCCATTTTGCAAATGTAATTTTTGACAGAAAAATTGAAATTTATAGCGGCATTACGCGGACAATTCTCCTAATAACAGAATGCTAATTTCTTTGCAGTAGATAAGGTGCGTTGTTTCCAAGAAGAAATCACTGGGTGACTAAAATACTAAAATGAATTTTTTTTTCACGAAATGTATATAATATCAATAAACTGAAAACACAACGAACGTCTCAAACTTAGATGTCGCTGACAGATATAGTGAGAAACACATACATACAAGCAGCTTTCTAACTGAGCCTAATCGTTGTACAGCCATCAAAACACAAGCTCTGCGAGCATATCGGCAAAAACGGCAAACTCAAGCTGTAACTTACTACAAGCGATAAGCTAACAGCTCAAGTTAACTGACTGGGTTGAAGTGTTTTCTTATCGAAGCAGATATTTATACGCAATTTAACCTTGACACTTTCGGAGTATACTAATTTTCAAAGATACGGAAAATTAGCATATTCCGGTAAGACAAGACCCAATCTGTATGAACTCAATTTAAAGTCAACTCTCTTTACATATGATCCATAACCAAAACAGTTATCCTGAAAATATCTACAGAAGAAATTTTAACCATAACGCTATCACGATACGTTGTTTGTTTACATTAAAGTGTCTAACATTCGGCAATGTAGATTGTGTTTTACCAAGACACTGAAATACATTCAAAAACCTTCAAAAACACTATAAGCTTAAAAGCTTTCAAGCGGACATCATGGAAAACTTTAGTGCATAAATAAAAATTACAAAATATTAAATATAATATATAAACATTTTTATGAAACACTTAATACGATAAATTAAAAATGTATATACAAAAATCCCTAGGTGTTCAACAGAGGATTATCTTAAATACTATATTTTATATCATCACCACGCAGTTTAAATCAACAGCAATTAATCTGTTTGTTGAGGAATTTTAAAATGTTTGAATTTTACATTTAGAATTGAAAAACATTTGTACATTACTACATAGTTTAAAGCAACAGCAACTAATCTGCTTGTTGAGGGATTTGTAAAGACATTTTGTATCATGAAAAAGTGATTTTAGAATCTATAAATGGAACTGTACATCTGTCTGTGTTTTTATTTGTCTTATCATGACGGGACAACAGCTGCACCGTATTGGATGAAATTTTTGGGGTAGCCGTGAAATGGACCCACTTAGAATTTAGTCCATGTTTCGAGTTTCTAGGACCAAGGGTTATTGAGATATTAATAAAAAATCTGATGTGGGCAGCACATGACGTTCCTTATATAATGCAATGGATTTACTCGTTTTACAGTAAAAAAAATAATGTATAAGATCACGGTACTGTGTTTCTGACGTTGAATTGTACATTTAGCGATTTTCTGGATGACAGCATGTAAAACTATTTCAAAGTACCGAATTATCTTATATTTTGCGCAACTCTAAATAAACAATTATCAATATTGATAGTATCCTCAATAAGCGACATAGTTCATATATTAAAATATTTTAATAATTAATTCATCAATTAGGCGTCATTTTCATTAATTTAGTGTCATTTTTGCAATTTTGACGATATTTTCGTCAATCTGGGGTGAAATATCGCTAAATTGGCGATACGTCGCTAGATTATCTACTATGTTCGCCAAATGCATCAGCAAGTGCTATAGATAAACGGAGAGAAAAGCATTTCTTTATACTAGAATGTATGCCCGTCATATGACGGAAATCAGAATTTGCGAACCATTACTTCCCATGTGGTGTCATTTTTATCAATTTGGCGACATTTTCGCCACTTAGGCAACATTTAAAATAGTCATCAAGGTGGCGAAATACCGTTAAATTTCCCGCCAACGTTATGGAGAAATGAGATATTATTATATTCTACTCTTATGAATTATTCTTATAGTCTACTCTTGAACTCAATTATTGAATTATAGAAATGAGATATTATTATATTCTACTCTTATGAATTATTCTTATAGTCTACTCTTGAACTCAATTATTCTTCATTTCATTGATTTAGCGTCGGTTTCATCAATTTGGCGAATTTTTATCAATTGGGTGGTATTTTCGTCCATTTGGCAACACTTAAAATGTCAGCAAGTTGGAGATATTCCGACAAATTCGTCACCAAAAGTTTGCCAACGTTACGAACGGAAAATAGGTTATTCATATAATAGATACTTATATTATTTTCAAGATATTGAATTTTCGTCAATAAGTCGTAATTTTTATTGATTTAGCGTTATTTTTATCAATTTGGCAACATTTGAAAAGTCGCCAAGTTGGCGACATTTCGCTAATTCGCCAAGCGTTATGGACGGAGAAATAAGTTATTCTTATAGCAGATAAATGGCTATTGGCGTTCAAATACAAAAGTACCCCCCCCCCCCCCCCCCCAATTTCTTTTCTTATGAATGGAGCGAGCTAGATCCACGAGAATGATGTCACCAAATTTATCGCATGACATTACATTTGAAAAGTCAACATATTTCACAATAATTAATATTTTATTTTTGTATGTGATTTTTTGATACATTTATTTGAAAAATGAGGAATATCTCGAGAACGGTCCATGCTAGTTTTCTAAAGTTTATGTCAATCGTTTTATAGGGAAAAATTACATAAGAAAGGACCATTTGAGTAACTTTATTAAAGGTTTTGATTTTTTGATGATCTTTTTTTAAATTCCACTCGAAAATTTAGAGGTGTTCTGAACATTCGATTGGGTTAAGACAATAGGCTTCCAGTATTCACGGACTATAATTTTTGTACCAAATTTCGTTCTGATCGCTCCATTCGTTAGTGAGATATCGCCTTCTTTCTCTCTCTCACACACACTATCTCAAAAACGTTTGATTCGTATTCAGGGATGCTTGAAAAGTGCTCTCCCGTTGACAACTCGAATTCGAATTTTCGACCCCGTCACAATACTTTCTTTATACATTATACTATGTATATAAGGAAAGTATAAACGAACCTCCCACAGAGATAACATTATGCAAACGATATTTCTATCGCCAGTTTATTTAACAAAATTATGTTGTTTAGCAACGGAATTAAATCCAATGCATTTATACAACAGTTGATTTTATTAAATTTTTTCGATTTAAATAATAAAAAAAAATGTATATAAATATAAATTTGATCGGAATTGCATTTTTGACTGGATTACTTCAATTTCGCTTTTGGGTTTAAAGATTACCGGATAAGTATTGGTGTTTTCAATTTCTTACGTCATCTGTTTCATTTTGGCAAACTTTTCAAACTCATATATCGTGTTTAACTTGTGGCGATTGAGCGTCGCCTGTCCCGAGCCAGGACCGAACTCGGGACCATTTGCTTACAAGACCGACATTATAATCATAAAGCAAAAACTAGCTTCGAATCCGTTCTTATAATTTGGGTACTGGTTTCCAAACATCTTTGATCAGATGTCTTTGCAGCCGCACACTCCCCTACCTGATGAGGAGCCCGGGTCGAATTTTCGGCGAGGAGGGGGCCCGCCTCGAAAAAAACCCCGCGTGTCCCTGTTCGAATTTCAGTTGAGGGCGTTCAAATACAAAAGTACCCCCCCCCCCCAATTTCTTTTCTTATGAATGGAGCGAGCTAGATCCACGAGAATGATGTCACCAAATTTATCGCATGACATTACATTTGAAAAGTCAACATATTTCACAATAATTAATATTTTATTTTTGTATGTGATTTTTTGATACATTTATTTGAAAAATGAGGAATATCTCGAGAACGGTCCATGCTAGTTTTCTAAAGTTTATGTCAATCGTTTTATAGGGAAAAATTACATAAGAAAGGACCATTTGAGTAACTTTATTAAAGGTTTTGATTTTTTGATGATCTTTTTTTAAATTCCACTCGAAAATTTAGAGGTGTTCTGAACATTCGATTGGGTTAAGACAATAGGCTTCCAGTATTCACGGACTATAATTTTTGTACCAAATTTCGTTCTGATCGCTCCATTCGTTAGTGAGATATCGCCTTCTTTCTCTCTCTCTCACACACACTATCTCAAAAACGTTTGATTCGTATTCAGGGATGCTTGAAAAGTGCTCTCCCGTTGACAACTCGAATTCGAATTTTCGACCCCGTCACAATACTTTCTTTATACATTATACTATGTATATAAGGAAAGTATAAACGAACCTCCCACAGAGATAACATTATGCAAACGATATTTCTATCGCCAGTTTATTTAACAAAATTATGTTGTTTAGCAACGGAATTAAATCCAATGCATTTATACAACAGTTGATTTTATTAAATTTTTTCGATTTAAATAATAAAAAAAAATGTATATAAATATAAATTTGATCGGAATTGCATTTTTGACTGGATTACTTCAATTTCGCTTTTGGGTTTAAAGATTACCGGATAAGTATTGGTGTTTTCAATTTCTTACGTCATCTGTTTCATTTTGGCAAACTTTTCAAACTCATATATCGTGTTTAACTTGTGGCGATTGAGCGTCGCCTGTCCCGAGCCAGGACCGAACTCGGGACCATTTGCTTACAAGACCGACATTATAATCATAAAGCAAAAACTAGCTTCGAATCCGTTCTTATAATTTGGGTACTGGTTTCCAAACATCTTTGATCAGATGTCTTTGCAGCCGCACACTCCCCTACCTGATGAGGAGCCCGGGTCGAATTTTCGGCGAGGAGGGGGCCCGCCTCGAAAAAAACCCCGCGTGTCCCTGTTCGAATTTCAGTTGAGGGCTGAAGGCCGGGAGGCGTGTCGCCTCGGGCGTGACGTCAGTCGTGGTCGACCAGGAAGGGAGTGGCGAGGCTTCTGACTCCGTGTGGCGCTGCCATCTCGTGTTGAGAGGTGAGATCGTTGGCGTGAGAAGGTTGCGTTGTTCAAACGTCCAGTCATCATTGTGGCTGAATGATGTTACCAGTCCCGAACTCGGGACCATGTGCTTACAAGACCGACATTATAATCATAGAGCAAAAGCTAGCTTCGGCTCCGTTCTTATAATTCTGGTTCAAATTTCCAATCATCTTTGATCAGATGTCTTTGCTGCCGCAAATTCATATATTGTAGTTAGCCGATTGTTAAAGCAAAATAAAAGGAGTACTGGCTATACTGCGGATGCTGTCTTTCATTTCGGCATATATTGATCTACAGTATTGTGGCAATTAATTGAGAAATGTCATTTTTTTTTCGTTTTATCACACGCAAGCTTAGGAAGAAGCACTCCAAATTAGCTCAGAGTTCAAATTGCAGTTATTATCAAAGTAGCAGGTGTTCGTATGCACCTGGTAAGTAGCAGGTGTTCAAATTCCCCCGCCAGGTGGCAGGTGTTCCGCAGTGGTAGTTTCTCAGTTGTTGCGGGGCTCATTAGCGTCATGGATATCAGCGCGGAAACACGTGCTAAAGTGATTGCGCTTAGAGACACTTCTAAGACGTTCGAGGAAATAGGTAAAATATGTGGAGTGAGTACAGCAAGTGTCGGGAGGATCTGGAAGCGGTTTCAGGAAACAGGAAATGCTGGAACCAACCGCTCTGGAAGATGCGGCCGAAAAAGATCAACTTCGACTCGTGACGACAAAACTTTACATCGAATGAGTGTTAAAAATCCTCGATTAACCAGTTTTGACCTGTCTAAGTCCATGGTGGCAGCTGGTGTTGATATTGCACCTTCAACAGTGCGATACAGGCTGTTAGAACGCGGACGGAGAGCACGTCGACCGTACAAGAAGCAGCTTCTGACGCTTCGCATGAAGAAAAAAAGGTTGGAATGGGCACGAAAATACAAAACATGGACTGGGAGAAAGTTCTCTTTTCTGACAAACACATTTTGTAGTTCAGGGATTTAGATCTATGTTCGTGAGAAGGAGCCGAGGAGAACCTCTCAATCAGCACCACATCAATCAAGCACCCAAGCATCCGCCCAAAAAGATGTTTTGGGGTTGTTTCAGCGTTTTGGGGACAGAATCTCTTGTTCCCGTAGAGGGAATGATGAACAGTGCCAGTTACGAAGTCATATTGACCCGAAAAGTGCTTCCAACCATGGCTAAACTGTGGCCGAACGGAGATTGCGTTTTCCAACAAGACAGCCCGCCATGTCACACTTCGAAGCGAATCATAAATTTCTACTCAAAAAAAATATTACCGTACTGGATTGGCCCGGGAATTCACCAGACTTGAATCCCATAGAAAATTTGTGGGCTATTGTCAAAAAACGGCTTCACAAATTTGACTGTACAACGATGGACAAGCTAATTTCGGCCGTTATTGACATATGGTTCAGAGACGTTGAAATTAAAACTACATGTGCTAGTCTAGTACATTCCATGCCGAAACGTGTCTGTGATGTTATAAAGTTTCGAGGAGGTCATATCACTTATTAGTTTTAAATGTATCCATAGAAAACTTGAATAAAACTGAATTTTATAAAAAAACTGCATTTCTCAATTAATTGCCACAATACTGTAATTTAATATTTTTCATAAATTTGTTTACGAACGAGACCAGGATGTTTTATTTTTCAGATCTGCAGGTGAAGATAGTTTTGTATTGCGAGAACAAATATTCTTTCTCACTTTAGGAGAATTAAAGTAAATATTTAATAGAATGTTTTGAATAGCAATATCATTCAGAATACTATAATAATGGGCACATAATTGTGAATTTTAATTTCCTTTATATTATACGTTCCGCACAAAGAACGTATATACTGCAAATAGTATATAAAATACTCTTCGCCACTCTGTAAACTCATTTGTAACTAAACTACATAATAAGGGATGTGGGAAAATGTTGTATCTTAAATATGTTTACTTTTATACACTTTTGAATACAAATTAAAAAAACTTTTACTTATAGCTAAATATTTATAATTTAAATTTTTTAATTTTGCATTTAAAAATTTTTTATACAAAATTTAAAATGTATTTCTTTAGTAATAGGTTTAGTAAAATTATCAACTCTATTAATTTTGCTATTTAAAAAAAAATATTTTAAATAATTCCCTTTCAAAAAATTTCGAAGAAAATGGAATTTAACATACACGCTTTTTGTCAAGATTCTTAATGAGTGAATTATAAAAGTTTATTGCAGCTTGATTGTCACAGAATAAAATATTTTTATCTAATTTGATTCCTAGCTTTTCATATTCTCCTAAGATATTTTGTACTTATACCTGTTCTTTTGCAGATTCGGTTACAGAAATATATTCGGCCATCATGGCAGACAAACTGACGCATTTGTGTTTGAAAGTTCTTCATGCTATTGGAACATTATCTATTAAAAGTATTATGCCCCCTAATGACACTCTATCATCGCGGTTGGCTACAAAACCAGAATGAGAAAAACACTTAAGATATATATTTTTTATGTTTGATAAACGTAGTCTAAAATCTGTAGTTTGATCTACATATTTTAGCAATTTAAACAAAACATCCCAGTGTTTAATCTTTGGGTTTTCTTGAAATTATGAAAGAATATTCACATTATAGCAGATATCTGGTCTAATCTTGCTTAAAATAAATGAAAGGTATCTTAACATACTTTTGTAAAGTAAGTGTTTCATTTGTTCAATTTCACAGTTATTGGAAGGACGGTTTCAATTGCTAAGCAGAACAACTTTTGCAATTGGTAAACTAGAAATTGGATATTTAAACTTGTCAAATGTAGCACATATTTTCTTTATGTATTGGTTTTGATTGTTATTTTCCCCAAATTCAACGTATGGCAACATTTTTATGTTGTCTAAAGCTTTGATGTCAAATTTAGATATTAGTAGTGAAACTATATGTTCCACATCTTTTTGATATTTGGCAAAAACAATTACGTCATCATATACAATTAACAAAATATTATTAGTAAATACACAGGTATATTACACCATTAGAATTTTACAAAATTCAATTGCCTGAGAACAGTGTTTAATTCAAAATACCACTCCCGGCCACTTTAGTGTAGTAAAAGGTTATAAATAGCTTCTTTTAAAAGATATACATAATTATTTTTACTCTTATTAATAAAACCACGTGGTTGACGCATATAAATTTTATCATTTAATTTCGCATATAAATATGCACACTTGATACCAAGTTATAAATGTAGCCATCCTAACATACAGACAAATACAGTGAAAAACCCAGACACCTATATCTTCTTAATGACGCTAATTCTTCTATTATTGAGGTATTTCACTCTCTGGATTGAGGTGAATTGACAACTTTCCTGAAGTTTTGGGGGATTCTAATTTCTACATTATTTGCTTCTGATTAGTTATTTGATGTACCTTGATCTGCTTTAAAATTAATCAAATTTTCCTCTAGTGTCAATTTATTTCCTTCACAATTTTTTTTAACATCCATCTTTCATGTACCTAAGTCTAGGGGCTTTCGCCTGATAGTAATAGTGAACCTCTATTCTGGATCAAGGAGTACTCAAATAGGGAACCAGGCGATGTTCAACATTCTCACTGCATTAACCACTATCTTTATTTTCTTTTGTTACTTCACCTGCCTGCATATCAGTCTCCTCCTCATCAGTAGAGTAGATAATTTCTAATTTTCGAGGTTTAAAAGTTAAATTAAAAGTTAAATTAAAGTTTAAAAGTTAAATTAATTTTAATGTTATTTTTTTCTTTGGATCCCAAACTGCCTTCCTTTGATGTGCTACACTTGTTAAATCTAACATTGCTGGTTTCAATTACCTTATCCACATCTAACAACCAAATTCGGTATCCTACACGCATTAAATATGTAAAGATCTAATTCAAATTATTAAGAATTTTTATATCGTATTACATATTCTGATTTCTGAAGATAATTATTATAGTTCAAAAGGTTAAAAGTAATTCTAAGTATTTTAAAAGTAAATTTTATAGTCCGAGCACACTGAAACCTTTCGAGAAGGAATAAAAAATTCTAACATTTAAACTTCCGAATATAAAATTTTCTGAACACTATTCAGCACTATATATTCATAAACGCATTTCAACTTCATATCTCTGTCAAGAGGAACATAACATTATTTATTTCAAACACAAAAATAAAACTATCTTACGTTTGGAGATGTGTTAACCTTTCAAATCACAGTACTTAAAGAATTAAAATATGTAAAATATTGTATAACAAAACATGGAAAAATGCAAATGAAACATACTAAAAGTATTAACCACTTGAGGTGCACCCATGATAGTACTAATGTCATAAATTTGATAAAATGACTAAATACTGAAAAGAGTACTGGAGATGTGTTAACCTTTCAAACCACAGTACTTAAATAAATAAAATATGTAAAATATTGGATAACAAAACATGGAAAAATGCAAATGAAACATACTAATAGTATCAACCACTTCATGTGCACCCATTGTAGTACTAAAGTCATAAATTTGATAAAATGACTAAATACTGAAAAAAGTACTAGATGTGTTAACCTTTCAAACTACAGTACTTAAATAATTAAAATATGTAAAATATTGTATAACAAAACATGCAAAAATGCAAATGAAACATACTAAAAGTATTAACCACTTGAGGTGCGCCCATGATAGTACTAATGTCATAAATTTGATAAAATGACTAAATACTGAAAAGAGTACTGGAGACCTGTTAACTTTTCAAACCACAGTACTTAAATAAATAAAATATGCAAAATATTGGATAACAAAACATGGGAAAATGCAAATGAAACATACTAATAGTATTAACCACTTCATATGCACCCATTGTAGTACTAATGTCATAAATTTGATAAAATGACTAAATACTGAAAAGAGTACTAGAGATGTGTTAACCTTTCAAACTACAGTACTTAAATAATTAAAATATGTAAAATATTGTATAACAAAACATGGAAAAATGCAAATGAAACATACTAAAAGTATTAACCACTCTTGAAGTGCACCCATGATAGTACTAATGTCATAAATTTTATAAAATGACTAAATACTGAAAACAGTACTGGAGACGTGTTAACTTTGTGTACTGGAGACGTGTTAATGACTGAATACTGAAAAATATGTAAAATGAATTAACAAAATCAAAAAGGCGGGGACAATGTTTCAACCTATTTGAATTCTAGGTCTGAACACATATATTTGTTCTCTCTAGGACTGTTAGAAACGTTAGTCAAATTATTAGTTGAATTAGTGACATTGTGCTGTGCTTAATTTCAGATATTCGGGTTTTTCCTAAATTATTAAAGTTTAAAATTTATTATTTTACACATTCTCTTCAAAATTCTAAATTATGTTTTTGTTACTATTTATTTCAGCGACGTAGCTCATATTATCGCTAATTTACCACTCCCCCTCTGCCATTCCAATATTCTGAATTACCCGTATTCTAACAAAATGTAACATAAAATAAGAGTACTTTCAAAAGTACCTTATAAATAATTGATTTAAGAAATATTATAAACAAAACAAGAATTTCTAAAAAGGCACGACATATAATTGGTGCCGTTGACCTCTTTTGGTTCTGCCTGGTCTGAAGTAAATGTTTGTTCTCGGCTGTCCATTTATAATTTTTCTTTAAAGGTATTATTTTCATTTATATTTTATTGTATTGAATGTTTTACTTTATGTTTACATATGTATTTTGGTGTTGGCACTTGATCTGGGAATAATTTACTTGTGGGTGAATTTTTTTCCTTTTGGGGAGTATAAAAATTATTTTTTAAGTGTAAATTTGCAGATGTTTCCGTTTTATTTAGCATTTTTCAAATGATATTAATTATGTGTTGTGTAGCAGTAGGTTTGGCGGTCGTATTCAGTTGGGAAATTGTTTCGACATTAGGTATACCTTGACATAAAATAGCCTAAATTTACTTTCAGCTCTACTGAGTTGTAAAGTAATTTTTACAATAGATGCAACTGCAGTTTGCTCTAGCTATATATTCTGAATATTTATATCGTTGAAATAATGATTTATTGAAGATTATTTTCAGAATTTATGACCAGTTAGTTTTGGAATGCTTTTAGTTATGAAGTACTTAGTTTGTTGATAAAAATCAATTTTCTTGAGGAACAATTTTTAATTGAACTTTATAATTTTACTTCGATTTGGTTTGAGAAATTTATAGTGGGAATTTAAGTAATTTTTTTTCTTTTGATATCTTGTTTACTCTAATTTGTGATTCTTTTGGCTGTTAAGGCGCGGATAATAAGTTTTGTTGCCAGTTGTGGGAATATTAAGAATTTTAGGTATTAGTTTTGAAACGGATATTACAGTGAACGTTTATTTGCATAACATAAAAATTTAGTATAAACATGAAGATTTGTCTTAGGAATTGGAATTTTTTTAAATGGAATTATTGTGTTACTGAGTTTATAATTGATCATTTTATCACAAATATGAGTATATGACTAGATATTGAGAAATAATTAATTTAATTGCAATTACTTTTAACAGACCCGATTTTGACTTGAGTATTTTTATTTGACGTATTTCATTTCTATAAAAAAAAAACAAAAAAAAAAAAACACCTCTATTAAGAGAAAAGAAGAGAAATACTATCATTTCATTTATATGGAAACATTTATGAAATAGAACTTTTTGTTTATAAGGTTTAGTGATACAATTGCCTTAACATGAATAATTTTGAGTACAGAAGTGTGTCATTATGGTAAAAATAATTTATATATCTATAAAAAAAATAGGTTATTCTTATAGTAGATACTTATATTCTTTACACCTATTGAATGTTCATCATTTAGTCGTCGTTTTCATTGATTTAGCGTCATTTTTATCCATTTGGGAATATTTTTTTTAATTTGGCAACATTTAAAAAAGTCGCCAAGTTGGCGACATTCCGCTAAATTCGTCGCCAAAATTTCGCCAAGCGTTATGGACGGAGGAATAACTTATAGCAGATAAACGACTATTGGCGTTCAAATTCAAAAGTATTACTCAAAGTATCTTTTCTCATGAATGGAACGAGCTGGATCCACGAGAATAATGTCATCAAATTTATCGCATGATATTACATATGTAAAGTGAACATGTTTCTCAACAATTAATATATATTTTTTTCAATTCATGGGATTTTTTGATAATTTTATTTAAAACATGTGCAATATCTCCAGAAGGATTCATGCTAGCATTTTAAAGTTTATGCCAATCGCTTTCTAAAGAAAAATTACATAAGAAATGTATATTTGCGTAACTTTATTAAAGGTTTTGATTTTTTGATGATTTTTCAAAATTTCACTAGAAAATTTAGGGGGTTTTGAACATTCGATTGTGTTTAAAAACAATAGGCTTCCAGTATTCATGGATTGTAATTTTTGTACCAAATTTTATTCCAATCTCTCCATTCGCTCGTGAGATATCGTCTTCACAGACTCACTGAGACACATACACACACACACACACACACACACACACACACACACACACACACGCACACACACACACACACACACGCACGCAAACACAAACACACACAGACATCACCTCAAAAATGTTCGATTCGTGATCGGGGATGCTTAAAACGTGCACTCCCGTGGAAAACTCGAATTCGAATTTTCGACCCCGTCACAATACTTTCCTTATACATTATACTATGTACTATATAAGAAAAGTAAAAATGATTGTGACATAATTTATTTGCTGAAAGTGAGGCAATAAAGACCTCGGTGTAAGTGAGCACTATTTGAAAAGTGTGGTGTTATGCTGGGACGCTGGAGTGGCTGGCAGGAGCGCTTGACGCTGTTGAGAGCAAAGGTGCTGGAGTGGCTGGCAAAACCGCTGATGTTATGCTGGGGCGGTGGAGTGGCTGGCAGAGAAGTCCCCGATCAAGACGAGTCTTGAAGAGGGTCTTGGTGCGGATGGTTTCTGGCCACAGAATTTTGGTCTGGAATAGGGATTTGATTGCAGCGTTGCCATTGTAGTAGCAAACGCTGATTTTGAAAGCAGAAACAAGCAGCTATTTTATTGAAAAAGGCGTCCTGCCGGAGAAGTTATTATAAAAATGTAACCATGATAGACCTACACGAGGAAGGCACTTCGCCCTTACACTTTAGAAAATGTTGACAGTCATGGGTTACGATGAAGGCGTCTTCCCTTGGAGAAAAAGTTTAGAGAGTCTGATGAATCATGAAGCTGTGGGTTCTGACAAAAAAAGGCGCCTTGCCCTTTGAAAAAATTAGAATTGAGCTGCCGCGCCCATCTATGTTGATTGCTTTCGTCCCGAGGTCTGGAACTGACAATTCTTTTTGGCGCGTCAAATTTTGAATCTGGGTTGCTAAGGGTCCAAATGCTAGCAGGCGAGTTAAAGTTTACGCCAATATGTGCTATTTGTAGTGAAATCCTTATTTGCAATCCAGATGACGCTCATATCGCTTGGGTAGCCATCTTGGAAAAAAAAAAACTTGAATTTCCAATGGAAGTTGGATTAGAAACAGTTCGTGGAGGGGCGTAAAGATATGTAATGCAGCATAAAACATGACATACATAGTTGGTATTAAAGGAAAAAATGTATGTAATACTATTTAAAAATAAGTAATACTATTTAAACATAAGTAATACTATTTAAAATAAGTAATACAATTTGAAACATTGTTTAGACATATAACATTTAAAAGTAGTTATAATTACCCTGGGTGTAAATAGAAACATAATGGTTACAAAATTCATGGATTTTCTTGTTAGTGTTTTACAATCGTGATAGCTTGATGATTGCTTGCAAAGCAAATTTCATGTTTCCATATTTAGAAAGAGGATTTCCATTCAATCTAATATTTACTGAGGGAAAGGTGTATTTAAAATTATCATAAAGTTATCTTAAGCAGGTAAACAATTATTTAAATTAAAGTATATTTTCACCTGTTCAAAAATTAAATAACATTATAGAATATGAGCAATTTACTATAGAACAGATACAAATAACTGAGTTTTATGTATTTAAATTAAATATTGCTCAGTTTAAATTACATTAAAGGTAAACATGAGATTCATTACGAGTTATCATTACCTGAGAAGATTTCATATTCATTAAGAGAGTGAGTTATTTCAGATTGTTTATCATTTAGTTAAGAGTTACTTATTTACCGTTTAATTAAAAGTTACTTTTATATAAAATTAAAATTGTTGACTTTGAAATAGTATAAATTTACTAGTGTAAACAGGATTAAGTTCATTTACTTTTGTCTTAAGAGCATATTAAATTCACTTCTTTAAAAATTACCATAACAGAATCTGTACAACAGTATTCCTCAGAAATTTATGATGCAAGTTTACACTTTGAAAATGAAACTGTATCCAAAACTGACACAGTCCATAATAGAAGATGCACCGATATAAAGGTTTTTAAATTTTACTTACCTCAAATGCCAGACACGTTCTGCTCGTTTGAAGATTTGAAGGGAATTGGAACTATCCGTCTTGTTCCAATACATTAAAGATCCCAGTGAGTTATATGAAATAAGATATCCAATAATTACAGCAACCAGGTAGAGCCATAGAGATACAGTTATACCCTAAAAAGTATCAATTAATATAAACTGATGAGAGATAACTCAAAATAATTTAAGATAACAGAATGTACTGAAATTTCTTGTGACTACAAAAGTATCGACGTCATTCATGGCCAGATTTACATACTAGCGAAACAGCTTATTTCCGAGGGCCACACATTGCAAGATTCCCTGTATCATATTGAAAGAATCATCTAAAAATCTGTCACACGCAAACTTTTACTAATTTTGTTACTAATATAAATATCATTGATACGCGCTAAATTCTAGAGATTTCAGACTGACATTTTTGTTCATAAATATATTATTATTTAAAATGAATAGCAACATTGAGTGTGTGGCGTAAAATTTGTAGATTTATTTTCATCCATGGACTCATTTTAGAACTTATTATTCACTCGTCAGCATTGGATAGTCCATACTTGCAATGAAATTTGCTATGTCGCAATTTTGCGACATAGCCTAGAAGTGAGTAAACATCACGAGAAATACATGGAAAATGGCCCTTGTATATATCTTTTCAAGTCGCCTTCGGTCTTCTTGCATAATAAAGGAAGATGTTTGTGTCTGGGCAGTCTGTAGCGGGTAATCAAAGCATCATATGGTCATGAAATTTGGTACACAGGTACGGCTGAACCCGGAAATGTGCTTTATTCAAAATATAGAATTAGTTTTTAAGTTATTTGTCGCGATAAGAATGGGAAAAGTAGCCATATTAGCGGAATGTCACTCAATCTGGCAAATCTGTTTTCGACTGCAAACACCAAGTAGAATATCTATACTATATATCTGACTAGGAATGTTTGTAGTGGTTTGCCTGTGGCCATCTCACTCCGTTGTATAAAGGGATTTCATTTATGCATCAAGAGTTAAATATCTCCATACTATTCTAAAGAGAAATAGATAACAGAAGAGTGAGATTATTGACTATAAACTTTTGTACGTAGCTTTGAATGGCATTCGAATTTCCCTTTTCTGCAGGATGTATCCTTGGTCCCCCAGTGTCTACCTTTCAGGCTAGTGTGAGGTATTTCTGTATTTTATCATCTTTCTGTACATCGTTCTGTTTCAAGACGAAAGGCAGTTAAAGACACCCATTTCCTCAATAAAGTTTACAAAAAAATAGATCTATTGATTCTCAAATATCGGTTTATCGTTGTTATCAGGAAAATAGCGATATATCGGCGAAACCGATAATCAGTAGCGGACATCGGAACACCCCTAGTTATATCCCATGAATGTTGTGGTGCAATTGATAATGCAAAGTAAGGGACATAAGATATATTTCCGCATGATCAGCTTTTAGCCTAGGATTCACCACCGAGCGTTATTGTAAGTAAATACATAGATCACATCGTAAAATGCTGTGCAAATAAAATGCAGAAAACAGACAATCATTTTGAAAGCATGTTATGGGTTTCCTTAAGTGAGAGCAAGTCAAGAGTTATATGTGCCAAAATTGGCTATACATGATTTAGAATATAGCTTTTTTGCTTACAAAAACACATAACATGTTTTCGAAATGATAGTCTGCATTTTACATTCTTAACATTTTATGTTGTGATAAATTTATTTATTGTTTGTGTTTATGCATAAAGTCATAGCTGTACTTATTACTGTAATTTTATACGCATGATTTTAAACGAGGATACAAATGACATTACTTATTTATGTTGGATTAAAAAAATACAAGTTATAAAATTTGAAATCCATAAGAATCTCTAGTCCTCAATTGGCCTTTAAATAAATGAATGATTTTTACATATATAATTCAATTTTGCTCTACTTACCTTTTATAATTTGTATCTATAAAAGTGTAAGCATAAAAAACTAGGCTAATGGAAGTCAACATCAACAAATATTAAAAATAAGGCAAGAGAAAACAGCATGGGGATACCTCAGTAAAAATTTTCCACTGTAATGGAAGACTGCATTCTTCAAACAGCAACCACACAGCATAGCAGGCTAGGACAATCTCAAAAATAACAGTAGCACACTTCACATATAAAATTTTAGCCAAATGAATACGTTTTTGAGTCTGAAAATGATGATCAAATATTAAAATTATGTAACACTTCTTTGCATACTTGAGATATTTTATAAATTTCAATATACATTTTTATACACAATTGAAAACCGATGCTCTGCACAGAAATAGGACATTATGTACATAGAAACTATGTATAATACATATAAAATGTATAAAATATAATCCTCACGTAAAACATCAATAGAATAAAATTTAATTTTAATATACAAAATCTCTTTTTCCAGGTAGAAAATTAAAAAAAAAAAAATGCTTTTTTTGGATTATTTTTTTAAAGCACTAGGTTTTGAAAGATAAAACATATATTCAAAAGTCTTACGCAGAAAAGCAAGATTTCTACAAAATTTCTTTTCGATTCAACTCCATTAAGTAAAAATAAACCACTTTCAGGCCTCGCAGGGAAAGTGTTTTCAAACCCCGTATCAGCATCGTAAATTGAAAGTTTTTCTTATACTAGAGCTACATACACAACAAAACATGCAACCTCCTGATACCAGAAAGAGTGAAGAAACTGGTTCAGAAGACTGCAGTTACAGAACTGCAATTACAGAAGAAAAATAACCAGAGTAGTAGTGAACATGAGTATTAGTTCTATGTTATCTCATTATCAAATACTATGCATATGTGTACACGTATATTTGCACATATTTTACAAAGATATTCATGCATTCTAATTTTCATACATTTAAAACTTTATACGTTGTGAGGTCTAAATAACCTTTCGTTATTATTTCCCCCAGGTTTCATTATAATTTATATTTATTTTAAATTAACAACTCTGACTGGTTCGGTGAGATAAACCAATCAACGAGCCAAGTAACATTTCTGCGATCCTGGGTGGAAATAGGATAAAGTTTCGAATCGCGAGTAAGTTAGAGGATGGAAAGAATGGTAAGGACTGGAATTGGGTTTAGATGGAGTTAATAAGCTAAAAGGCTAGATGGTTAGAAGAATAGGCTGTGAAAGGAAGTGAGACTTGTTAAGCTAAGTGTGTAAATTAGAAGGATAGAGCGGCTTGCCTTAATGGATACCACTATGACCAGAATGGTCTAATATCCCGGGTTAGCCGAAACAGGATTTCGAGGCAAGAGAAAAGAGTTGGGTAAGCATAGAAGATTTATAATTAGTCCACTGTTTAAACTAAATATCACCAGGCCCGTAAAAGTGCATTGCGTTATATATTTGTGGGAAGTGAAGTACTGGTTATTGGTATATGTCTACATTTAGTTAAACAATCACTTATTCAAGGTTTTGAGTTGTGTCATTTTGTTTGACGATCTAAGTACGTGCGGATAGATAATTCCGCAACTTAACTCGATTAATCCGTACAATAGAGTGCTACTCAAGGGTCATTAAGTTACCCTGAGTCCAATGGAGAGTGAATGTATAACACTGGGGCAAGAAACTGCGGGAAAGGGCGCTTTAGTTGAGCCTGACGGGTCCACAGTCTCCAGCTAAACTGGCAACACGCTAACATTAAATCAATAGTCAGTGGCAGAACAAAAGCCATAACAAAATAAACAAGAAATAACTAACAGGAATGTAAGTAGCAAAACAAATAAATAACAAGTCAACAAATCGATTAGTACTGTAATAGAAACTTCTTTAAGTATTTCATAAAATTATTTTCATGGTTCAGTGATTTTAAGAAAAGTGGAAAGGAATTCCATAATCTTGAGTCGATAGAATTGATATTTAGGTGTAAGCTGTTTGTACGAGAAAAAGAGGGTAAAAGTTGATTCTTATTTCTAATATTATAAGTATGGTCGTGAAAATTAGCGAAAAGGATCCTGCAATGTTGATTATGATGAATAAGCTGAAACATAAACAAAACCGAACGATAATGAAAAATCTTAGTGGCTGGCAAAATTTTATAACGAGAACAAATTTCATGGTAATGAATATTCAAATAATATGAATCTTTAAGAAGCAAGATATACTTATTTTGTAGAATGAGAGACCTGTTTATATTTCTGGTAGTAATATTTTTACAAACAAAATTACAATAAGACAGATGAGGGAAAACTAAACTGTAATAGAGCATAATTAAAACAATTTTAGGTTAAAAAGATAATTTTGTTCTAACTAATACAATGTTTTTTTTTACTTTGTTATAAATAGAGTCATTATGTTTATTTAATTTTAAGACATTCTGTAAGGAGTAAGGAAACAGGCATTCTGCAGCAAAGCTGTGCACAGCGGTGAAGCGGTGCGGCTGTGTAGCCACACCACCTCCACAGTAGTAGTGGGGAGATGAATGAGATAACGTACTTTGAGAATTTTCGTGAGTCATAGGTGAGTGAGAGATGTTTTGTGGATATAAGGTACATTGGGTGCTGGGGGGACCATTACTAAATGGAAGAGGATATATTGCCTCCTGAGAGATTTGCCAACAACTCTAAGTTCGGAGGAACCCGTAGAAGACTGGTGAGATGTTCAAACGAGATAAAATACTTTGTAAATTTTTTACAACATTTTCGTGAGGACGAGGGAATGTGGAAAACCCAGACCGTCTGACTCATCCTAAGAGATAGAGCAACGTATTGAACGGCCGGCGGAAGAGGGAATGTGTCATACCTGTTAAAAAGAAAATGATGCACTCTCCCATGAGGAGGGAGTGTTTTAAACATTTTAGATGAAGATTTTTCCTGAAGGAAACGTGATTAATACACATAATTAAAAAAAAAGCACACTTTTTACACTTACCATGACTCGAACCAGCTGAAAACAAAACATACATTAAAAATTATAATACCAGAAACTTGTTAAATTATAAAATTACATACACAGACAGAAAAAAAAATATTTTTTTAGGTTTGTGCCCACCATCCACCCTGTGCAAAGCACAGCCGCAAACCAATTTTTTTTTTACATAAATTTCTTTCAACAGAAGAATTTAAAAAATTATTTATTTTTTTAGATTTGTGCCCACCATCCACTCGGTGCAATGCACCGCCACACACCATGTAAATTTTCCACTTTCATCAAAATACACAGTTTTTTTTAATTAGATATGTTCATAGATTTTTGATATACAGTTCTTTCTACAGAGGAGTTTTTTTTTTAAATTCGCGATTTTTGCAATATTCACAATCTCTTCATAATCCCTTTTATTCTAAATCTTCATTTTAAAATTCTTGAAATTTTTTTAATTCGAAACTGTTTTCGTGAAATAGGTTTTTTATGCTTATACACAGATATAAAAAAATATTTATTTTTTTAGGTTTGTGCCCACCAGCTACCCGGTGCAGTTCACCGCAACAAACCATTTTTTTTATTTTCTTTGAATTTAAAAAAATAGATAATTTGGCATCACGTCTGATGTCATAATAGCAAAAAATAAGCACACATCCACAACAGAAGGTCTATATTTTACTTCCTATAAGACGTACAAATATACAGTTGGAAAAGTTTCTCTTAATAATTGGTTGGTATAAATGGTTATTTCACATCGGGTAAATTTTGGGAAATTAAAAGTTTAAAAATATATATACACTTCGAAACCCGATTCCAATTTTTATCTAGTACAACTCATGATTAAAAGTGTTAGTAAATATGTCTGTACGAATAATCTACATATACTTTCAAAACACGAATACATTCTTTCAATCTTGTGCATCACACACTCTTAAAAATTGAAATTGCACCATATGTTTGAAAATACTATTTTTAAAAAAATATCATTCTAATCGATTTTAAAATATTCGAATACAACTTAATCAATCATTATATAGAACAAATACCCTAAACGAGATCTAAACACACATATACACACTGAACATTTTATGTCATTTTAACATTTTAATAAATGTCTATTTCATTCATACATATTGTTTCAAACACTGAAAAAATTTCAATTATGTTAGATGTTTGATCACTTTATGTCAAAAGCAGTATGACCTTAATTTTAAAGTTGAGTTAAAATTGTTTTGTCTCTGAATATTAAGATAAACATTTTAAAACCCGTTTTCATTTAATATACATAGAGAGTGATTTACTATGGAAAAACACACTTTAAACCAGATGTGAAACGTATCACAATGTAGAATTATTATTTATATGTTTCTAAACACATATAAAATATATATATTAACAGAAAGATCAAATCAAAATAATACTTATATTTTTAAAGAAACATATTCATATACCTCCTCGATGACAAACTGGCAAAATGAGTTCACATGTCTTTATATCAAAATTGTCATCACTAATCTTATCAGATTTGAGATTATCTCCTTGGGATTTCTTTCCGATCTTCAATTGTGACAGCCAGGGTAGGGACATACGTTGCTTTGGTAAACTATTATGTTACGAGAGTAACTATATACACTGCTACGGTTAACTAATTGGTTGCTATGGTCAACAATTGTCGTAAACCTAACCAATTAAATCGCAAATGTCGCTAAATGTTTTGCCAATGCTCACAAAATTTGACACTGATCATTGCAAACGAAGGGTTTTTCATCATATAGTAATACTCTACATTAATATGTATAATTGAAAAATTTATACATAAATTATTTAATTCATTTGTAAGATTTTATTAAAATTATTTAATTAGAACTGTAATTAATATATTTAGTTAAAATGTAATTAATAAGTTTACACTGTCGCAAAACATTATCGACATTCACATTTTACTCCTCAAATAACTATTGAAACTTGAAGCGAGACTTTTATAATACTACTTACACTTTATCAAAATTCATGACACAGTGAAAATAATATTTTTAACTTAATTTTCATAACAATGTTTAAAATTTTATGAATTGAAGAATACATAATAAATAAAGAATTGTAAAATATCAGGTTTATATACATTATGCACACAACATCGGCTATATCAAACCACATAGAAGTAAATAAAATAAAATAAAATAAAATGAAACACTTCGAACTCACCACAAAATTCTCTTGTCATGATCTTAGGCAATGAACAACTTAATAGACTAGGTCTAAATTACAATCTATTTATTAATAACGAAGTGCATTTAATGAGTTTTTTTTAATATACAACCAAATACATTTACAATTTAGGTAAAGCAGTATTATTATTATGATACTGTAAATATTTGATTTGGAAATATACAAATTCCTGTTTATTTTTTAAGCTACTTCAATTTCCCCAATTCAATTTTAAATAAACATATCATTATCATCTAAATACAATTTGGACCCTTCAAAACACACTTTATTCACATATTTAGATTTGTGGAAACCATTAATTGTATTAAAATTTGCAGACTATTTATTTGTGACGTGAAGAATGAAAATTCAAGCAGTAAAGATAAATAAAGTTACATTTAACTTACATCTTTAACGCTTGAGACATACAAGAGTCGTAGCAGCTTTAACTAGATTCTCGTTGAAAATTGTTCTAGTTTTTGCTCAATGCTCCAACTTCACGCGTCACTGCGTAAAGATACGTGACGGTTAATAGATGTATTTGTATAAATGCCTTTCCAATAAAAGAAATTTCAAATTTTAAAACCGATACATAAAGAAAGTTCTGAATCATACTTAAAACAATATGAAGACGTAAAATAAATATATTTAAAAATTATGTTCATGATAAATTGTTTACAAAACTCTTTAAAGAATTCGCTGAAAAGAAATTTGATAAGAGAAAATTTAACCCTGTTCTACTTACTCAGCCAGTACATAAACTTTCACTACTACTTTTTATATGTATCACCATACTGGAAAAAACTATTTAACTAAAAATCTAATGTGAAATACATCTGTGTATATTTTCTGAAAACATTGGTGGATTTTAATGCTTTCATAGCACGCACTAAAATATGTTACATCCATAACACTTTTTATTAAAAAAATAAATAAATAAATAAAAGAATGATCACAGCAAACATTTTTGTGAAAATATTTTTAAATACTTTTAGAAACAAATAAAAAAAGTATTAGGATAAGAAAACTTTAACTTCAATTTTGATGTTTCATATAATATAAAAGCCTCTATAGATATTGCACATATGCAATATGAAACTGCTTTAATATGAAAATCCGGAAAAATACTCCAACTTAATATTCTTTATAACTTAATGTATATTTTTGATATCTATCGAAAACTTTAGCGCAACAGCACTTTGCGGATATACAAATAAATATGTTATACATCATCACACACAGACACACACACACACACACACACAAACAACTTTAAAATTTCTATTAATACTAGAAAACAGAACCGTACCAACAATTTTTCAAATCAAAAAGATTTATTTACAACTGAAAACACATCATGTTTAGAAATTTTACTATTTATATTTTATACGCATGAAAAGAACATGTGCGATAATGTCACTACTCAATCGCATTTTACAAACATGAAAATACAGCTTGTTCATAAATTTCATTGAATAACCGTACTGTATACATGTGAAACTTCACATATTCATAAAGTTTTACATTGTAATATGTTTTACTACACTTGAAAAAAAAATACTATTTGTGTAAAAACATAAATATTTTCTAATACTGTTGAAAAACACCATTTGAGAAAAATTTTTTTAATACTTAAAATAATTTTTCATTCACACTGTAAATCATAAAACCAATTACATTTTTTTATTATTTCACAATCAGATCCTATAAATTGCTAAACATCATGAGTATAATAAATTTTTACAAATTAAAATTTTTTTTTAAATACTTGAAATCAATATTTTGATATGACTAAGTAAATCACGATTATACATATGTAAAACATTGGAGAGGCACGGTATAATCCAAAATAATAATAAAAAAAACTTTTCGCAAACTTACGAAACAACTCTAACTTAAAACTTTACAACTTGAAAGAATTTTTTCAATATTCAGCAAAAGTTTGAAATAATCAATGTTTTACAAACGCATCCCATAACGCTACATGTTCAGAGTCCAATACCTCATTGTGAGACATTGTTAACATACAAATAGGAATGTCGAGATTTCGCGGCTGTAGGCACATCATAAAACCATTCAATTCTTAACGAACATGGGCAGACCACCAATGGATATGATTTTTTTTAATGGGGAAAGAATTATATAATTTTTAGCATTGTACTTAAATGAAAGTATGGCAAATGCTAACCATCGTAGAGCTTAAAAATGAACACATTTGAATGTGCCTATTTAAACAAAGTGTGGAAAATGATAGTACGGAACTAAAATCTATGGCAAATTTTCATGCTTTTTACAGAATGAATCCCAACTTCCTAGATTTTTTCGAAACTAGGGTCGAATTTTCAATGATTCTTAGAGTTTCAAACCCCAAATTCTTTATGAATCTTCATACTTTTTAGAGAATGGAACATAACTTAGCATTTATTTTTAATGAATAAAAGTATATGATTTCAGAATTTTAAAATTGAACATAAATTTTATGAATTGAGCTCAACAAAGTGTAAATATCTTTCATTACAAAACTCTATAGACATTTGATATGATTCGAATAAATTTATTTTTTAATTTACTTTTTATATTTTTTTTAAAAATGGAGATTATTAAATGCAATACATCTGAATGTATTAATATGTATCCCAAAAGGGCATAACATTTTAAATACCACAGGTTAAAAAATGAGTCGATGAGTGTAAATAAGGAGCTCAGTTTCAAAGATAGAAAACATTTAATAAATGCATTCTTCATAAAATGCACATTAACCATTATTTGTTGTACATTTAAACAAATAACTTAAAATAATTTTCTTATCGCGCATTCATAGTCCTATAATTTGAATGACTTGAAAAAATTTCGATCATACCAGTAAAAGAAACCTCCCTCACGCAACAAAACTTTTTTTGCTATGTTAATAATGTCAAGATTTAGAAGTACTTGTTCATGCACACTGTTGTACATTTCTAATGGAGTACTGTGAAGACATTCATGGTAACTTTGATCTTCACTTTGGGCAACACAACCAACACATTTGAAAAGTTTTCTTACATGACACATTCCACTGTCATGTATACAAGAGATTAGATGATCGAATGCAAATTTTTGTCAGATAGTTGATGGTAGAAAGTTTATAGTGTCCTTTATTTTCAATATTTGAGTAGGAACTCAGTCCATAATTATACTTTCTCGAAGTTTATTAATAATGCTGTGAACACAATTTTTTAAACATGTTATTTGATTTTTATCTAAAACAATATGACACTGCGTTAGGCAAAATTTTGAATCGTATAATTGAATTATTTTCTGCAAAATTCCACACTTTGTTTAAATAGGCATATTCAAATGTGTTCATCATTTCATCTCTACGATGGTTAGCATTTGCCATACTTTCATTTTAGTTCAATGCCAAAAATTCTACAATTCTTTACCCATTAAAAAAAAATCAGATCCATTGGTGGTCTGCCCATGTTCGTTAAGAATTGAATGGTTTTATGATGTGCCTACAGCCACGAAATCTCGACATTCCTATTTGTATGTTAACAATGTCTCGCAATGAGGTATTGGGCTCAATTTTTAATTAATAATCATTGTATGTGTCACGGTTTTATTTGTTAAAAATTATGTACTGGTAAAAGTTTCTATGTTGCAAAATTTCTGAACATGTTGCGTTATGGGATACGTTTGTAAAACATTGATCATGTCAAACGTTTGCTGAGTATTGAAAAAATTCTTCCAAGTTGTAGAGTTTTAAGTTAGAGTTGTTTCATAAGTTTGCGAAAAGTTTTTTTCATTATTATTTTGGATTATACCGTGCCTCTCCAATGTTTTACATATGTATAATCGTGATTTACTTAGTCTAATTTTTTTTTTCAATTTAAGTATTGAAAAAAAAATTAACTTGCAAAAATTTATTATACTCATGATGTTTAGCTATTTATAGGATCTAATTGTGAAATAATAAAAAAAATGTAATTGGTTTTATAATTTACAGTGTGAATGAAAAATTATTTTAAGTATTAAAAATTTTTTACTCAAGTGGTATTTTTCAACTATATTAGAAAATATTTATGTTTTTACACAAATAGTATTTTTTTTCAAGTGTAGTAAAAACATATTACATTGTAAAACTTTATGAATATGTGAAGTTTCACATGTATACAGTACGATTATTCAATGAAATTTATGAACAAGCTGTATTTCCATGTTTGTAAAATGCGATTGAGTACTGACATTATCGCACATGTTGTTCTTTTTATGCGTATGAAATATAAATTGTAAAATTTTTACACATGATGTGTTTTCAGTTGTAAATAAATCTGTTTGATTTGAAAAATAGTTGGTACGGTTCTGTTTTCTAGTCTTAATAGAAATTTTAAAGTTGTTTGTGTATGTGTGTGTGTGTCTGTGAGTGATTATGTATGGTATATCCGCAAGGTGCTGTTGCTCTAAAGTTTTCGATAGATGTCCAAAATATTCATTAAGTTATAAAGAGTATTGGGTTGGGTGGTTTTTTTCGGATTTTCATATTAAAGCAGTTTCATATTGCATATGTGCGATATGTATAGAGGTTTTTATGTTATATGAAACATCAAAATCGAAGTTAAACGTTTTCTTATCATAACATTTTTTTTATTTGTTTCTAAAAGTATTTAAAAATATTTTCACAAAACTGTTTGCTGTGATCTTACTTTTATTTATTTATTTATTTTTTTGTAATAAAAGGTGTTATGGATGTAACATATTTTAGTGTGTGTTGTGAAAGCACTAAAATCCACCAATGTTTTCAGAAAATATATACACATGTATTTCACAATAGATTTTTAGTTAAAAAGTGTTTTCCAGTATGGTGGTGCATATAAAAGGCGGTAGTGAAAGATTATGTACTGCCTGAGTTAGTAAAACAGGGTAAATTTTCTCTTATCATCCTATTTCTTTTCAGCAAATTCTTTAAAGAGTTTTGTAAACTATTTTTCATGAACATACTTTTTAAATATATTTTACGTCTTCATATTGTTTTAAGTATGATTCAGAACTTTCTTTATGTATCGGTTTTAAAAGTTGAAATTTCTTTTATTGGAAAGGCATTTATACAAATACATCTATTAACCGTCATGTATCTTAACACAATGACGAGTGAAGTTGGAGCATTGAGCAAACAGTAGAATAATGTTCAACGAGAATCTAGTTAAAGCTGCTACGACTTTTGTATGTCTCAAGCGTTAAAGATGTAAGTTAAATGTTACTTTATTTAACTTTACTGCTTGAATTTTCATTCTTCACGTCACAAATAAATAGTCTGAAAATTTTAATACAATTAATGGTTTCCACAAATCTAAGTATGTGTATAAAGTGTGTTTTGAAGGGTTCAAATTGTATTTAGATGATAATGATATGTTTATTTAAAATTAAATTGGGGTTATTGAAGTAGATCCCATTAGAAAAAAAACCCAGGAATTTGTATAGTCTCAAATCAAATATTTACAGTATCATAATAATACTCATTTTAATTGTATTGTGGAAAAATATTTGAGAGCACGAAACGTTATGACTTAATAGTCAACAGCCTGGCATTTGATAAATAAAATAAATAAAGTAAACAGTATCATAATAATAATACTGCTTTACCTAAATTGTAAATGTGTTTGACATTGATTGGTTGTATATAAAAAAAATGACTCATCAACTAAATGCACTTCGTTATTAATAAATAGATTGTGATTTAGACCTAGTCTATTAACTTGTTCATTTCCTAAGATCATGACAAGAGGATTTTGTGGTGAGTTTGAAGTGTTTCATTTTATTTTATTTTATTTTATTTACTTCTATGTGGTTTGATATAGCCGATGTTGTGTGCATAATGTATATAAACCCGATATTTTACAATTCTTTATTTATTATGTATTTTTCAATTCATAAAATTTTAAACATTGTTATGAAAATTAAGTTAGAAATATTATTTTCACTGTGTCATGAATTTTGATAGTAGTATTATAATAAATAATAATAATAATATAATAATAATATAATAATAATAATATAATAATATTATAATAAATTTTTTAGTAGTATTTTATTATTATTATTTATTATTTATATTTATAATAATAATAATTTATATTTATAATATAATAATAATAATAATAATAATAATAATAAATAATAATAAAAGTAGTATTATAAAAGTATCGCTTCAAGTTTGAATAGTTATTTGAGGAGTAAAATGTGAATGTCGATAATGTTTTGCGACAGTGTAAACTTATTAATTACATTTTAACTAAATTTATTAATAACATTTCTAATTAAATAATTTTAATGAAGTCTTACAAATTAATCAAATAATTTATATATAAATTATTCAATTATACATATTAATGTAGAGTATTACTATATGATGAAATACCCTTCGTTTGTAATGATCGGTGTCAAATTTTGTGAGCATTAGCAACACATTTAGCGACATTTGCGATTTAATTGGTGAGGTTTACGACAATTGTTGACCTTAGCAACCAAATAGTTAACCGTAGCAGTGTATATAGTTACTCTCGTAACATAATAGTTTACCACAGCAACGTATGTCCCTACCCTGGCTGTCACAATTGAAGATCGGAAAGAAATCGCAAGGAGATAATCTCAAATCTGATAAGATTAGTGATGACAATTTTGATATAAAGACATGTGAACTCATTTTGCCAGTTTGTCATCGAGGAGGTATATGAATATGTTTCTTTAAAAATATAAGTATTATTTTGATTTGATCTTTCTGTTAATATATATATTTTATGTGTTTAGAAACATATAAATAATAGTTCTACATTGTGATACGTTTCACATCTGGTTTAAAGTATGTTTTTTCACAGTAAAGCACGCTGTATGTATATTGTATGAAAGCGGGTTTTAAAATGTTTATCTTAATATTCAGAGACAAAACAATTTTAACTCAACTTTAAAATTAAGGTCATAGCGCTTTTGACATAAAGTGATCAAACATCTAACATAATTGAAATGTTTTCGGGGTTTGAAACAGCATGTATGAATGAAATATACATTTAGTAACATGTTAAAATGACATGAAATGTTCAGTGTGCAGTGTGTGTGTGCGTGTGTTTAGATCTCATTTAAGGTATTTGTTCTATATAATGATTGATTAAGTTGTGTTCGGATATTTAAAATCGATTAGAATGATAATTAAAAAAAATAGTCTTTTCATACGTATGGGGCAATTTCAATTTTTAAGAGTGTGTGATGCACAAGATTGAAAGAATGTATTCGTGTTTTGAAAGTATATGTTGATTATTCGTACAGACATGTTTACTAACACTTTTAATCATCATGAGTTGTACTAGATAAAAATTGGAATGCGGTTTCGAAGTGTATATATATTTTTAAACTTTTAATTTTCCAAAATTTACCCGATATGAAGTAACCATTTATACCCAATCAATTAGTAAGAGAAAATATGTCATTTGTATGCATTGCAGCAGTCAAATATTAGGTTTTAAGGTCATCATTTTATTTCGAGATCTACAATATGCGTTTCCATAGTAACCAAATTAGGAATTAAAGCTAAAATATTCACAATCAAATGCTACATGTACGCAAAATTTAAACAGCTTTCCAAAATTTATTAATGATCCAAATTTATGTATACATTTTAAAAATATAAATAAATTATTTAATAATTAAAAAAGTAATTAAATTAAAAGTAATTAAAAATATTTAATTGTTAAAAATCATATTTTACAACAAAAAAAATTGTATGTACTATAAAATGTTAGACATCATTAACGCCAAACCACCTGTACTTATACTATAGCTCTATAATCTTGAAAAGATATTTTTCAGAACTATTTATATTTTTTATCAGGTCAAACATACTCCAAAAAGTAAAAGAAAAAAAAACGACAAAGAACTAGTACTCCTACCAAAGCTTTATAAACTTGAAAATATATTTTTCAGGACTATTTGTATTTTATAAGGTTAAACATACTCCAAAAGAAAAAATATGCGAAAAAGATTTGTGAACTTTAAAAAAGATTTGTGAACTTTTAAAAGGGAAAATAAAATGTCATAATCGTTTTGTATAATTGAAACTAAATGAAAAAGAACAAATTCGAAGATTTTGAAGATGCAAAAATGATTTGCGAACTTGATGCAAAAATGATTTGCGAAAAAATGTGGTAATCGTTTTGTATAATTGAAACTGAAAAAAAGAAGAACAAATTCTGATATTATGAGAAAGAAGATTGGAAAATGTACAGAGTTTGTGTGGGGCATTGCACCGGGTGGATGGTGGGCATAAACCAAAAAACAATTAAAAACTATTTTTTTTAAATGCAAAGAAAATAAAAAATTGTTTGTTGCGGTGAACTGCCCCGGATGGCTGGTGGGCACAAACCTAAAAAAATGAATGTTTTTTTTTTATATCTGCGTATAAAAATAAAAAACCTATTTCACGAAAAACAGTTTCGAATTAAAAACAAAAATCAAGAATTTTAAAATGAAGATATAGAATAAAATGGATTATGAAAAGATTGTGAATATTACTAAAATCGCGGATTTAAGAAAAAACTCCTCTGCGGAAAGAACTTTATGTCAAAAATCTAAGAACATTTCTAATTAAAAAAAAACTGTGTATTTTGAAGAAGGTAGAAAATTTACATGTCTTGTGGCGGTGCTTTGCACCGGGTGGATGGTGGGCATAAACCTAAAAAAATAAATATTTTTTTTTCCATCTGTGTATATTATTTAACAAGTTTCTAGTATTATAATTTTTAAAGTATGTTTTGTTTTCAGCTGGTTCGAGTCATGGTAAGTGTAAAAAGTAAGCTTTTTTTTAATTATGTGTATTAATCACGTTTCCTTCAGGAAATATCTTCATCGAAAATGTTTAAAACACTCTTTCCTCATAGGAGAGTGCATCGTTTCCTTTTCAACAGGTATGACACATTCCCTCTTCCTCAGGAAAATGTTGTAAAAAATTTACAAAGTGTGGTATTTCGTTTGAGCATCTCTCCAATCTTCTACGGGTTCCTCCGAACGCAGAGTTGTTGCGCAATATCTCAGGAGGCAATATAACCTCTTCCATTTATTAATGGCCCCCAGCGCCCAATGTACCTTATCTCCACAAAACATCTCCCACTCTGCTATGACTCACTCTCACTTCCTCATGAAAATTTTCAAAGTACGGTATCTCATTCGAACATTTTCCCACTACTACTGTGGAAGCGGTGTAGCCACACCGCCGCACCGCTTTGCTGCAGAATGCCTGTTTTCTTACTACTTCTATAAAAGCATGCTCAAGAACTTAACGTCAGAAGAAAAGGGGAGTCAGATATATAAATATAATTTATACCACGAGCAGATGTTTTCCTATCAAAAAAAAAACACCTAGATTTTTCACTATTTGAAGTTAAGAAATTTTGATCGTACCAATCTATACAGTTTTAGATTTGAGAATTTACTTGATTATCTGAATGTTTTCATCAATAAAAAGTAAGCTCGTAACATTAGAAAATATTATTTTGAAAGCACAAGAAGGAACATAGAAGATATCATTTATATAAATTAAAAACAAAATCGGACCTAAGATGGAGCCTTGAAGCACACCAGTGAGGATAGTTTCATAGCTAGAGAGTACTTTTTGTAACTGTGGAAGAATTGTTTACTGTCAGTTAAGTAGTTTTTGAATAAAATATTAGTTATACCTCTAATATCAATGCAGTGAAGTTTTGATAAGAGACGTTGGTGATGAATAATAGTATCAAAAACTCTTGACAGATTAAAAAAATATCTAGAACAAAATGTTTCATATCAAAATTGTACTGTATAGTGCTTAGGACAGTTAAAATTGCAAGTTCAGTTGATTTTCGTTTTTGAAAGCCAAATTGGTTGGGATGGATAATGTTAACAATGTAATTTTTCAAAAACTTTAGAAAACACAGTCAAGGCTATAATTTAAAATATTCTGAGTATCTCCTTTTATGAAAATTTGAGAAACTTTATCAATTTTGAAAGGCTGCAGAACATGACCAGTTGAGAAGATTAAGTCAATGGTATGGCATAGAGGAACGAAAAGGATGATTGAAACGGCCTTTAAAACCTTAGGGTGTAATTCATCATAACCCAGCTCTTTTTTAATGCTAAGACGTTGTAGAACATTTATGATTTCACCAGGAGTGACGAGAGCAAGAACCAAATAATTTAGAGCATTATAATTGTGGCAAAAGAATGAGAATTGTGAGCATGTCGTTGTGGGGTAAGCTTCGATGGATAAGTAACAAGAAAGATCAATCATGCGTAAAGCATTGGTTATGAAACACTTTCCAACTGAAATGCAATTTTATTTAAACATCTCTAAAATGCGGTGCATTCAGAGGTGATATTTTTTAATTATCACAGAATTACAATATTTTATTTTACTTGAAAACTTAAAACTTCATCGAAAAACAAAAATCTGATGTGAGCAGCATATGACTTTCCATGCAGATTCAAATTCATTTTGTAATTTTTTATTTCAATAAATTGAGTTTAATCGCAGAAAACGATATGGATAATTTTTTGATATTATATCCAATTCGTTTTCATTGCATCTTTGTTTCGTTTGGCAACTTAATTTACTTTAAATTCTTCAGGTCCTTAAAATTCCGAAAACTATAATATCTCGAGCACGATTTATCCTACAGTCATGGGGGCAGATTTATTCGCTTAGCTGTCAAATTTTACATGTAGAACAAGTACTTAATTATTATATTTCATCAATTTTAATCGTTTATTGCAGAGTTTCACTATCTTCCACATGTAGTTTTTCTTATTTTAGATCGAATATATTGCATGTGCGGGTCATTTCGCAAAAAAAAAAAGGCAGATTCTTTTTTTTCGAATCGTATCAAAATCTAACCGCGACTTATCTACCAAATTTTGTGTAATTTAATCAGTTAGTTTGTTAGCTAGAGTGAATGCATACAATTTTTGAGGATCATTTCGCAAAAAAAAGGCTGGTTCTTTTTTTTCGAATCGTAGCAAAAACTAATCAACACCGGGATCACACCCAAGTGACTTGCATACCAAATTTTATGAAATTTAGTCGATTAGTTGAGTTAGAGTGGATATATACAAATTTTGCGGGCCATTTCGTAAAAAATGCAGGTTGTTCTTTTTCGAATCATATCAAAATCTAATCAGCACCAGCGTGACCCACAAGTGACTTATCTACCAAATTTTGTAAAATCTGATCAATTAGTTTTTCTGTTAGAGTGGATACATGCAATTTTTGGGGGCCATTTCGCAAAAAAAGGTGGGTTGTTTTATTCCAATTCGTACCAAAAACTAATCAGCACCAGGGTCACACCCAACTTACTTACATACCAAATTTTATGAAATTCAGTTGATTAGTTGAGTTAGAGTGGACATATGCACTTTTTGCGGGCCATTTCGTGAAAACATGCAGGTTTTTCTATTTCGAATAGTACTAAAATCTAATCAGCACCAGGGTTATATACAAGTGACTTACCTACAAAATTTTATGAAATTCGGTCCATTAGTTTTTGAGTTGGAGTGGATGCATACATTGCACAGACAGACAAACAGACACACAGGCAGACGTCACACTAAAAATGGTTTTTTCGTATTCTAGAGGTCTTGAAACGTGTAGATCCGTTAAAAACTCGAGTAGCGATTTTTGGCAAGAGATTAATACTTTCCCTATACATTACCATGTATTGATGATAGGATACAGGCTTAGGATAAAGTGGATACAGGCTTTTGCGGGCCATTTCGCAAAAAAAGGCGGGTTCTTTTATCCCGAATCGTACTCAAATCTAATCAGCTCCAGATTCGCCCACAAGTGACTTACCTACCAAATTTAATGAAATATGGTCAATTAGTTTTTTAGTTAGAGTGGATACAAAATCTTCACAGACAGACAGACAGACATTACGCTAAAAATAGTTTTTTCGTATTCTTTCGGTCTCGAAACGTGTAGATCCGTCGAAAACTCGAGTTTTGATTTTCGGCATGATTCCAATACTTTCCTTATACATTACCATGTCTTGCAGGGAAAGTAAAAATCTGATGTGGGTAGCACATGACTTTCCCTGCAGATTTATATCCACGTTCTCTTTATTTTAATTGAATTCAATTCACTTTTAATTCAATTTTCGTTCTCATTTGGTAACTGGACATATTTTCAATGGTGACGTAGAGAAAAAACGAAAAAAATAAAGTATCTCGAGAACGGCTAGTCCTAGTGTAATGGGGTTTGTCTTATTCTTTTCATCATTAAACATTACGTATAAAACAAGCATTTAATGGATATATTTAAGCATATGTAGTTTTTATTTTAGATTTTGACGATTTTTGCGGGCCATTTCGTAAAAAAAAGCAAGTTATTTTTTTGCGAGTAGTACCAAAATCTAATCAGCACCAGGGTGACCCACAAGCGACTTATCTACCGGATTTCACAAAATTCGGTCCATAAGTTTTTCAGCTAGAGTGGATACAGGCAACTTTTGCGGGCCATTTTGCAAAATAAAGGCGGGTTCTTTTATCCCGAATCGTACTCAAATCTAATCAGCACCAGATTCGCCCACAAGTGACTTACCTACCAAATTTTATGAAATTCGGTCAATTAGTTTTTTAGTTAGAGTGGATACAAAATCTGCACAGACAGACACACAGACAGACAGGCACACAGACAGACACAGAGACAGACTGACAGACAGACACACAGACACACACACACACAGACGTCACGCTAAAAATTGTTTTATCGTATTCTAGAGATTCCGAAACGTGTAAATCCATCGAAAACTTGAATTGCGATTTTCGGCACTGATTCCAATTCTTTCCCTATACATTACCATGTATTGCAGGGAAAGTAAAATTCTGATGTAGGCAGCAGACGACTTTCCCTGCAGACGCGAATTCATTCTTTCTATATTTCTTTAAGAACTCATTAAATTGAGTTTAATTGTACAAAATAACACAAAATTTTCATTTTTAATTCAATTTCTGCTTTTATTTGGTAATTGGACATTTTCCAAAAGGCGGCATAACAAAATTGCAAAAAATCTAAAATATCTCGAGAACGATTAGTCCTAGAGTAATAGAGTTGTTCTTATTCTTTTCCTCGTTAAAAATTACGTAAAAAACAAGCATTTAATTGATACATTTGAAAATACGTAGTCTTTTTTTAGATATTGGCGATTTTTGCGGGCCATTTCGTAAAAAAGGGCAGGTTGTTCTTTTCCGAATCGTACCAAAATGTAATCAACCCCAGAGTATCCCACAAGTGATTTATCTACCAAATTTTGTGAAATTTAGTCAATTAGTATTTCAGCTAGAGTAGATACATGAGATTTTTGCGGGTCATTTCGCAAAAAAAGGCGGGTTCTTTTTTTCCAAATTGTACCAAAAACTAATCAGGACCAGAGTCACGCCCAAGGATCTTACGCACCAAATTTTATCAAATTCGGTCTATTAGTTGAGTTAGAGTGGATACATACATTGACAGACACACAGACACAGACGTCATGTTAAAAAGGGTTTTTTTCGTATTCTAGAGGTCTCGAAACGTGTAGATCCCTCGAAAACTCGAGTTGTGATTTTCGGTATGATTCCAATACTTTCCCTACACATTATCATGGCGTCATTATATTATAAATAGTCTTTCTTTCTATTCAAAAGGAGTGAATATTTCATTCATCGACATTTATTCCAGACTCCAGAGTTAAATAATTTTGCGTGAAAACAATTCAGCAATTTTTATCTTGTTTATATTTTGCACATATTGAAATTAGGCTTCGTTGCAGAAATAATCAAAGTTTGATGATCATTTAAGCTAAAAAAAATTATAATTGCGTTGGCGCAGAATATAGATGCATAGATAATATGCACTCAAAAATAAAGCGGTTTTAGAACGGATGCAACACTATCACGATTTTTACTCTGGAAAAAAAAAGATAGATGCTACATTTTATTTTGAAGTTGGTAACGCGATCTCTTCATATTACCTATATGAGTGTTATTATTAATTCAAGTTTTATTTAAAATACTACTGAACATATTTTGCTGAATGTTTTTTATATATTTTATGGGGTAATTTTGAATATATCTTAAAATTTTCGAAGCAATTTGTGAATTTTAACTTCGCTTAATGTTTGAAATATTAGGTCCCATAGAGTTTAATGTATTTCTCTTTTTCAAGCCGGGTTCAATCCAAAACTAATTGGGTGATATTATTCATTCACATTCCTGTTTCGACTGGCTTGTGACAAATCTGTGACTTGATTTCTTAAGAGACAAATTTCATTTGTCATAACAGTGTTAAGTTCTGTTAATTCCGAGCACTTTATGGACAACTTCTTGCTATCATTTGCCAGAGAAACAAGTTCTTGTTGGAAACCATTCACTAAATTAGCAAATGTAGATATAGATTGCTTTAACTCTCTATAACATTATTTGTATTTTCTCGTATCGTATGACAGAAAGGATATGAATTTTGAACGATGCAAAAGATTTTCCAAAATTTGAGTGGTCATAAAACACCCCAAATCAACACTGATGTTCTCATGAACGCTTATTTGCATAGCACTTTTAGTTAATGTCTTCTGTGAAGTAATCTTACAGGTAATACATCTCCATGTGTCGCGTTTGGCGCCTAATTTATGTAAATTTCCCAAGGACTTGAGATTTGTACATGCAGAGTGTTAGAAAAGATGACATTTTCCAGCGCACTGGATTACATCTTTAGCATTCGAAAAATGTTTTTTACATGAACCGCAAACTGTATCCCCTTTTACAGGATCTAAGAATACTGATGAACTTAAATAATGATGAAAACTGGATTGTAATGTATCGCAATGTCGCAGGTATTGAACTTTCTAAAGTGTAATAAGAAATATAATGTGTATGATTTTGATGATTGAACATAATGATTTGATGATTGAATATAATGATTTGATGATTGAATATAATGATTTGATGAGTGAATATAATGATTTAATGATTGAATATAATGATTTAAGCGTAGTTTCGCACAAAAGGACCACTTGAAGAGGAAAAAGAAGAGGTAATGACGTCACACGTAATACGTAAACAATTTGATAGAAAGAGTTTTCTATACTATATAGCACTTGAAAACAGTTTTCAAATACCAGAAAACCACTACTCATCGAATAAAATCATTGATTTTAGCAGAAGAAGTGAAGAATTCACTTTGAAAACACACTTGCGAAGTGGAACATTCAATACGTTGAGTAATGGGGCAATAGACAGCCGACACACAAAACTTTATACACTCAATATTGAAGTATAGCACTCACAAGCAAAAATAATATGTCAATATAAGCGATATATCACACAGCTTAATAATATCGACTTTAAAATTCACGCAGAGAAAAAAAATACCAAATCACTGAAAGCTGCCAGAAAGACTGGAAGAAACAGCGTCAGTCATCTTGGATCACGCGTTGCCAGTCTTTACATCGTTTAACATATTTACCAGAGCTGCGGAGTCGGTACTTCAAACCTTCGACTTCAACTCCTTTTCTTCTAATGTTCGACTCTCACAACGGCAGAAATAGCAATTAACTTTTAATTTTTAATATCAATAGTTTTTTTAATTGGTAAACATTAGATGTATTTAAATTTATTACATAAAAGCTATTTAAGAATTGAATATTCCAAGATAAAATTATTTTCTAAATAGTTATTAGGAGTTAGAGCCGTTATATTTTTACTGACTCTGAATTCACCTGAAATTCACCTGAAATTCCTGATATTTACACGCCAATATATCTGTAACAATAAAGGATCTGTTTGTGCAGTCTGTAGCGAAAAATATAATCTTCGTATGGTCATGAAATTTAGTACAGGGGTATCTTGGCTCCTGAGAGGAAACTCATCATCAAGATGTTTTTTAAACTGAAATGAGTGTTTTTAGCTATTAAATGTTGAAACACTATTTTACGTGATTTTCTCACAAATTGATTCCTTAGTGATCGTAAAAGTTATCGCGGCGTTTCCATCTTAACCCCATGAGATATATAAAAAAATTCTCTTTCAAAGAAATTTTGAACTGAATCTATACTATGAATAGACGAGATTTTTTAAAAACGTACACATTTCATGTGTTCAAGATGTACTTACCTATAATAATGAAGGAAGATGTTTGTGCGTGTCATCTGTAGCAGACAAACTGCGTGTCATATGGCCACAAATATATATGGATCGAAAATATTATCGCCGAGTTTCCATTTTAACACCATCGGAAAGATCGAAAAATTCTCTTTGAAACAAACTTTGAACGAAATATTAATAGATAAATGTTCATAAATTTATATAAAAATACATGCTTTTCGTCTATTGGAGACGAAATCTATCTATAATAACAAAAGAAAATATGTTTTTTTTGTGTGTGTCTCTGACGGTAGCGGATAATCCAATCACTATATGGGTCAGTATGACACTTCGATTTTTGTGATCGAAAATAGTATATCAGATTTTCCATATTAACACCATTAGCACAGCAGACTTTTTGTTGTTGTTATCATTTGTGATTGATAAAGCATTCTTTGGTTTCCGAGAATTCGCCGTGAGTTCCAGTGTAATTTCAATGAGAGGTTTATATTTAGAAGGGCTTACATACGCGGAGCTAAGGGGTGCTATGGACCTCCAAAAGTTTCAACAGCAGTAACAGCGATTTTTGACATTTATATTGATGTTATGCATTGCAAGTGAAATTATAAAAAATGAAGAGGCTTTAGCATCCCCTAAAAGAACTTCAGCATTCCCAAACAAAATTCCTAGCTCCGCCTACTCTTAAATCCCAGGCAATGGCGGGTACATTTTTATGTAATAAAATATCATCAATTTTGCTTATCACTAATTCTATTTGCTGGTAACCTAATCTTACCATGGAAATCTTGCTACTGATCTCTAAAGAGAATTAGTGTATCTAAAATGTTCAACATCATTGACAGAACACCTGTTAAATTTGAAATATGAGATTTTATAATTAAACTACATGTGGTAATAGATCTAATACACATATGTAATTAAGCAGAATTGTATACAACAAAATATATCGTGTCCAGTACCTGACTTTACTTACAGATATTCATTTTGAAGGAATCTAGTAAAATGCATTTTGTTTACACAGTGAAAATCCACTGGCAGGGGTGATTATGAGGCTAAGTGAGAAACCCTTAAATTGAAAAAACAATTGCAAATTCAGAAAATTATGTTATTAAAGTTGCTGTAATCTTCAATGTGATTCTTTATTCACAAACATAAATTGCCTATCTAAAGTAAATGCAGCATTAATTGTCAGTCCTATTTACTTAACACATCGTTTGATAACCTCTCAAATCCATGAAAACTACAAAAAAAAACAACAATATTAGTCTCAAAACTGTAAAAACATGTTTTGAAGAGTTTTTAACAAGAAAAATAATGAACCTATCTTCAGATTTGTGGAGAGAAAATATCTGAATCCACTGGGGTTCACACCTAAATTATTCGGGTCCAACACAAAAAATGACATTTTTAACCTTACTGACATCGATTTTATAAAACTTAACTATTTTGTTGTACATTCTTGTATAAGGCTCTATGCAAAATTTTAACCCCCAATTTTCACTAGTTTTTCATCTATAAAAATTTAAAATTCAGAAAATCTGGTAATTTTTTTATGATTATTGACACATTCAACTGCCTATATATGTTAACCTAATATATGTTAACCTAATATATGGATTGCGCTGAAATAAAGCTTATTTTGTAGCTTAAGGTATGGCCTTTCTTCGGATATGTCACATGATCCCAGAAAGGATATTTTTCATTTCAAGATCACTTGACTTGACCTATGGCCTTGAACTGCAAAAAAAGAGCTTATCTTTATTTATTTATTTTTTCAAATATATATATTTTGTTGATATACTATCTCTATTATACACACATTTGAGTTGGGAAAAGTATAGTGAAAAAAAATCTAAATTTATACAATAAATATATACCCTTAATTAATACACTCTTTTGCAAAAAAAAAAACGAAGCACCATGAAGAAAGTGGCTGTTTTTATTAAAATTAAATATGCGTACAATTCATACACAGGTAATGAAATGATTACAAAATCAAGGCGCAGTACCCATCAATGGTTAGCAATTGCACTTTGAATTTTCAAATCATTAATTGATGAAAACCCTCTTGGCTGCAATGTATGCTTGTATCCGTCTAAGTAAGGAATCATAAAGTTTCTTAATGTCATTCTGCGTTACATTCTTCCAGGCATTCCTCAATTGTTGCTCCAGGTTTGCTACATTTTGGAGTGCCCGAATCTGGCGGCCTAGCATTTCCCATACATGCTCGATTGGCAAAAGGTCTGGTGACCTTGCTGGCCAAGGAATAGTATCAACAACACGGATACAATCCACAGATATGCGAGAAGTATATGGCGTGGCATTATATTGTTAGAAAATGGCCCCAGAATGACGTGCCGTGAAGGATAACGCAAACGGCCGCAGGATTTCATCTACATATCGTTGAGCCGTTAAAGTTGTACGCAGAATGACTAGAGGCGACCTGCTGTCGTAAGAGATAGCACCCCACACCATCACACCAGGGGTAATGGCTGTGTGCCTGTGTAAAACAAAGACTGATTGGGACCGCTGACCCTGGCGCCTCCACACACGTACCCGATGGTCATCTGCTGAAAGACTGAAGCGTGATTCATCGCTGAACACTATGCGATGCCAGTCTGCTGGCAGCCATGATGCTCAGCTACGACACCACTCCAAACGACTCTGTCGATGTTGTGGGGTTATGGGCAGATACCTTAAAGGCCGCCGTGAGCGTAACCTTACCTCAGTCAAGCGCCGTGAGATGGTGGAAGGTACCACGGGTGGTATAGAAGAGGCTGTAGCACGTTGGATGGCGGACAATGATGCCTTTGGGACAGTCTGGACCTGTCGCACAATCATCCGATCTTACCTCGCATTTATGCACCTTGGTCGTCCAGAGCCTCCATTCCGCCGATGAGTTCCTTGCAGCAATTATTACTGTCAGCACCTTTGCACAGCAGTGTCCTTTCGGTGCAGGTGGCGACCTATTGCTCAGTATAACCAGTCAGCTTCACGACCACTCCGATTATACGACCACGTTCGAACTCGTCTAATTGCTTATAAGGTCTTCGGCAATGTCGTAACGGCATTATTAGTTGTGTCTTCACGGAACTGCAACGCGGATAACGAGCAAAGATAAACCGTTCACATTTTTAACCTGTTTTATGGGATACTAGTTGCGTAGTAGAAACGAGCGCTATGATCGAAGTTAATACTCATTGACCTTGCAAATTTAATCATTTGCATACTTGGTATAAAGGAATTTGTATTCGAAATTTCGAGATGATCGGATTATTTTTTAGGAGTGCTTCGTTTTTTCTTTTTACAAAAGAGTGTACACACCCTTATACAACTTTCCCGGCCGTCCAAATGGTTGCTCAAGTCCTAGGATGAGTCGGACGGTCTGGGTCTTCAACACCCTTATACAAGATAATCTAAATAAATATATACCTTTATACAAAAAATTATGTATTTTAGTGATATTAAACCCTAGTTTAGTAGAATAAAGAATAAAAACAGAACAAAACTAAAATTTCGGATTTTATTTTTTGAATATAGCCTCCAATAGTATTAATCCTTCAAACATGGCCTCTAACTATGCTCTCATGTTCTGGGGTCATAAATTGTTTAGTCAAGTAAAGGTCTTGTGTTTCCATTGGATGAGTGGGTGGGCACCTCATAGAAACAGATGTTTGTGGTGGGTGAAATGCACCAGTAATCTTAGAACTGCAAGCTAACACCAATGGCATAATTAGATTTTTGGCACTAGATTTTGAACTAGTTTTTGAACTAGAATAAATAGATTTTGAAAATTTTCTCTGCTCTGTTTTATGATATAGTACGGGATCTATTATCCGAAATGCTTGGGACTTTGTACTTTCCGTATAAGGTGTTTTTGGAACTTTTTTTTCTAAAATTTACTGGAATGCTCTGCAATGTTGTAGAAAATTATAATTCAATTTTTGAGCATTACATAAAGCTTTATTTTGGGATTTATATGAAAAAGTATACTTAATAAAATTATATATTATTAAAACTATATGATATGTAATTAATTTAAAATCCGATTTATTTGTTAAGAAAGAAAAAATATATGAAAAAGGATCAAAACATGAAAGAGTTAATTATTGAGGCTTGATAGAATACAAGTTTAGACTAAAGATAATAGCATTTATTAACTTTAAAATTATAACACCATATTTATAGATGGTAATACATCAAATCTTATTATACCCTGTCAAAATATTATACCCTGTCAAGTACAAATTCAGTGTTTCGCGATACAGTTGCAAAATAACCCTTCATTTAATTAATAACACGTTTGAATAGTACAATATATAAAATACATATATGTACATATTTAAAATTACAAATATAGTACAATATATAAAATTTCACTATGTACAAAATTTCAGTTTATGCAAACAGATTGCATAAATGACAAATATTTTAATTATTAAAATTTTAGTCGATGCAAACAGATTGCAAAAGAGTAATTATTTTCATAATTAAACAAAACATATCGAGGATCGCACACAAATGCAGTTTTTCTTGATACTGTCGCAAAATAGCCCTTCATTTCATTCATAATACGTTTAAAAAGTAGTTTTCATGTTGATGTTGTTGTTGTTGAGACCCAGACCGTCCGACCTACCAGAAAGGTGTAAGGTAACTGTATGGACGGCCGGGAAGTGCCACCCAATTTAGACCGGAACCCAGTGGGGGAGGCATCCACAGGGACCGTACCCTCCTTCCCCTACCACCAACCTCTCGGAAGGACTTACGGACCCACATGTTTAACGTGATCGTACTCCGCATGAACACGGCGGCATTTGTGGCAGCGTGCAAATCTAGCGCGCAAACCACGGGGATACGGCGCCCGAGATGGCCAACAGCATGCGGTGTTCCGAGGTGGTCACCCACCAAGTACTAACCGCGCCCGATGCTGCTTGACTTCGGTGATCTAACGAGAACCGGTGTTTTCAGCACGGTACGGCCGTTGGCCCAGTAGTTTTCATGTGTACAACATGTAATAATTATAAAAAATTTAGTCAATGTTAATAGATTGCATAAGTGGAATATATTTTTACAATTACACTAAATATACCCAGGATCACGGTGCTTCGCGATGCAGTTGCAAAATAGTCCTTCATTTTATTAATAATATGTTTGTAAAATTGCTTTTTTTATGATGCATCATGCAATAATGGTCAAAATTTTAGTTGATGCAAACAGATTGCATAAGTGGCAAATATTTACATTATCAAAATTTTAGTCGATGCAAACAGACTGCATAAGTGGAAAATATTTTTGCAATTAAGTAAAATATACCGAGGATACTTTACTGAGTACAAATGCAGTTTTTCACTATACTGTTGCAAAATAACTCCTCATTTAATTAAATAGTATGTTTGAAAACTAACTTTTTTTGTAACACAAAATAATTGTAACACAAAATAGTTGTAACACAAAATAATTATAAAAATCTTAATGAAAGCATATTGCAAAAGGGGTAGAAAGATAATCATCGGTCTTCTCTTTTGAGATGCAATAGAAATCGCCACTTACGAATGCCGATTTGGCAATCACGGGATAACGGATTTTCAGATATAAGAAATAGAAAACTCTGATATGAAAATTCGGGATTTTGTTTACAATTTTATGACATTTTCTGCATGTTTGTGATCGATTTCACTTACGATGTTTGAGACCGATGTCACTTGGGATGCTTGTGATCGATTTCACTTGGGATGTTTGCGACAAATTTCACTTGGATGTTTGTGATCGATTTCTCTTGGGATGTTTGTGACCAATTTCACGATTTTTTGCCGGCACAGTAATTAAATACTTTCGAATGACGCAATGAAATAAATAATTGCAACGCAGGATTTAAAAAAGTGACGAATTCTCAAACGGACGATTTAATTAAAAAAATACCAGAATTCCAAGGAAACCAGGTCCATAATCACCCCTTCACTGGGATTGCTAATATGCTGTTTGTTTTCAGAAAAAAGAAAAATAGCAACTTGTGTAAATGTCCTTATTCAGGGTTTAAAATCTCTTTCCAGCAGGATTTAAAATGCCTTCATCTGACGTTTCAAATAATTTTTTCTCTGATTTGAGGGACAGAAATAACAGTAGTTCATGTAAATAACGCTTAATCAGAAATTAAAATTAAATGTTTTTCACAGATTACTGTTTCGTAGCGATCAAACAAGTAACCTGGTATCAAGTTAAGCAAATTCTGAAAATGTGTGATTTTTAAGTATAGAGTTGACATGAAGTTAGTTGCATAGTTGTGGAACAAACACAGCTGTAGTGAAACACGTATCATATAGATAGAATATTTAGGTAAAACTATAGGGCATCTAATAACAATTAAAAATAACTGATTCAAAATATCACTGAACTTTCATCTAAAAGGAAATATCATTTCTAATTTTTGAGAGATAGGAAAAATTAAAAAGCCTTGTTTAATTGCTAAACATCCATATTCAATAAACATAAAGTAGAAAAATAATTTCATACCTCTAATACAGAACCCTTGGAGCTGATAACAGATATTCCCAAGCAGAGACATATTGTGAAAAGGAGATCACTAATGGCTGCATACAGAAAGAGCCTCATGAACAAGCTAACACCAGAACCAGATATTTCCAATCCAGCCATTACAAAAGTTCCTAACAACCTTGTAAAAAACATATTGCATAAATCATGATCATAATTTAAAAATAAAGTTAGGTGATATTTGTCTTGATAGTATACATACGTATATAACTACTTTTAAAACAAATATTTGACATGCCTATCACGAAAAGAAACATTAAGATTTATTGATATGAGTTAGTTTTTTTTATGCAAATGTAAATTGGTCTCAAAGTAAACTAATATGAAAAAAAATAAAAATTCTGATAGGGGCAGCACATGATTTTACACAATCAAATTAATTTTCTCTATTCAATAAATAGAGTTTAATTGTACAAAATAACATGGATACGAATTTAAAATTAACTGAATTTGCAGTCTTAATTCATTTTTCAGTTTCATTAGTTACTGGATGCATTTTCAAAAGCAATATTACAACAAGAAAGATCAATCATGCATAAAGCTTTGATTATGAAGCACTTTCAAACTTCAATGCAATTTTATTTAAACACCTCTAAAATGCGATACATTCCTCGGTAATATTTTAAAAATTATCACAATACTACATTAATTTATTATATTTGAAAATTTAAAACTTATCGAAAAAAATGAACTTCATTCAAATGAAGGCATTAAAATATAAATTGACTGGTTTAAACATCTCTAGAATGCGATACATTCCTCGGTAATATTTTTAAAATTATCATAGTACTACAATAATTTATTATATTTGAAAACTTCATCGAAAACAATGAAATTTATTCAAATGACGACATCGAAATATAACACGCCTGGCTCTCTCTATAAAAGCAGCATTTCATTCATTTCATTCATCACAATACTATAATAATTTATTTTATTTAAAAACTGAAGACTATGAGACGATGGAGGTACAAGTAATTAAACTCTATGCTGAAAACTTCATCGAAAATATCGTTTGCTTCTCTGAGTAAAATCAATGAATATTTCATTCATATCAGCTATATTGCAGACTCCATGAGCTAAATAATTTTGCGTTAAAAAATGCAACAATTCTTATACAATTCATTCTACATCTTTTGGTATTTACATTCTCCATAAGTGAAAATTTGGCTTCATTGTAGAAATAATCAAAGTTAGATGATCATTTAAACTTTAATATATTGTAATTGCGTTGCTTCAGTATGTAGATGTACAGAATTTAAGCAAAAATAAAGCGGTTTTAAGACGGATCCAACACTAAATATGAATTAAAAAGAACTTTAAAAATCACGATTGTGACACAAGATGGCTGCCATATTTTATTTTGAAGTGGGTCACGTGATCTCTTCATATAATGGTCACGTAATCTCTTCATATAAAAGGTGTAATTATTAATTTAATATTTACTTAAAAGACTACTGAATATATTTTGCTGAAATTTTTTATGTATTTTATAGGATAATTTGAACATTTCCTAAAGCTTTCGAAGCAATTTGTGAATTTTAAATTTACTTAAAAAGTGTTTGAAAAACTGTCTCATAAGGTTCAATGTATTTCATTTTTACAACTCGGGTTCAATCCAAAACTAATTGGGTGATATTATTCATTTATATTCCCATAGATCTCATATACCGTCTGAACAACATACTAAAATCATTTTGATAAAACTCCTTTTTACGGCAGTTATCGTGCTAACGGACAGACAGATAGACAGAATGAACAAAGTTATAAACACTTTTCAACTATGTTGTAAAGTGTTAAAAATGCGAAAACAATGAAATATCTTGAGAACGGTTAGTTGTCGATTCAAATACTTTCCCTATACATTACCATGTAGGGAAAGTAAAAAGAACGTATGATAACCCAAAGCAATAGCAAAAATTTTTGAGTAACATTTATCGTTCTTCCAGTGGTGGGAAACTTTTTATGCTTGTAGGCCACATTGATAAAATCGTCTCTCCAAAATGGTCACATATAAGAATTTTTATTATACATACAGAAAAACAGAACAATATGGAAAAGATAATTAATACATACAAGTTAAAATACTTTATTTACAAGAAAACTATGGATGGAAGGTAAAGAGCTTAAAAATAAGTTTAATAACATTTTGACATACATGTTACTAAGTACTTTGAAAGATATAAGAGATAAGAAAAGCAAAAATACTTAAAATAAATGCTTATATAGTTTCAAAATTGAAAGTTAATGTGAGGTATATTACCATATTATTCGACAAAAAGCTTCCATGGCAAATGGAATCACCAGATCATCGCAGGCTATGAGCCATTTTCGATGAAAATGTATTAAAGCTGGCATATTTTTTCTAAATTAAAAAAATATAATATTACTGAGAAGACATAGTACAAAAGAATAAAAAACAAAGAATTTAAAGAAAAAATACATTGATTATAAATAAAGCTAAATTAGTAAGTAATATTTTTAATGTAAAAAGCACACAGCTACCTATAAATCCTTAAGAAGCGATAATAGGGTAAATATAGGAAAAATATTAACTTGCATATTAAAGAACATTTCACACACTGACACAAAAAGAATTAACTTCCAATCAGTAGTGACATATTTTGTATAAGCTGTTTTATTTCACTCAATTTCTCAGAATTTTTTAATTCTTCGCTTCACTTCAATCTTTTAAAATAAGTAAAAATAAAAATTTAAGGATATTTTGTAATCCGTATACTAGGGAAAGACATTTAAGCTCAGAATTTATTCGTCAAATACTTATTTTCACTCACCAGTACAATATATACAACAGCATTGCATAATATTTGTCATTTCTTATCGAAAAATATTGCATTTAAATTTATCTGCAATTATGACTATGTAAACTTTTATGTTGTTGTTGAGACCCAGACCGTCCGACCTACCAGAAAGGTGTAAGGCAACTGTATGGACGGCCGGGAAGTGCCACCCAATTTAGACCGGAACCCAGTGGGGGAGGCATCCACAGGGACCGTACCCTTCTTCCCCTACCACCAACCTCTTGGAAGGACTTACGGACCCACATGTTTAACGTGATCGTACTCCGCGTGAACACGGCGGCAGTTTTGGCAGTGGCTGGAATCGAACCCGGGCCTACCGAGTGCAACTCCAGCGCGCTAACCAATGGGCTACCGCAAAAAAATGAAATAAAATAACATAAATAAAAATATACACATTACAGCAAAGTCTTAAGCAATAAAAAATAATAGTACCAGCATACACTGATAATGATTTGCAATTAAATTTAAAAAAAATATGTTTCACGGTAGAAATGTGGGTTGAAAAATGTCTTGCAAATTTCCCGCTATGTTTTTCCTTAAAAATTATCCTCTCTTTTTATTTTTCTCTTTTTAATAAATTTGGAAATAGAATGTAATACTCGACTGTTTCCCTAAAAAGCAAGTAGCTTTACAAGAAGATTTTGATCATTCAATTTTCTAATTTTAAAATGAAAATGGATGAAGACAGAGGGCAAATTTGTGTATGTGCTTTTTAAAAGAAAAATAATGTAATACTCAACTGTTTTTTTGAAAAGCAGGTAGCTTTACAAGAGGTTTTCGATCATTCAATTTTCTAAATTTGAAAAGGAAATGGATGAGGACAGGGGCAATTTGTGTATGTGCTCTTTAAAAGAAAAATAAGATAATACTCAACTGTTTTTCTGAAAAGCAGGCAGCTTTACAAGAAATTTTTGATCATTCAGTTTTCTTATTTTGAAAAGAAAATGGATGAAGGCAGGATGCAAATTTGTGTATGTGCTCTTTAAAAAAAGAGAATGTGATACTCAACACTTTTTCTGAAAAGCAGGTAGCTTTACAAGAAGCTTTTGATCATTCAATTTTCTAATTTTGAAAAGAAAATGGATGAGGGCAGGGGGAAAATTTGTATATGTGAGCTTTAAGAAAAAGAATGTAATACTCAACTGTTTCTCTGAAAAGCAGGTAGCTTTACAAGAAGTTTTTGATCATTCAACTTTCTAATTTTGAAATGAAAATGGATGAGGACATTTTCAAATTTGTGTATGTGCTCTTTAATAAAAAATAATGTAATAGTCAACTGTTTTTCTGAAAAGCAGGTAGCTTTACAAGAAGTTTTCGATCATTCAATTTTCTAATTTTTAAAAGGAAATGGATGAGGACAGGGGGCAATTTGCGTATGTGCTCTTTAAAATAAAAATTAGGTAATACTCAACTGTTTTTCTGAAAAGCAGGTAGCTTTACAAGAAATTTTTGATCATTCAATTTTCTAATTTTTAAAAGAAAATGGATGAAGGCAGGGGGAAAATTTGTATATGTGCTCTGTAAAAGAAAATTAATGTAATACTCAACTGTTTTTCTGAAAAGCAAGTAGCTTTACAAGAAGTTTTTGATCATTCAATTTTTTAATTTTGAAAAGAAAAAGGATGACGACAGGGGGCAAATTTGTATATGTGCTCTTTAAAAGAAAAATAATGGATGAGAACCAAAAGGGTACAAGTGACATTTTATTCATTCTCAGAAAGAAGCAAGTAAAGTTTCAAGAAGTCTATTTTGTCAGTATTAAGTTCTCTAGAATTTATAAAATTTAAAGAAATAGAGTGTTTTCGAAAGTTCTTCTGCTAATGAAAAATGTTTTAATAGCACTAAATATATGCTTTACTTATCTTGAAAACGACCCATGATATTGACTCAATCAATTACAAACAGGTATCTTTTAAGCAATTTTCAATATTCTATACAACAATTTACTTTTGAAAGTGTTTATTTACAAGCATTTCTTAAAATTTATTTTTCTCGTATAATATTTTTATATGTATAATAATTTGTTTTTATACATATAGTAAACTAAGTAATTTATTTTTTATTTTTATTATTTAAGAGAGTAATAGAATTTTTTTTAAATCAATAGTAGGTATTTAAAAATGCAATATAATATTCAACGTATTTTATAATTATAATTGGTTTTTAAGTTTTCTTATATTATATGTAATAATCTACATTTTATACCTATAATAAACAGTAAAGTAGTAATGATTCTGATAAGGTTTAGCAATTTTAAATCATTTGTCATGCTATTCTTTTTGTGCAATATTCTAAAACTGTAATTTAAAAAAAAAACTTATTGTAGATAGAATAGAATTTTTTTTAGAAGTTCTTAAAAATACATGTATTTAAGGAGATTTCGTTATATGACGGGCGTACCTTCTTAAATAAGAAATACGCTTCTCTTCGTTTGTTTGCAACACTTAACGATACATAATAATCTAGCGAATAATCTAACGAAATATCGCCAACTTGGCGATATTTACCCCCAGATTGATGAAAATAGCGTCAAAATTGCAAAAATGACGCCAGGTTAATGAAAATGAATCCTAATTGATGAATTTATTATTAAAATATTTTAATATATGGACTGCATTGCTTATTGCGGATGTTATTAATATTGATAATTGCAATTTACAATTACGTGAAGTTATTTGGAAAGAAATTAAGAAATATATATATAATAATTATTAAGAAATAATTATTAAGAAATATAAGTTATTTGCTATCAATATTGATAATTGTTTATTTTGAGTTACGTGGAATATAAGTAAATTGGGTACGAAATAGCATTACACGTTGTCATCTGGAAAATTGGCAAATGTACAATTCAACGTTACAGACACTGTGCCTTGGATCTTTTCATCATGTTTTAGCTGTGAATGAAATACATTCATTGCATTATATAAGGAAAGTCATATGCTGCCCAGATGAAATTTTTTTCATTGTTAGACACTGATAAATGATAAAATTGCACTGACAACAATTAATTTTGTAATTTTCATATTAATAGTTTTTGGATGGTAAACATTTGATATGTTTTACATTTATTGCCTAAAACTATTTGACACACTCCTAAAAAATTAAATATTCCAATAATAATATTTTTAAATAACTTAAAGAGTCTATATTTTTATTGATCTTTACTTCACTGTCCTGGATAAAATTGCAAAAAAATTTCAATAAACAACACATTTTTAAACCTATCTTCACAGTAAATTTACACAAGATATAGTGAGCTTATATTCTGTGCATTCCATTAAATAAATACATTTGCACAAAATTTCAATTTTTTTTAATGGAGAAATTTAAAATTTTTGCCCTGGATGGCAATTGCAAACTGTTAAAAATATGTATGGAAGTTACTACATCATTGGAGACTAAATCTAATATTTTTTGCAAGTACAGTATGACCGAAGTAATAAGTTTTTCCCTTATACTATAATGCCATAGTATATAGGTGTTTTGAAATATAGGCTCTCTTACACAGACGCCATGGTATGGTTGTAGCATTAATTTATATTAGTAGTATCACAGTAAGTGTGCATTTCCAATAAAGTTTCTAATTAAACCATTAACAATAAAATGCTTTGCACTGATATAATAGTTATGCATAACTGGGCAATGAATTGCATCAGGTGTTTCAAACAGCAAGTGGTAATTCCGAAGTATGCAATTCGGAGGATTCAAAAATTCATGTATACTAACTCAACCATGCTGAATCCAAATCTGAAATCCGTTTTTTAAATTAACCCATCGATCTGTAAAAATAGCCTCTCAAAGTTTGGCCTTTGCTATTTTTACTTTCCCTGCAATACATGATAATATATAGGGAAAGTATTGGAATCATGCCGAAAATCGCAACTCGAGTTTTCGACGGATCTACACGTTTCGAGACCTCTAAAATACGAAAAAACTATTTTTAGCGTGACGGCTGTGTGTCTGTCTGTGTGTCTGTGTGTGTGTCTGTCTGTGTGTGTGTCTGTGTGTCTATCTGTGTGTCTGTCTGTCAGTGCAGATTTTGCATCCACTCTAACTGAAAACTAAATGACCGAATTTCATAAAATTTGGTAGGTAAGTCCTTTGTGGGCGAATCTGGTGCTGATTTGTTTTGGGTACGATTCGGGATAAAAGAACCCGCCTTTTTTTGCGAAACGGCCCGAAAAAGCTTTCATACACTTTAGCTGAAAATTTAATGGACCGAATTTCACAAAATTTGGTAGTTACGTTGCTTGTGGGTCACCCTGCTGATGATTAGATTTTGGTACGATTCGGAAAAAATAACCTGCCTTTTTTTGCAAAATGGCCCTCAAAAATCGCCAAAATCTAACATAAAAAACTACGTATGCTCAAATATGTCCATTAAATGTTTGTTTAATACGTAATTTTTTACGAAGAAAAGAATAAGACCAACCCCATTACAGTAGGACTAGCCGTTCTCGAGATATTTTAGTTTTTTTGTATTTTCTCTACGCCACCTTTGAAAATAAGTCCAGTTACCAAATGAGAACGAAAATTGAATTAAAAGCGAATTAAATTTAATTAAAATAAAGAGAACGTGAATAGAAGTCTGCAGGGAAAGTCATGTGCTGCCCACATCAGATTTTTGTATTTATAATCACTGGCCGAAGGCCTTAGCACAACATAAAGCAGTTGCATGGTTATGAGACAAAATGCCTGAATAAATAAAAGGAAAACTGTATTCAGCTCATGGAAGAGATGAGATCACCTCCATGATTCAGCTGAATATGAAAGTTAATATTGAGAGGTAGGTCATCCCAATTTAAAAATCCAGAATATGAATATTTAAACCATGAGATAGAGAGACTTGTTTCCTGCTTTATCTTCAAATTAACGTTTTAAAGAGTGTAATGAATGCAAACTTTTAAGTAATAAATTAAAGACAAATCCTTAAATTTTATAAAGTCATTTAATAAACCTCCCAAAGAAGTATATATAAATTGAAAGCCAGAGCGCTTTCGGGCATCTTTATACCCTTCATCAGTGGTATTAAGGATTCGCAAACGACATGCTTAAATACCATCCACATTGGCAGACCAAATTTGCATATAACAATCGTCATCATTACAAAAAACAAAAGACACACTAATACATCAAGTTAAATACGAGCAAGAAATTTGCATAGACCGCGTTTATAATACAAATTAGAAGGATAAATTGTCACGCTCCAAAGTAAGCACTTAATGCCACTGAAGAAGGGTATAAATATGCCCGAAAGCGCTCTGGCTTTCAATTTATACATACGTCTTTTGGAGGTTTATTAAGTGACTTTTTAAAATCTAGGGATTTGTCTTTAATTTATTACTTAAACGTTTTATAGTAATGATGTGTTACCACTCTTAGTAGTAATGCAAACTTTGTTTATAGATAGATAGATTGGTTAGAGCTGAATTGTGTGACCCATAAAGTTAGAGAGAGCGAGTCCCTTTCTTCCATGGTATGGCCAGAAATTGAAAACTTGAGATCAAAAGTTTGAGATATTAAACTTGATAAATTGGTTCGTCAGAGGCTTAAGAGGAGCGTACATTAATTGCGTTATGTTAGGATGTGGTATAGTATGTATGTTTTATTAGGGAAGTGTATAAGGAAGAGTAATATTGAATGGGAGGGGTGTATGGCTCGCATGTGTGTGTGGATTAGGAGCGGTTGGAGTTGATGTCTGCCGGTTCCTGTTTCCCATGTATGGCTGTAGTGTACTTGAACGAGTGTAGTGCATAAAGCGTGGAGACAATGCTGGTTTTAAATTAAAAGTTAATTTAACAAGCAAATTATGAAATTGTAAGCTTAAAAATGTGGATCATACAACATTAATTTTGTTGTGAAAAAAATTTGAATCATACAACATTAATTTTGTTGCGATGGTGAATAACTTAGCTGAAATTTTCTTTCAAGTCACATATATTCACATTTATTTTTTAAGATCTTTGAAGTATTAGGTCTCCCTAAATTTAGGGGCCCAGGTGGACTGCGTATCAATCAGGTCCTGCATACAAACGTTTCATCGCCGATCACTTCGTTGTGCTTGGTCCCTTTCGGACTAAACGATCGGCATTCTATTACTCTATCAAAACTGCATAATTAAAAAAAATCGGAACCGTTCCCTAGGTACCTTTACCACCGTCATACACAACTTTTTCCCATTCAAAATATGAAAAGAGTGGTATTTCGTATTAATTTATAACGAGTAACAGAGTTACTCACGTTTTTTTCTATTTTTTTGCCAACTGTATTTCGTGACAGGGAAAATGAGCAGAGCTTAAAAATTGATTCTTGAAATAGCAGAACTAATATATATGTAAATAACAAATTTGTATAGAAATAGTAGTGGTGAGAATCTGATATCCACTTTGAAAATAATATAAGGAAATATCCTATAATGTTTTATTGACCGAACGATATAAGCAAATATGACTCTTAAATGATTCAGTATTCAATTACTGCGGCAGGTGCCACTAACACACGCGAGAAATGTATTAACGTTTTCCTAGGTACTGTATGGACTGGCTAATACTTTACGAATCTGTTCTTGATTGAGTGGTCGTGATTTATGGAAACAAAGGAAAAGTTAGCAGGGTAGATTCTACACGGACTTGACCTGGCAGTTAGTGTATGACTGATTGAAGGACAAAAAGGTAAATAAAATCACTCAATTAAGGCAAACGTTCATAATTCATTTTAACTGAGATTTCTGTTTGCTTGGGAAACATTTACTGGTTTTTCAATTTTTCTTTCCCTACTATACATGGTAACGTATAAGGAAAGCATTGGGATGGGATGGAAGATTGGAATTAGCGTTTATGTCTGTCTGTCTGTCTCTCTCTCTCACACTCTCTCTCTCACTCTCTCTTTCTCTCTCTCTCTGTGTGTGTATGTGTGTGTGTTTGAGTAATGTATGAGTATAAGGCCGCTTATACAAATTGTCGGCCCCTCTACAAACATTTATTATGGGAACTTCTTCATATGTCATTTTTCTCTTTAACTTTTCGTGTCTTCTTCTCCCTAAAAAATAAATAAAAATATAAAAATAAATTAATAAAAAAAAACTAAAATAAAATAAAAATCTGAGGGTTGGGCTCCACTCTGCCCCCCCCGCCCTCCACTCGAGTGGTATCCGTTTCCATCCATCGGAGGTCCTGATGAATAAATACGCTGTCCGTCAAAATTTATACGAAGAAAAATTTCTTGAAATTTGAAAGTTAAGATACATATGGTGCTAATTAGATTTTGGTACGATTTGGAAAAATAGAAGCAGTCTTTCATTTTAAAATGGCCTTAAAAATCGTAAAATTCTGAAATAAAAGGCTAAATATGCAAAAATGTATAAATAAAATACTTGTTTTATGGCCAATATTTGATAACAAAACGAATAAAATCAATCTCATTGTTCTAGGATAAACCTTTTTCGAGATATTTTAGCTTTTCGGATTATTTGGCTACTTGCCTCAATTTTACAGGTCGTAAAATTGCCATATGAAATCAGAATTAGGTTATAATCTCAAATGCAATTTAATTTCACACGAATGGATATCTAGTTCATTTGTTATTTTCAGCCATAAAATTCATATTAATCAAATTAATACATTATGGAAAAATAAATAAAGAAAAAAATTGAGTTTGTAGAGAAAGTTATGTGCAGCACACAATCACAATTCTGTTTTTGGCTATTACTTGGCCTATGTGACAGTGTCGAAAATTCGAATTCGAGTTTTCGACGGAAGAGCACTTTTCAAGTATCCCTAAACTTGAATCCATCGTTTTTGAGGTGATGGTTGTGCGTGTGTTTGTGTGTGTGTGAGTGTGTGTGTGTATATGTGCATTAGTATATGTGTGTGTTAGTATGTGTGTGTGTGTGTAAATATGAGTGTGTTAGTATGTGTGTGTGTGTTATTATATGTGTGTGTAAATATGAGTGTGTTAGTATGTGTGTGTGTGTTATTGTGTGTGTGTGTGTGTTAGTATGTGTGTTATTATATCTGTGTGTGTTAATATGTGTGTGTGTTAGTATGTTTGTGTGTTAGTATGTGTGTGTATTAGTGTGTAAGTATGTGTGTGTAAATATGAGTGTGTTTGTGTGTGTGTGTGTGTGTGTGCGTGTTAGTATGTGTGTTAGTATGTGTGTGAGCCCGTGAGTCTGTGGAGACGATATCTCCCGAACGAATGGAACGCTATGAACGAAATTTGGTAAAAAAATTACAATCCGTGAATACTGAAAGCGTATTGATATTAAATGAAATCAAACGCTCGGAAGAGCCCTAAATTTTTAAATGACATTTTGAAAAAAAAATGATAAAAAAATCCAAAGTCTTCAATAATGTTACGTAAATAATCATTAATGTTACGCAAATAATCAGTAATGTTATGAAAATAATCATTGCATTGGAAAACTATTGACATAAATTTTAGAACGTTAGCATGAAATGTTCTCGAGATATTGCATTTCTTCAAATAAATTTATAAAAAAAAAATTACATGGAATTAAAAAAAAATGTATTATCTATTGTGAAATACGTTCACTTTTCATATGTAATGTTATGCGATAAATGTATTAACATTATTCTTGTGGATCTAGTTCGTTCCATTCACGAGAAAAGATACTTTGTGTAATAGTTTTGTATTTTGACGTCTAATAATTCGTCAATAATCATTTATATATAAGAAATACTCTCTTTTCGTTTGTCCCTAACGCTTGGCGAACCATTTGGCGAACTTGGCGACATATTTAGCGAAATATCCTTAACTTGGCAAAATTTCACCCCAGTTTGACGAAAATATCGTTAAAATTGCAAAAATGATTCTAAGTTAATGAAAATGATGCCAAATAGATGAATTAATTAAAATATTTTAATATATAGATTATATTGCTTTTTTCTGATGCTATTAATATTGATAATGATAATTGTTAATTTGGAGTTGCGTGAAATATAAGTCAATTGGGTATTTCGAAATAGTTTTACTTGTTATCCGGAAAAGCGCCAAATGTGCAATTCTACATTAAAAACATTGTACGATAGATTTTATACATGAATTTTTTACTGTGAAATAAGGAAATTCATTGCATTATATAGGGAAAATAATGTGTGGATCACATCAAATTTTTAAATTCTAATAATAGTTTAATCTTGATGTTTTATTGTAACGATTCAATTGTTACCAAATACATTTTCTCTTTCTAAAAATATTCTAGAATCCCCGTCCTATTTAATGTTTGCTGATAGAATGTGGGACATGTTTATTTCAGAAGTTGGAAGAAATCGTTTTATCTCGCTTTGATCCCTAAATAAAGGACTTTTTTTCAGATTGCACTGGTTTTATCTGTGACAGAACTTTGAATTAGTGATTGGACACTGAACCGGTTAACTGACTTTCGCTTCGTGTAACTGGTTAATAAAATCTGTACTTGATGGATAATCGAAAAGAAACTGTTATCTATGAATTTTGACCGTGATTGCTTTAAGAAATAAATGAGAAAATTAGGTCTCGTTAGGTTTAATGCAGAAAATGAGCGGAAGTAATCGAACACATTTTTTTAATTATATTATGCTTTATATTTGATTCCGCCCCCTCCCTCCTTTTCTTTATGAAATGTTGCAGAAGTTGATCAGGGTATCGAAAAGTCGTCCACGTTAAATTTTAAAATCGTATAATGTACCAAGAAATTGAAATAGTAGATATTTTTATTTTCTTTATGCACACAGTATAATGTGCAAGGAAAGTATTGTGTCGGGGCCGAAAATTCGAATTCGAGTTTCACCTAGTTCAATTTAACTAATTTGCTACAGGGAATTTTCTGATGATACTATTATGATACATATATGATACATTGATGATACATATATGATACATTGATGATACATATATGATACATTGCAAGACAGGATCATTTACCTAATTTCTTCTCAGCAACCCTAGTAAGTCCGTTTTTTGTTCATACACTTTGAGCCATCCGTCACTATGCAGGAACATTTTTAAAATTCACCAACCGACATTGGAGCATTGCAACTATTTGAGCCTTTCGAACTAGTAGGGAGTGGCGAACTATTTCGCAAAAAAAAAAAAAAAAAGGATAGATTAAATTTTTTTTCCAAATCATGTTAAAATCTTTTCAGCATCGAGATAAACCCACAAAAGACTTAACGACTAAATTTTAAGAAATTTCTTCAAATTTCTAAAACTACAGTGGAAAACATCTTCAGATCCTGAAAATTCCAAAATAACTTAAAAATCTAGAGATTAGACCATCTTAGTAATAGGTTGGTCTTATTCTTTGTGTCGTCAAAAATCATGTATAAAACAAGCATTTAATCTATATAAATAAAAATGAAAATCTGTCTGTCTGTCTGTCTGTCTGTCTGTTTGTCACACCATCACGGGAGAACGGCTGAACCGAATTTGATGAAATTTTGTGGGTAGCCCAGAAATAGCACCACTTAAAATTATATCCGTGTTTTGAGTTTCTACGACCAGTGGTTCTCGAGATATTAGTAAAAAACGAAATTTTCGTTTGTCTCATCATCACGGAAAAACGGCTGAACCGAATTTAATGAAATTTGGTGAATAGCCTTGAAATATCCCCCCATAAATGTTGTCCAAGTTTCGAGTTTCTAAGACCTGGGGTTGTCGAGATATTAATGAAAAACGGAACTTTTTCCTAGGAGTTCTACTCCCTAACTCCGTGGTTTATCCAAACGAAAAGCTTGAAAATCGTTTGAAAGTGAATTAAAATTTAATGTCTGAGTTTGATGGGAGATTTTTTGTGTTAATTAGTCACTTTCTGAAAACATGAATTGTTTGAAACATGATTTAAAGGGGAAATCTATCTCCATGGTTCATGGTTTATTTAAAACAAGCTTTTACGGAACAATGAGAAGTATAGAGAAATCAAAATCGTTATTTAATTTCGCAGTTTATGTTATAAGACATGACATATTTAACATGTTATAAGATTCTATCTTATACCATGTTACTCAGAAACGCAATTAAATTAAATCTGTCTGCTAATTTTAATAATTATTTTTTCGATTTGAATAATAAATAAATGGATATAAAAATATATTTTAGAAAAGAACGATTTGATTTTTCTTATAGCATTTTTGACTGGATAATATCAATTACGGTCTTCAGGTTTAAAAATTATTATTATTTATATTTTCGGGGATTATTGATTCCAGGATTATTGATATTTTCAAGTTATTATGCAATTATTTTATTATGACAAAAATTGTTTAAACTCATATATTGTATGTTGTACGAATCTTCTACAAATACACGTGTATATCTTTTAATCTACGAGAATATAAGTAGTACAGGTATATTGACATATGTTTTGATATATATTGGCATATATTGGAATCAATTACGACCTTCTGGTATAAAGAGTACGGATATTATTGATGTTTTCAATTTATTACGTCATCTCTTTTATTTTGGCAAATATTTTTGAGACGCATATTGTAATGCGGGTAATCTTCTACTAACACATTGGCATATTTTCTGATCTGCGACAATATAATTAGTACGGGGTTGCATATATTCATTCAATTCCTATTTTTTCTTCTGTAAATTTGCTTACAAAAGGGGGCAGGATGTTTTATTCTTCAGATCTGATCGTGAAGATAATTTTGCATAGTGAGAACATATATTCTTAAACTTCTCTTTAGGAGCAATAAATTTAATATTTTAACAGAATTTGCACGTGATTGCGAACTTTAAGTTTCTTTAAATTATACACTCCGTACGAATAACGGGTGTGGTGTTAGTGGTTAATAAATTTTAACATTTTAGGAGGATATATCATGTTGCTCGGCATCGCAATTAAATTAAATGTGTTTGTTAATGTTTTTATTATTTTTTTTCGATTTAAATAATAAATAAATGGATAAATGGATATAAAAGTATATCTTATGGATGGACGGTTTGATTTTTCTTTTAATTATATTAATTGCTGACTGCGTACATCAATTTCATTTATTTTGGCAAAGAGTTTTCAAGCTTATATCGTATTTAGCTACTAAACTCATATATTGTGTTTAGCCAATAAATTCATATAGCCGATTGGTGAAACAGAAAAAGAGTAGAGCGGGTATATCTTCTAATACAATTGTAGTGTTTTCATTTAGTATATTGAAACGGGATAAGAATGTTTCATTCAGATCTGCAAATTCAAAGATACGAATTTGGAGGGATATCGCTAATTTGACAACTTTTCTTAAACTTTGCCAAATTGACGGAAATGTCGCCAAATTGATATAAACGACACACAAACAGCTGCCATAAACCTTCGGGTTGGTCGTGTGGCTTGGGTCTTCTACATATCAATGAAATTTTTTTTTGTTTTGTTAGAAGAGAGTACTGAAATGATGTTTGGTTAGCATTTATCTGTCAGACCAACCATCCTACTCAGTAATACATTTAGCGAATTTTTAAAATGTCACCAAATTGATAAAAATGTTTTCAAATCTATAAAAATATCTTGAAATTGATAAAATTGCGCTACATAAATGATATTAATTGTTTTTTGTTAGGGGATAGTATTGTGATGATATTTCGTCAATTTGTCGCAAAGTGGAACTGTCAGTTCTACAGTCCCACTTGGCGATAAATTTGGCGATTTTTTAAAATGTCGCTAATTTGACGAAACTGTCGCCAAATGTTCCATAGAAATATAACTATTTAGACGATATTTTTTCTACCAATTTATTTGAAGCAAATGATATCATGTCGCTTAGCAACGGATTTAAATCCAATGTGTTTATGCGGCAGACGATTTTTATTAAATCCTTTCCGATTTGAATAATGAAGATATGTATATAAAATAAATTTCATTGCCATTTCATTTTGGACTGGATAATATCAATTATACTCTTCAGGTTTAAACATTATTATTATTGATATTTTCGGAATTATTGATTCAGGGATTATTGATATTTTTAAGTTATTACGCCATTGTTTTATTGCGGCAAAAATTGCTGACACACGCATATTGTACGTTGTACGAGTAATCTTCTAGGAATGCACGGGTATATCTTCTAACCTACGAGAATATAAGTAGTACAGGTATATTGGCATATATTTTGACATATATTGGCATATATATTGGAATCAAGTACAGTCTTCTGGTATGAAGATTAAGGGGATTAATTATATATTCAATTTATTACGTCGTCTGTTGTATTTTACCAAAAAACATTTGTGACTCATATTGCAATACGGGTAATCTTCTACTAATAATCGGACATTATAAGTAGTACGTGTATATCTTCCCATATAATTTTAGCACTTTAATTTTGACATATATTGGAATAAATGACTGTCTTCAGATTTAAAGATTACGGGTTTATTGGTATTTTCAATTTATACATGTAATCTACTAATACAGGTTATATTTTCTAATATTCGCGTATATAATTAGTACGGGTCCCATACAATTTTAACGCTTTTATTTTGCATATATTGATTCAATTCCATATTTTTTTTTATATTTGCTTACATAAGGGGTCCAAGATGTTTTATTCTTCAGATATGTCCATGAAGATAATCTTATATAGCGAGAACAGAGATTCTTAAACTTCTTTTTAGGAGCATTATATTAAATATTTTAACAGAATATTTTGATTAAACATGTCATTTAGTATACTATAAGAATTTGGGCATGATTATGAATTTCAAGTTTCTTTATATTATATACTCCGTACGAAGAACGGGTATGCTGCTAGTCTATATAAATAAAATTGAAAATCTGTCTGTCTGTCTGTCTGTCTGTTTGTCCCATCATCACGGGAGAACGGCTGAACCGAATTTGATGAAATTTTGTGGGTAGCCTAGAAATCGCCCCACTTAAAATTTAGTCCGTGTTTTGAGTTTTTACGACCAGTGGTTCTCGAGATATTAGTAAAAAACGAAATTTTCGTTTGTCTCATCATCACGGGAAAACGGCTGAACCGAATTTAATGAAATTTTGTGGATAGCCTTGAAATAGCCCCCCATAAATTTTGTCCAAGTTTCGAGTTTTTAAGACCAGGGGTTGTTGAGATATTAATGAAAAACGGAACTTTTTCTTAGGAGATATACTTTCCAACTCCGTGGTTTATCCAAACGGAAAGGATGAAAATCGTTTGTTTTAAACGCCAAAATGAAATAAAACTTTATTTCCGAGTTCGGTGCAGGATTTTTATTTTAATTAGTCACTATAGGAAAACATAAATTGTTTGAAGCATGAATTTAAATGGAAAAATCTACCTCCATGGTTCATCTCTCACAAGCTTTTACTCAACGATGTAATGTATAAAGAAATCAAAATGGCTATTTAATTTCGCATTTTATGAGGAAGATTCTATCTTATATCATGTTGCTCGGCAACGGAATGAAATTAAATGTGTTGTTAATATCTATTATTATTTTTTTATTTGTATAATAAATAAATGGATGTAAAAATACATTTTATAAATGAACGGTTTGATTGTTCTTTTAATTATATATATAGCGGACTGCGTACATCACTTTCATTTATTTTAGCAAAGAGGTTTCAAGCTCATATATTGTGTTTAGCTAATAAACTCATATATTGTGTTTACCCAAAGAGTAGAACGGGTGTATGTATCTTCTAATACAATTTTACTGTTTTCATTTAATATATACAAACGGGATCAGGATATTTTATTCTTCAGATCTGCAAATTCAGAGCTACGAATTTAGAGGAATATCTCTAAATAACTTGGTAACTTTTCTTAAACTTTACCAAATTAGTGGAAATGTCTCCAAATTGATAAAAATGACCCAAATCAATGAAATTAAATTTGTTTTATTAGAATAAAGTACTGAAATGATGTTTCTGTAGCATTTGTCGGTCAGTCCATCCATCCTACTTAGTAACACATTTAAGGAATTTTTTTAATATCACCAAATTGGTAAAAATATTTCTAAATCCATAAAAATATCATGAAATTGATAAAATCGCGCTTAATAAATGAAATGAATTGTATTTTGTTAGGGGATAGTATTGTGATGATGTTTCGTCAATTTGTCGCATAATGGGATTATCAGTTCTACAGTCCCACTTGGCGATAAATTTGGCGACTTTTTAAGTGATAGCTAAATTGACGAAAATGTCGCCAATCCTTCTATGGAGATTGCATTATTCAGATGATATGATTTCCATCAATTTATTTAAAGCAATTGATATCATGTCGCTTAGCAACGGATCCAATATGTTATGCGGTATATGATTTTTATTAAATCTTTTTCGATTTGAATAGTAAAAATATGCATATAAAATAAATTTCATTGACATTGAATTTTTGACTGGATAATATCAATTACGATCTTCAGGTTTAAACATCATTATTATTGATATTTTCGGGGACTGTTGATTCAGGGATTACTGATATTTTCAAATTATTATTTAATTGTTTTATTATGACGAAAATTGTTGAAACTCATATATATAGTACGTTGTACGAGTAATCTTCTACAAATGCAAGGGTATATCTTCTAATCTACGAAAATATAAGTAGTACAGGTATATTGGCATATATTTTGATATATATTGGCATATATTGGAATCATTTACGAACTTCTGGTATTAAGATTACGGGGATTTTTGATACTTTCAATTTATTACGTCATCTCTTTTATTTTGACAAATATTTTTGAGACTCATATTGCAATATGAATAAGCTTCTACTAACACACTGGCATATTTTCTAATCTGCGACAATATAAGTAGTACGTGGTTGCATATATTGATTCAATTCCTTTTTTTTTTTTTTGTAAATTTGCTTACAAAAGGGGCCAGGATGTTTTATTCTTCAGATCTGCCCGTGAAGATAATTTTGCATAGTGACAACAGATATTCTTAAACTTCTCTTTATGAGCAATAATTTAATATTTTAACAGAATTTGCACATGATTGCGAATTATAAGTTTTTTTATATTATATACTCCGTACGAAGAACGGGTATGCTGCTAGTATATATATAAAATTGAAAATCTGTCTGTCTGTTTGTCCCGTCATCCCGGGACAACGGCTGAACCGAATTTGATGAAATTTTGTGGGTAGCCTGGAAATTGTCCCACTTAAAATTTAGCCCATATTTGGAGTCTCTACAATCAGTGGTTCTGGAGATATTAGTAAAAAACGAAATTTTCGTTTGTCTCATCATCACGGGAGAACGTCTGAACTGAATTTGATGAAATTTTGAAATAGCCCACCATACATTTAGCCCAAGTTTCGAGTATCTCAGACCAAGGGTTGTCGAGATATTAGTGAAAAACGAAACTTTTTCCTAGGAGTTCTACTCTCTAACTCCGTGGTTTATCCAAGCGAAAAGCTTGAAAATCGTTTGAAAATGAATTAAAACTTTATCTCTGAGTTTGATGGGAAATTTTTTGCGCTAATTAGTCACTTTCTGAAAACATGAATTGTTTGAAACATGATTTAAATGGGAAATCTATCTCCATGGTCTATTTTCCACAAGCTTTTACTGAACAATGAAAAGTATAAAGAAATCAAAATGGTTATTTAATTTCGCAATTTATGAGGAAGATTCTATCTCATATCATGCTGCTCAAAAACGCAATTAAATTAAATCTCTCTGTTAATTTTAATTATTATTTTTTTGATTTGAATAATAAATAACTGGATACAAAAATATATTTTAGAAAAGAACGATTTGATTTTTCTTATAGCATTTTTGACTGGATAATATCAATTATGGTCTTCAGATTTAAAAGTTATTATTATTGATATTTTCGGAGATTATTGATTCAGGGACTATTGATATTTTCATGTTGCAATTGATATTTTCATGTTGTTTTCATGTTGTTTCATGCAATTGTTTTATTATGACAAAAATTGTTTAAACTTATATATTGCACGTTGTACGAATAATCTTCTACAAATACACTGAAATATCTTTTAATCTACGAGAATATAAGTAGTACAGGTATATTGGCATATGTTTTGATATATATTGGCATATATTGAAATCAATTATGACTTTCTTGTATAAAGAGTACGTGGATTATTGATATTTTCAATTTATTACGTCATCTTTTTTATTTTGGCAAATATTTTTGAGACTCATATTGTAATACGAGTAATCTACTACTAACACACTGGCATATTTTCTAATCTGCGACAATATAAGTAGTACGGGATTGCATATATTAATTCAATTCCTTTTTTTTGTAAATTTGCTTACAACAGAGGCCAGGATGTTTTATTCTTCACATCTGCCCGTGAAGATAATTTTGTATAGTGAGAACAGATATTCTTAAACTTCTCTTTAGGAGCAATAAATTTCATATTTTAAAAAAATTTGCACATGATTGCCAATTATAAGTTTCTTTATATTATATACTCCGTACGAAGAACGGGTATGCTGCTTGTTAAGTATAAATTAAAGACACAAATCATAGATAAGAAGGTCATTTAATCAAATAAAACCATTCTATAAGACGTACAAATATAAAAAGGCCAGAGCGCATTCGGGCATCACCATACCTTTCATCAGTGGCTATATGAAAAATGCAGTTGAAATAAGCTTATAAGATCAAATCGGCAGACAAAATTTGCATAAATCAGATACGGAATAATGATAATTAAATGGTATTATAAACAAGCTATTAAAGATTAAACAATTACAAAATTACAATAAAAATGGTTATAAACGGGGAATTTAAAATTTAGATATTAAACACAAACGCAAAAGGAAAGACAAAGAAACATATCCAAATTTCAGCCATGCATAAATTACAGTACAATGAAACGTCACAGATAACTGTGTAGAGCATAGGTTCTCAACGTGAGCGATAATGCCCCCTTGTGGGCGTTTGAGACTTTCAGGGGGGCAGTAGAAGACCCAGAGAAAATTAAGGGGCGTTGAAATGGTACGGAGGGGCGGTGGGCAGATTAAAAAAAATATAGTTTAAAAAAGACAAAAAAAAAAAAAACACGCTAATCACGTACTAACTAAAGTAAACTTTAATATTGGTTAATTTTTGTTATTGTATGTATTTTAATCATTTTTATCACGTGTGCGAAAATTCACATATTTCGATAGTTCGGGAAGTGGATGAAAATTGAACCTAAAAATTCCATTACATTCATATTTACATCAAATTGGATGATATAAACATTTTTAATTTTAGATTTGAATTAAAAATTTTCAAATCTTCCAATTTCACGTGGAATATCTCATATATAAATACAGGTAAAGTTAACAAAAGCCTGTTAATAAAAAATAGCAAAAAATATGCGTGTAGCAATTCAGTTATAACAAGTTTTTGTTAAATAAAGTGATTTTTGCAATCTCGCAAGAATTGACAGTATTATCTGTGCTTGTTCTAACCCGCACTCTGCTCCCGCATCACCCTTGCCCCCGCGCTTTACTTCGGCGCCGGGTGTTATAAACGAGTCTCTGCATGTTTATCTTATTCCTGTCGATGCGTGTTATATGTCTCCAACCTATATAAAGGCAGTGATTGTTCATTTTATTTTCATTAGCATTATCGCGCGCAATTGATGACAGGGTTTTAAAAGTACACTAATACTGCTCACGTACCTGTAAAGTAAAAACCATGTCGGAAGCAAAAAAGAAAAGGCGGCAGTATAGTGTGGATTATATTAAGTACGGATTTATCGAAAATCCCACCAATCCATCATCGCCAATGTGCCTTATTTGTCAAAAAACATTTTCAAATGAAGCGATGAAGCCTTCTAGGCTTCAAGATCATTTTAATAAAATACACCCGGATAAGAAAGACAAAGATGTGACCTATTTTCAAGACATGAAAAAGAAGTACGAAATTCAGCCAACTGTATCAAAACTTTTTTCATCAGCTTCTAAGCAAGACGATGACGGACTTCGAGCTTCGTACAATATCTCATTGTTGATTGCTAAAACATGCAAACCACATACTATTAGGGAAGATTTAATTTTACCAGCAGTAAATGAAATAATAACCACTGTGCTCCATAAACCAGCTGCAGATATTATCCGAAAAATTCCTTTGAGCAATAGTTCTGTGCAAAGACGAATTGATGAGATGGCTGAAAACATTGTAGAATCATTGTGCAATCATCTGCAGACTTGTCAATTTTCAATTCATTTACCAACCAATGAAACATTGTTATTGTCATACGTGAGGTTTATCAAAGATGAGAAAATATGTCAAGAACTATTGTTTGCTACGAATTTGGAAACAGATATAAAAGGAGAAACCATATTTAATACACTGGAAAAGTTTTCTGACGAAAAGGAAATTCCTATTAATAATATTTTGTCAGTTGCTACGGATGGCGCACCGGCTATGACAGGGCGCCACAAAGGTTTCATAGCGTGCTTAAAAAATAAAGTTCCTGACGTGCTTGCTGTGCATTGCGTAATTCATCGCCAGCATTTGGTTGCGAAAAATTTGAGTGAACGCCTCCATACATCACTGCAATATGTTATCAGAGCAGTTAATAAAATCAGAAGTAACTCGTTGAATGACAGATTATTTAGTCAGCTTTGCATTGCCAATGATGAAGATTTCAACCGATTGCTGCTTCACACAGAGGTGCGCTGGCTGTCAAAACGTACTTGTTTGACTCGATTTTACAATCTGTTAGGGTCTGTGATGAGTTCCTAGGAAACAAAGACACGGAATTGCGCGACAACCTTATCTCATCAAAGAACGATATTGCATACTTGACAGACCTGTATAAATTGTTTAATGATGTCAATCTCCAACTTCAAGGCGACGACTTAAACTTGATTAAGACAAAAAATAGCGTTGCTGCTTTCGTGTCGAAATTGCTATTGTACAAAAGAAATATCGGCAGACGCGAATTCAATAACTTCCCAAATTTATCAGCAGTATCATTCAAGCACGACGATTTGCTTGTTTACTGTCAACACTTGGAAAACCTCCACAGTGATTTGAAGGAACGATTCCAGGACATTTTAAACATGGACATACCAGACTGGGTTTTAGATCCATTTTCAAATGTCAACACAGCAGGATCATCCCAGTTAGAAGAAGAACTAATAGAACAGACGACAAATGAGGAATTAAAAATTAAATTCAAGAATGGCTACCAAGAATTTTGGCTGCAGAAGCCGATTTTGCAACTATACCCAGGATTATGGTCGATTGTTCAACGATTTCTGATATCATTCCCATCTTCCTCTTTAGCTGAACGTGGATTTAGTGCTGTAGCAACGTTGGTAACTAAAAAGAGAAATCGGCTCCATGTTACTGAACGCGGCGACTTACGGTTGTTTTTACGTAAAATCGAGCCTGATATTAACAAACTCCTTAAAATGCATCAACTTCAACCTTCTCGTTAGATAAGTTATAAATTCAATGTCTTTTGAATGTTAAAAATACCTTTCAATATAATTAAGTATGCGTTTTAATTGTTCTCATTGAAACAGTCTTCTTTAAACTCAGAAATAGTATAGGGCCATATCCTATCTTACGACCATAGTATATAATATTACACGTTTAAATATAATTGTGGCAATAGCTGTTTCAGATTCGCAAGTAAAAAAAATTGGGGGGGCATTAGGAAAAAAAATATTCTCAAAGTGGGCGGTGGGCAAAAAAAGGTTGAGAACCTATGGTGTAGAGGTTTCAACACGCATAGAGTCTAGAACGAGTCGCCAAGCGTAACTTAAAATTTGCACAGGATCAAAATTACAAATGGAATCACGGTACATATAAATAAACAGGGATTCTTAAAGAAGAATATTGCGAGAGTTATTGCAACGAATTAAAAGGAAAGTTTCTTTCAATAACAGGTTGAAAGTTATCATTAACAATACATTGGGCAAGAGCCGTAGAAAGTTTTCCATTCTTGACGTCACGAGCATGTTCAGCTGAACGGCTATCTACAGTACGTTTAGTAACTTATAGTCATTATCAGGATGTTTAAATTTGAAATCTACCGTTTATAACACTTTTTATTGTAATTTTGTAATTGCTTAATCTATAATAGATTGTTTATAATACCATTTAATTGCATTATTCCGTAGTTAATTTATGCAAATTTTGTCTGCCGATTTGGTCTATATATAAGTTTGTTTCCATGGTAATTTTTCATATAGCCACTGATGAAGGGTATGGTGATGCCCGGAAGCGTTCTGGCCTTATAATATTTGTACGTCTTATAGAATGGTTTTATTTGATTAAATGACTTTTCATCTATGATTTATGTCTTTAATTTATGCTTAAATATTGAAGTAGGCGTGATACCACTTTAATTATTAATTACAAGCATTTAATTGATACATGTGAGCATATGTAGTCTCAAGGGCGTATTTAAAGGTTCACTCCCCTGCCCAAAATTGAAAAGTTTCAAAAAGTTCTACATACACATACGATAAAAAAAGATCTACTGAATCGCAACCGGAATTTTCGACGGATCAATATGTTTCGAGCAGTCTAGAACCCGAAAAAGCTATTTTTAGCGTGACGTCAGCGTGTGTCTCACTGTCTGGCTGTGCACACTAGCTTAAAAAGTGAGAGAGGGAGAGATAGAGATGATGAGAACAATTGAAGAAAGATTGTTCTAATTGACGCGAAATGTTTTGTAGGTCATTTTATGCCATTACATTGTGTAACAAAACTAGAACTGCATAGATTTTTCTGTTAATTGATTAATAAAGAAACGAATTGTTTGAAATTAAAATTTTAATAACATTATAGTTTGCAGAGTAATAATTATAATTTTATGGGCGATAATAACAGCATAGCTTATTCGAGAAAAATGTTTAAAATATGCTATGTTTATAAAGGGTTTTAAAATAGATTGATGGTTTACAGGAAAATGGTCATGTGGTCAGAAATTTCAAAGTTGAATTTAGGGTTTTGTTAATTTCGGCTTTTTAGTCTAATTCTAAAAACACACAATCGGAGGTGGCTCTAGTCCAATGGAGCCGAAATTGTTTTTCGTAATTTGTAAAAAAAAACCTTAACATTTTTAATATCGAAGAAGAAAAGAACTCTATTCAAAATCTAATTATATACACTTATAGGGGCTTTCAAAGAACTACAAATTCTTGCTTATTGTTTATAGTCATCCCTTTCAGTTTTTAAGATATTAGCATTACAAACTTGAAAAATGTAAAATTTTCACACTTCTTCAACTTCCGGCCGTCCAAATAGTTGCTCAAGTCCTAGGATGAGTCGGACGGTCTGGGTCTTCAATACTTCTTCAACTTGACAAGACGATAACTCGTTTAAATAAATATATATTTTAATACTAAATTTTCTAGTACACATGTTCTCGTTTGCTATTTATATCTATTTTTTATAGTTCACTCTATATTTCGAGTGAAAGTTAGAAAAATGAAAACAATCACCCACTCGGCTACTTTTAGCTACTTTTTTAAGATTTTCAAAGGATAGTTCAAAATGTTAAAATATGTATATATACTCATAATTTGGATCCTATTTCCAACAAAACAAGAAAAAATATTTACATTTTTGTCTATTGGGTTAGGGGGGGAGGGGTATATGCTTCCAAAGTGTTTACATTTTTCGTAACGCTTCGCTTTCATCAGAGAAACACCAACCCTAGGTGCTAGTCACGTATAAAAAAAAAGAAACCTTATGTCTTTACGATAATTACAACTCATCTTATAAATTTTGCATAATTACTCAGTTGGAATATTAAAACAGAGAAAACCAAGTCGAAAGATTTTGGGTTGGTAGTAAGATTAGGTGGTTTAAACCCCATTGTTCTAGGTTTGGTGGTGGTGTGTGTGTGAGGGGGGGGGGGCTTAAACCTGTGTTTTGTCAACTCTGGCTGATAGATAAAAATAATTTATCGGAATTGGCAATACACAAAACACAGTAAAATCGTCTCCCGTATTTAAGTAGCACGCAGCTATCTTAATCCACTGGAAAATGAAGTGTGGACGTCGGTATAGTGGCTATGAAGAGTGTTATCGCAGAAGTAAAATTACGAACATTTAGGTCCTTTCACCGTAAACCATTACATACAATGTTTTTACGCAAATTAGCCGAAGGTATCTCAATAACTGGCGAGAATGATTTATTGCCAACATAGGAAAATAAATATATTTTTTTTCAAAATAGTAACTTACCACGAAATCTAATGAAAATGTGAAGTATTATTCACCGTGATCACGATTAGGATACAAGTTGAGACATAAACAACGAGGCGAGCGGTTGTATAATAATTATGATTCTCAGTCCAGATATTTTCCCATCACTATTCCTGCCAATTTAGCTTTTCTGTTTTGCCTCACCAAAAGTATGCTGTCTGGGTCTAGCCGTAACAAAAAAATTAAATAAATAAACAAATAAAATAAAATTCATTTGAATCGAGTCATTCAAAATTGACTTACCAATTTCCGATATTGTTAACAAACAGTAAAATCAAAAACGATGTTTCGCGTTCCAAGTACATCTGAAAGTGAGTGGGACGATGATGAAGACAGTTTTGTTTCCGAATAGAAAATATGGCTGGGCCGTAACAAGCCAAAATGGAACACGAATGAGCTTAATAATAATAGGAAATCCGATTGAAAAATGTGCCAAAGGAGAAAGTGATGGATGGGCTAGGCGAGTTATTTCAATGACAAGTGCTATGCAAAAATCATTCTGCGTGGGAAAATAGACTGACATTTGATTGTTGAATGAAAAGAATTCTAAAAATAAAAAGAACGCGTCAACCTGGAAGTGGCAGCAATCCGTGTCAGAGGTCACCCTTGCCCCGGAGCACGGACGGCATGGGGTGCGTCTTTAATTCTCATTGCGAGATCTGTCTGGTCAGTTGGGGTTTAATTTTAGAAAGTCTTTGACAACCGGTTACGACAGGAAAAGAGGAACTAAGTAATGTTAAGGAAAAACAAAAGCGGCGCAATTAGGGGAGCTTTTAACAGGATGCCGGGCTTCTTTGTGAGTTGTCAAAAACAATGAATGACGAAGCAATAGGCAGCAATAGGCACAGAGATTAAGTAGCCGAGTCACTTTTAAAAATTGTCACATTCTGCTTTGTGACATAGCAGTACTATCTCACAAAACATTACTTCAATGCTCAGAAAATCCACACTCTCCCCCTCTCCAAGTACAAAAACAAGAACCTCCGTCCAAAAATCTCAAAATGACAAAGCGTACGAATTTCTACGAACTGGAGCTGTACTTTCGGGTCTAGGTATTTTTCCCAAGGATTTCAACCCTCTGCATAACCACACGTAGCCCTTTATAGTAGTAGTCAATTAAAAAAACAAAACAAAAAAACGACTATGACTAAAATGGGTTAAGTGCGACTTAAAGGAGAGTTAGGATTCAATCTAACTAAGGATGGAAATCCCGGGATCCCGATCCAAAAATTATCACGAGAATAGAAATACCGAAATCCTGGGATTTATTTCAGTTAGTTTAATATATGAATTAACTGTACGGAATTACTCGACGTCTCCCGTGTCTTACATAACCGTCCGCTGTTTAATATATTTGCAGAATTGTCACTCTTCAAACCACCGCTAAATCATTTCTTGGTTAATTTTCAAAAGTAGTAGTTATTTTTAGTATTTAAATTTTCAAAATTTGGCTGATATCACTATATACATATACAGCTGAATGAGACTGTCAAATTGATTGACTTCCACTGGTACTTTCACTTTCGACGTAAGAGTACGTTTCAAGCATCCCTGAACTTGAATCGAACATTTTTGAGGTGATGTCTGTATGTGTATGTCCATGAATCTGTGGATGCGATATCTCACAAGCGAAGGGAACGAATTCGAACGTAATTTGGTACGATTATTACGATCCGGGAATACTGGAATCCTATCGATTTTAAAATAGATCCAACGCTTGAAAAACCCCAAAATTTTTAAATAAATTTTTGAAAAATCACACAAAAATCAAGATATTTAATAATGTTAAATAAATAATCATTTAAATCTAAATTTCTATTCTAAAACGAATGACATACATACTTTAGAATGATAGCTTGAACCTTGATAGACCGATGAACCGTTTTGAGATATTGCAAGTTTTTCAAATAAATGTATCTAAAAATCAGATAAAAATTAACAATTATCATCAAATATCTAACACTTGGCGCTAAATGGGGCGACCATGACGACTGTTTTGGTGAAACGTCGCCAAGTTGGTACTTTTTAATGGCAGTTTTTAATGTTTTTGAAAATTAACGAAAATGTCGCCATATTGACAAAAATGACATTAAAGTTACAAAAATTACACCAAATTGATGAATTAATAATTAATCTATTTTAGTATAATACAGTATATTATTTAGAAAATGATAGCAATATTTCCAATTGTCAAGTTAGATTTGCACGAAATATAAATTAACTTCAAATTAATTTGACGTGTTATCATCCAGAAAAACGTCAAATATCAATGTACTACTACTTTTTAACGAAAACATTGGGCCCTGGACTTGTTCATCATTATTTGGTATTGAAAGTAGTAAAGTTCTTGCATTTTGTAGAGAAAGCCATCTGCTGTCCACATAAGGTTCTTATTATTTAATTTAAGGTATATTATTTCAGTTGATTGGCCATTATTCAAGTCATATATAGAAATGATCATAGTGTTCATTACAAATAAGGAAAATTAAGAAAACATAGTTATTTTTACACTGATTTATATGGGTTGGCTTCTCTGTTTGTTTAGGTCAGATCTTGAAATCAATTTTTAAACCACTTCTACCGAGTCGATTTTTTTGAAATTTTCCACACACGTATGCGGTCCCTGTGGATGCCTCCCCCACTGGGTTCCGGTCTAAATTGGGTGGCACTTCCCGGCCGTCCAAACGGTTACCTTACACCTTTCTGGTAGGTCGGACGGTCTGGGTCTCAACAACAACAACACACACGTATGCTTCAGAATGCCCCCCAAATCGCATTGTTGAGTCCAATATTAAACTTTGCTTCTAAATATATATAATCCAATAATTGTAAGCTAGTTAAAAAGAGTCCAATATGCAGCTTAGCTTATATATATATATATATAAAACTATGTAATAAAAGAGAAAATTTTAACATGTGATACTGCTCATGACGAGTTACGAATTGATGTTCTTATATATAAAGAATTTATATCAATATATCATAAAAATGGTTTGATTTGATATCCGATGAAAAATTAATTACAAAATCGCAACAGCCTAAAAAGTATAAAATAAAATATTATAAGTTATTTTAAGATATACGGTTTTAGTAAAATATACTAAAAAGTTAATAATTTTTAGCTAACGCAACATTCTTGGTCATGTGAGACTAAAAGAATAAAATCGCGGGGAGCCCAAAAGGAAATGTATTTAGACATTAGCAGAATCTTAAGGAATGAAGTGATAACGTAGAAATGACATATATAGGGTGAGTCAGAACTCTTGGGCTAAATTTTAAGGGGTGATAAATCACATCTAAACAAGCAGTTTTTGTCATACAAAGCAGGGTCGTAACGTAAGAGGTGAACCTCTAAGTGGTAGCTCATGAAATGAGGAAATGATGACTCTGTCGTGAAAAGAGGAAACACAAAAATGACAGAGTAGGCACGAAGTACGTTTTAGTGACAGAAATTGCAGAATGCATGGACAAAGTTACAGAAACTGCTCAAAAGTGCGACCACCAGCAGTAATGCAGGCTTCACACCTGCGACGTAGTGAGCGGCGCACGTTAGCAAAAACACCCGGCATATCTTGGACAACGGCGGCAGCAACAGCAATCCTAGCAACAAGGTGCTCGTCGGAGTCAATGGGGCTATCGTAGATGAGATTTTTCATATGGCCCCGTAAGAAAAAGTCGAGACAGGAGAGATCAGGCGATCGTGCCGGCCAAGCTATGGAATACCCCGACCAATCCATTGCCCTGGGAATGTAGCATCTAAGGTGTGCCGCACATCCAAGCTGAAATGGAGTGGTGCTCCGTCGTATTGGAACCACATACATGCTTTAATGTTGGCAGGAACATGTTGCAGTAACTGTTCCAATACCTCCTGTAAAAATAGGAGGTATGTTCTGCCGTCCTCTAGCGGTTCACCTCTTGAGTTACGACCCTGCTTTGTATGACAAAAATTGCTTGTTTAGATGTGATTTATCACCCCTTAAAGTTTAGCCCAAGAGTTCTGACTCACCCTGTATAAGCTGACGGATTTTTAACTCAAATGTATCAAAGAGAAATTTAAATGAATTGGATATAATGATCTTTGTATGTGTTATTTTGTATGTACTGTATTATTTTATGTTATCACTTCTATTGTTCTTATTTCTGTTAATGTTGAAATAAAATTCTTTCATGGGTGCCCCACGACTTTATTTTGAATTACGCATGACTAAGAATGTTGTGATAGCTAAACATTATTTTTTTTCTTTTTGTGTATTTTACTAAAACAGTGTGTAACTTAGAATGTTCTTTTTATATATATTTTTCTTTCTTTGACGCACTTGAAGATAGTTAGAACATTCAACATATGGAATTGCAACGGTCTGTCGTGTTCTTCAGAACTTTGCTTGTCCGTGTCCTCTTAAAGAAATAAAGCAATTTACAAGATTTTGACCTGTCCCCATATTTTAAAATTTAAAATATTATATTTTTTAAATTTCCCTTATAACGGGAGCTACTACAATCAACATACTCAATTTCAACGCGACTTAAACCTATTTCTTGTGGAATTTTGATGAAAAGTGACATACTTTGAAAATGCAAATTTTGACAGTCAGAAGGGTGCATTAAAATTTCAAAAGTTCCATATTTATAATTTTTCCTATAATGATTGTTACATGTTTTAACTGTATATATTTAACATTATTTTCTGTAGAATTTTTATTATAAATCACCTTTTTAATGAGAAAAACTGCTAGATTTTGAATAGTCATTAAGGTTCCTTAACTTTTGAAAATTTTGAATGTTATAATTTTTCTTTAAAGATTGCTACAGGACATTTAGCATACCGAATTTGAACTGTATATATATTTCAAGATTTTCTGTAGAAATTTGATTATCAGTCACCCTTTCTGAGAGAAAACTTAAACAGCTGACGAACACAGCATTTACAAGATTCCAAATAGTCATTACGATTATTTAAAATTTGACGTATGAGAAATTTCTGTATTTTACACGCCGAATAACTTCTGCTCTAAGTCTTCGGACGAGTCGGGTGGTCTGGGCTTTCGACGCCGAATAACTTGCTTCTAACTTTAACAGTCGACTTTAGACTTTAGGTGCAAAAGTGGGAATTTCATAGAAAAAACAAAATGTGCTATCTATGACGCATTGTTTCAAAAAATTGACTGGGGCAAAATAAAATTAACTAATATCTTGTCTCATCACGCCTGCCTATCAGAAAATTCAAAAATCAACATTCTGCTTCTTTTAGTTTCTGAGACACATGAGGCGAAAATAACCACTTAATGACTGGGGTAAAAGGTGTTCGTAAAGGCCTTCAACATTGCATGTTCAATTTTTGAACACAACTTGGCTGGTGCTCTGGTTGCGCTGTTTAAGGGGACTCATACCTCACCATCACTTATGAGCTGCCTCCATGTTAACTAATGGGGGGATTTGTTTAGAAGATTCCTACGTGAATTTTGCCTGAAAATGTTAACCGTTTGTGCGATATTAAAGGAGAAACATATATATTTCAGTCGGATTACGATTTTTTTTTAATATTTAAATCTAAAGCGTTTCAAAAATGAATTTAAATGTTAACATCACAAAGGAACTTACCATTAGGGGGCTTCTGTAGCAAGTTTGAAAGAAAATTTAAATATTTGGCCTAAATAAAAAAAATAGTAATATAGTAATGCATTTTTCTATTAATATCAGCAAGCATAAATATTTTATCATTATAAAATCTATTTTTAATGATCATTTTAAGTGCAGATATGTAGTACAGAATTAAGATATGTTTACGGCAACCCTGTAAGTCACATGCTTGTGGGTTGTACAATCTCTGTCTGTCAACAATTGATCTTTATGTGCGGTCAACAATTAGGGGTGTTAAAGTATTTGTTTGACAGCTGTAGTAATGTAATCAAGAAAAGTACAGCTCTCTATAGTTCTTATCTTCTAGGAGCAACACCTCTCTGGTTCTGTGGTTTCAGGGGGGACTGTGACAATAGAGGCTTTATCAAGAATTGGTAGAAGCTTCTAAACCAGTTTTGTGCAAGATTCTAACTTACTTCTCTCTAAACCTCCTATTAACTTTAACCCTTTGTGGACGGCGGCATTCCGGAACTTCTGTGGTTCAAAGGATGGAGCGTTTCGCTTCCGAACTGTTTTCGAAGGTCGGCGCATTTTTTGCAATCCGGAAACAAAATTCACTAAAAATCACCCATTGAACACAGCATTAAAATTTTTTCAGGAATAAAGGAAATACTTATTTTCCATTAGATGTATACGTTCCACGTAAATTATCTTTTATTTAAATATTAAAAATTTAAATGATTAAAAATGAGTAATTAACTTGATTATAATGGTTATTCTTACGCAGCAAAAATATCCAATTGATTGTACTCAATGCTTTATATAGCTAACAGAGATTATGTACAATTTTTAAAAAGAAAATAACTTTGTTACTAATTAATACGCCTTTTACGTATAATGTATTTCAAAAGATGAATTCACGCATAGACCAACATTGCAATCTTTGCATTTATAAAAATTGTCCGTGCGCTCATCAGAAATACCCAAAATCCACGAATCTTCACCATCTGCATTACTTTCATGTTCTTTCTAATCTGCTGTTAATTATTTTATCTTAATCCTTGCAATAACAATTTCTCTACTAAACTTTAACTTAATACTTGTGCTTCATCTTGCAACTGTAATTCTTAAAGTTAGTAAACTCTGTAATATTAAAACTAATAACTGTAACTTAATAATGTTGAAGTAAGTTTTAAATCTTACCCCTAATTTTAAATTTTTTAACTCAGTATTTCTTAATTTTAACTTTTAAACTCAGTATTTCTTAAACTTAGTAGTTTTCAAACTCTAACTTTTAACTGTTATTTCCCCAGTCCAATCATTTTTGATTGGCTGACTGTTTTCCTTGGCTCCTCCCCTTAACTTTCCTACCTACTCGTCAGATCAGCCATCCAAGACAGAATCTGCACCCCATCTATGGACGCAAGTAGCCCCAACAGAGCACCCTTCAAAAGCTGAGTGCATATTGCTATACCTTAACATCGCACTAACAAATGGACTTGTTTCACATTAGATGTGGGGTTACGTGTCATAAGCCTTAGGCACCTCGTAACGAAGCGTCTTGGCTTGGCTAACTATCCTGTTCGATTACCATGCGTTGTGCCGAGTTAAATTCATTCACCAAATGAAACCGTAATTAAATCTCCCCCCCCCCTCCCGAAATGGAATTGGGGCTTGGAAATTCCAGACCGGGCACACCTGTGACCCTTTGAAGGTGAAACATGGCAGGGGTCGCCAGAACAATGAACATCACGAGTCCCGCGCCAGCCACCAAGTCTGAAAAATTGGCAGTTAAAAAGAAAGGCCTTGAGTGATCGCGTGGACTTGAGCTTCCAGGCGTGAGGGGAGTGTCCCCTAGACTTCCTGGCACGAGTCTCCGGACAATTGAGACTCAAGGAAAATGATATTACGGATATTAAGATCCAATAAAAAAAATAGAGAGAAAATTGTACCCTGGTGGCTCCTTTTCTGAGGGCGACCGGAGCAGATAAGAACTAGCATCTCAATCCTGCGGTCATTTCCAATGGGAAGCAAAATCCGGGGCAATGCGCATGTTCACGGACTCTTTCTCTCCAGTGCTTCAATATTTCATCAAGGGGTGATATAAATAGTGTGCAGAAGTTGATGTTACGATCGAAATCGCAGCTGACAGTCTGACATGCTTCCCAATTACAGTTTTACGATTAAAATCGTAAAAATGCAATCCAAAATGTACAACATTGCATCCCAATGAGAATATTTACGAATATGTACAGTGTTGCCTTGGATTTTAATGTTCGATCTGAGATTTTACGATTTTTAGGCATTGTCAATTTGTAATGTAATGGTTGAATAGTAAACAGAACGAAGAACTGCCCTCTATTTTTTAAATTCTAATCCGATTTTAAATGTATGGTAAAGGAAAGTTTTATTTTAAATAATATAATATTTTATGATTTCGTAATTTATACACTTGAAAATTACATTCGTAATTTTACAAACAAGCGGAAAAAAAGTATTTTCTTACCGCTACCTATGTAAAGTTATTCAATTGCAAGTTTACTTTAATTTTTGTGTTTCAGGTGTGGATTAAGCATGAATTTTAAGAAAGGGGCGATTTGCATGAACATATTACTTTGCGAGTTAATAGCGTTGTGTAAACAAACCTCTATGTGCTGTAATACATAATGATACGCTACTGCGGGAGGAATACCTCCAGGAGTAGATATCGCCCCCCCCCCGACAGTTTTGAGTGTCGCATTTAACACTATCTTTTTTTTTAATATTCTGTACCTAAAACATTGATAGATAGGCAACGGCATCCCCCCCCCCCCCCCCAAACTGACAATGCCTACTTGTAACTTGTCATTTTGAAAGAAAAGGTGGTTCTAAATATTTTCTTTTTTCCCCCTTTTGTTTTCGGCGCACCGTATAAATCGAAATTAATTACCATATAACCTTGTTGAAGCTCTTCTTGTTTGAATAATTCTTTTAGTAGACAGATAAATTATTCTACAATTATAACTCAAAATTCCCCTTCAATTCAGAACAAAAAGAATCTTGTAGTAATTACATAAACATTTTGCCTATTTTTTCTGTCTCCATTTTTGAGTATTATCTCTGTATCTAAATTCTGTGCAAACGCAATTACAATATTTTTGATTTTATATGATCACTAAACTTTGATTATTTCTACAACAAAGTCAAATTTTAACGCATGCTGAATGTAAAGAAATAAAGCAAGCGAACAGACATAAATAATAGAAAATACGAAACAGATTTCTGGGATTATTTACAGTTTTATTAATGCATTTATAAAATATTATTTAGAACATTACATATTAGAGCATTCTTCCAAAAACAGACTAGTTTCTGATATGAAAATCCAAACTACTTTAAAATATCTTTCTAATTTTAATACATATTTATTTTTCTTTCATAATTCTAAGAATCGAAAAACTTTTTTCCGCTTGTGTGTAAAATTACGAATGTAATTTTCAAGTGTATAAATTACGAAATCATAAAATATTATATTATTTAAAAAAAAACTTTCCTTTACCATACATTTAAAATCGGATTAGAATTTAAAAAATAGAGGGCAGTTCTTCGTTCTGTTTATCATTCAACCATTACATTACAAATTGACAATGCCTAAAAATCGTAAAATCTCAGAACGAACATTAAAATCCAAGGCAACACTGTACATATTCGTAAATATTCTCATTGGGATGCAATGTTGTACATTTTGGATCGCATTTTTACGATTTTAATCGTAAAACTGTAATTGGGAAGCATGTCACACTGTCAGCTGCGATTTCGGTCGTAACATTGTATCTTCAGCTTCTGCACACTATTTATATCACCCCTTGACGAAATATTGAAGCACTGGAGAGGAAGAGTCCGTGAACATGCGCATTGCGCCGAATTTTGTTTCCCATTGGGAATGACCGCAGGATTGAGATGCTAGTCAGATAAGATCTGATCTTCGACAAGAGAGCCCGTCTTTTTGGAAAAAGAGTGCTTCTCGGGCATAGGCCCTGTACCATTGTTTTTGAGCAGAAGCCTTCTGCGACAGTTCCTGACTTAAGTACGGGAACGGATCAAGTGCCCTGTAGGACTCGATCCAGATAGACTACCACTAGTCTAATATTTAGACCACCCGGGTCTAGCATTTGCAGTGACAGGAAGTCACCGCATCGTGGACTTACGTCAGCTTCATTCCGAAGCGTCGCGAGAGTGTTCATCTTGAAACCTCGCCAGAGAATCACCTCTCATAGACTTTCCACGGGAAATTGATTTGGACATTTTCTTTGAACACGTCAGAGTGACCTCAGCGGACTATTCGCCTCAGTTCAGATTTGGGTACCTTTGTGACCTAATTTGTATATTACCGAATTGTTGTAAGAAAATAAAGAATTGAAGTCACTCGAGATTTATTTGGCTGTGACTGTAAACCCACGCTACCCACTACGCCACAGCGTGTATATTCTTCTATACGTAAAAACGCCTCGACTTAGCCATTCTCTTATCCGAAATAACCTAATAAATTCACTACCGCACATTCCTCTAGAATCCAAACTTGAAGAAAATACTTTCCTGAATTCCAGTAATTCACCAACGCATCATTAAACTAAAATCGAAATAGAACCCATACCTAGAACCCATACCGAATAGAACCCATACCTAATTATAGCATAGCAGATTCTGTGAGAAATGATATGTTTATTTATATTACAAAACTACGTTTTACCGCTCTAGATGAAGTGATGATTCATAGGGCCCCCCCTATACCTAGGTCAATTACTAGCAAAATACGTTATAAATGTTAGAAATGACATTTAGCGTCATCTAGTATTCAAATAAATTCAAACAAAAACGTTCCATATGAAAACGCATATTGGTGTCAGTCGTCCTTTAGGGTAAATTTCTCCTGGACGCGAATGGTTGAGTAATCGTCCTTGAACGCAGTTTCATAGTAGACGCACACGCACGAATGCGTCTGCCGTCTGCAAAGGTATCCTACATAATATATGTATGTGTTATATATAAATATCTCTTTTCATCTATGCTTGGGGTATCTGTGCCAGAAACCTGAGCATTGAAAAAAAAAATGTAAACACATTGAACGCTTGCATTTCCGAATCTAATAGATAAAAATGTAAATAATTGTTCTCTTTTTGTAGGAAATAGGATCCAGATTATGAAGATATAAAAATAACTCCAATAAGTAGTTTAATATTTTGAACTATTTTTTTTTCGAAAACACATTAAATAGTATCTGCCTCAGCTAGTGATTTTTCATTTTCTTACTTTCACTCGAATTATCTTCGAAATTATAAAATATAGAAATAAATAGTAAGCGACAAAATATGCATAAGGAAAATTAGTTTCTAAATCTATATTTAAAAAAATGTTTTTATAGTTTTCAAGTAATCGTCTTGTCAAATTGAAGAAGATTGAAAATTTTACGTTTTTCAAGTTTATAATGCCTGTATCTCAAAAACTGAAAGTGATAACTATGAACGAAAAGCAAGAATTTGTAGCTCTTTGAGCCCGATAAGTTCATATAAATAGATTTTGGGTCGAACACCTTTTTTTCCGAAAGAACTTAAAAACGTATATGTTCAAAGGAATTTATTTTTCTCATTTTTCTTACTTTTACTCGAAATACTTTTGAAATTATAAAACATGGATATAAATAGTAAGCGACAAAAATATATATTAGGAAATTTAGTTTTTAAATCTATATATATTTTAAAAAAAAAAGGTTTTATAGTTATCGTGTCGTGTCATCGTCTTGTAAAGTTGAAGAAGATTGAAAATTTTGCATTTTTTAAGATCTCAAAAACTAAAAGTGCTAACTTTGATCAATAAACAAGAATTTGTGTTTCTTTGAGAGCCCGACAAGTGTATATAATTGGATTTGGGATCGAGCTCTTAGTTCTCGAGGTAAAGTGGTTACAGTTTCGATATTTTACTATTTTAACCTCGGTTTTCCAATGGGTGGGAATATTTAAAATTCAAAATGTCACAAGTTTTGCAGCTTAATGTGTTTACTTACTTTTTGATGAAATATGAGTGCATAAGCATGAGATACTTTGTTTTGTTTAAAAAAAATAGGAAGTTAAATGAACTTGGAGATTTTAAAGATGCTTAATGAGTGATGAGGTTTGAACAGAATTGCTGGAAATATACGTATTCAAGTACGTATTTATATGCCGCAAGACAAATTCATAGATTAACTTGATTCTAAAAATTTGTCAGATATATTGTATACGTTTAATTTATATACCGCTGAGCAAGTTAGCAAAATAATTAGATATTTTGATATGAAGTCTATGGTCGGAGTATCCAGATGAAATCGGGCCGAAAACTAAAAGCTATTTATTAGAGTCATTTGTAGTGCTTTGATAGCCTATAAAAGAAGCAAATGATTCTGAAGAAATAGAATAAACTTATTGAATTTTAGTGAAATTTTAATTTACAAAATGATATGTACGCAAACTATTTCGGATCCCTTGTCGCTATATTTAGCTATCGTTATCGTTATATTTTAAATGTCTTATTATTGAAAATATGTACCTGAACGGTACTTATTTACATAAAAATCGTTTTGTAAATCTCTCTCTCTCTATATATAAAAAAACCGATTGACATGCAATTTTCACGCTTATTTAGGGCATATCACGCCTGCCGCGTAGGCGCACACGGATTGTATAAGTGGACTGGGCTCCCACATTATCAATTAATTTGTGTTTATTTGGGAGGAGTCGAGGGAATGCACTTGTAGTCTTGAGTGAATGACAGCAAACTGTGGGCGGATGCTTAACGTGTGTATTACGCCTACATAGCAGGTGTCATGAGAAGCTCACGAAATAGCCTTGTGAGCGATAGCGAGTTTTGGGAATTAGTGAGCGTCAGCGAGCAAAGGCGGAACCCCGTAGTAAGAACAAAATGATTTTCTTTTCTCTTCTAATTCTTACTTTCTGATACTATAGAATAAAGTATAGAGACAGTATTGTTTTCACAAAAATTTTCGATTTAGAGATTTTGATGCTAATATATGTTTTAGGAACGTCTCAATATGTTTTGACTATTTTTAGAGTGATGACCGTCTGTCTGTGGTCAATTTCTTGTATACACTATAGCTGCCACACATTTTGATGAATATTCTCGAAATTTTATATTGGGCTCTGTTATCGAAAAATCTCGAACTAGATAGAATTTTTTGAAAGCCGAGCAAAAACTTCAAGATATATTCGAAATTTATATTTTCTTAACATAGCAGCATAGGGCAAAAATTTGACATATTTATGCATAAAACAGGTTATTTATCACTCAGTGATGACAAAACTTAACAATTTTAATCACTGTAAAAAATAGCTTCAATGCAATTTTGTGTTTGTGACGTCATTTGCCCACCCCTCGGGGTAGGGGTGGGGGTGGAAAGCTACCCGTCGAGGGGTACATTGTAAAACTTGATATCAATCGATAGATTTTTAAATCCCTTTAAAATTTAAAGAGTAACATGCTATAATTGGATACTATAACAGATTTTTCAAAAATGTTCAAGCAAAATTTGCAGGAAAGAAAAAAAAAATTCAAGCTATTTAAAAATGGATTTTGGTATATGAAAGTCGCGTTGAGCCACATTCTTAATGATATGTGCAAACTTTTATGCAAATTTAGTGTGGCTGTACCTGCAAAAATTCAATATATCAATTTATGTATACTAATTGTCAAGTGCGCGTCTTTCACGACCTTTTCATAGGCACTCCCCGTATAGATAGAGATCAATCGTTCTAAAAAAAAATCCTGGAAAAATAGAAGTTTTTGAAAATGTTTTATATAGAGCGCTATTTCTATACTTCCGCCCAAAACCGTCCGAAATATGAAATGATAGAAAAGTATTCTTCGCGATGAGATAAAGACTTTAAATTTGGTGTATAGGTAGACAGTTCGAAAGGACAAAGTATGCAATTTCAATTTAACAACATTTGATACTTTAGGGGTGACACACACCAAAATGTTCGATTTGAAGAGTAAATTATAAAAGCTTTTTTAGAGTGAGAAGGAGAATGGAATTTGTTACACGAGTCAATAAATCGTGAAAATGCTCTGAAAAAATAAAAGTTTTCAAAAATGTTTAGTAGAAAGGGTGCTCCACACCGAAAATATCGATAGATAAAATGATAGAAAAACATATTTCACAATGAGATAGAAAATATATTGAGTGTGAGTGTAGTAATTCGAAAAGAAGAACTTGTGCAATTTCAGTATTCCAATATTTGATACTTTAGGGTTCCACACTAAAATGTTCAATTGAAGAATAAATGATGAAAGCCCTTTTTTAAGTGACATAGATACATGAAATTTGGTATACGGGTCAATCGTTCGATAACACCACTGGAAAAAAATGAGTTTTTCAAAAATTTTCATTAGAAAAATGTTTGGAGCTCAACCCTAAAACACTTAAAATGTAAAATAGCAGAAAAACACATTTCGTGGTAAGATATAAATTATAAATTTGGTGTAAGGGTAGATAGTTCGAAAGGTAGAAAATGCATAATTTCAAATTGTCAAAGTTTGCTAATTTAAGGGTCAGTCTAATTAATAGCGTGATTTTGAAGGTGTCGTCTACTTATCATAGATTAAAATGGTCAAATAATCTATGTCACTTCCAAAAGATGGTAACTTTGATGAAAGATACAAATACCTTAGATAATTATTATATTACTTTCTCTATATACATAGACCGTTTTTGAGGTGATGTTTGTGAGTGTGCGTGTGTGTGTGTGTGTGTGTGTGTGTGTGTGTTTGTGAGATTTTGAAGACGATATCTGACGAACAAATGGAGCATTTCGAACGAAATTGAGAAAAAAAAATTATAATCAGTGCATACCGGAAGCCTGTTGATTTTAAAAGCAATCAAATGTTCGGAAGATCCCCAAATTTCCGAATGAATGTTTTTAAAAATCATCAAAAAATCAGAACCTTTAATCATGTTACCGAAATAACTCTTTCTTATGCAATTTTTCATTAGAAAACGATTAACATAAATTTTAGAACCCAAGACTGAACCCGTTCATAAGACACTGCACTTTTTCGAATAAATTTATAAACAAGAATCACATAGAATTAAAAGAAAATGTATTATTTATTGTGAAATAGGATCACTTTTCATATGTAATATTATGCGATAAATGTATTATCATCATTCTCGTGGATCTAGTTCGTTCCATTCACTAGAAAAGATACTTTGTGTAATCGTTTTGTATTTTGACGTCCAAGAATTCGTCAATAGTCATTTAAATATAAGAAATGCTTTCTTTTCGTTTGTCCCTAACGCTTGACGATCCATATGTTAAACTTGGCGACTTATTTAGAGAAATATTGTCAACTTGGTGACTTATTTAGCGAAATATTATCAACTTGGCTAAATTTCGCCCCAGATTGACGAAAATATCATTAAAATTGCAAAAATGACGTTAAGTGAACGAAAATGGCGCCAAATCCATGAATTTATGATTACTATATTTTTATATATAGACTACATTTCTTTTTGCGGATGCTATTAATATTGGTAATTGCCAGTTTAGAGTTACGTGAAATATAAGTTATTTGGGTGCTTCTAAAAATTTTACATGTTGCCATCCGGAAAAGAATCCAAATGTACTATTCAACATTAAAAACATTGTACCGCCTCTCTTATAAATCATTTTTTCGCAGTAAAGGAAGTAAATTTTTTGCATTCTATAAGAAAAGTGATATGCTGCCCACATCAGATATTTCAGATAAGCTAATGTTTTCCCTTAATTTGTTATGTCCCTGTATTTATTACATTAAAAGCTGAGTTTATTCCATTTTCAAATTTATGAATCTACTTCCCTATTTTTCATGAATCTGTGTTATGGACTTGGTTCAGTTGTGCTCTTCCGAGTACTATTAATGACGTAGTTTTGACGGTGTCGACTGCCATTTGATTTAGGTTAAAAAGATCAAACAATTTGCCATTCAATGGTCATCCAATAGATGGCAACCTTGATGAAAGCAAATATACTTTCACTTAAGTGCTTCATCTAACAGATAGATGATGAACAACAACACCGCATTATTTCAAGGACACATCGAATATGTAAATGTAATTAATAGTAAGTGTTTTCATTTCAGTTTAATGGATATCATCCAACACGAAATCGCTGCATGTCCAGATAAACATTACTTAAATTTTACAATCAGATAGTTCAAATATTAACTAATTTTACCAGTGGCTAAAATGAAGGTTATGAGTCAATACATCTTATACCCTGTCTATGTTTTAATAGCGATAATAGTAATGATTGACGATGTTACTGTTATTGTTATTGTGTTATATATTGTAAGTGTATGAATTCGTGGAAAATAAATAGCGAAATTCACGAAGCATTCATCAAGAGCTCGAACAATATTCATTTGTATTTCGTGAAAAGTTCAATTCTAATCTATGTAGTAATGACAGGTAGAATCTGTCTGCGATGCTGTGCGATATCTACCGCACATACAGGTCTGAATGCGCCTCGCATGTCTACCGCACTTACAGGTCTGATGCGCCTCGAAGCTCCTTTCAAAAAATTTTATTTAGATTTTTTAAATTAAATTAATTAAATTTTTAAACTTTTTCAAAGTGTTCTATTCAGCCCTTTACCGCCAACAATGGGGGAAATATTTTCCAAAGGCGCGTCCAGCAAAACTTATAGTAAATTAAAATGGTTATTTTCAGAGTCCAATCGTTAAAAATTTGACAGATGCCTAGAGCGCAGATACTCTGTGAGGGTATAGCTATGCATAATAAAATAAGATGTCTGTAGCTGGAAAGCTAAGCGTCATGACAACGAAGAAGTTGAATAACCATTGTTGTAAGATAGTTGAAAATGAGACCAATATCCAGCTTTACTTCTACATATATTTTTACGTGTAACAATTCAAAATGGGAGTATTTTGGGTCATTTAACTCCATAAACATTTTAATTAGTTTTTTCTTGCTTATACATCTATTGAAAAATACCTTACTCTGAATAATAGGAGTTTTGTAGATTTTTTGTACTGCACGAAAACATTAAGCTTATCATTTGAATAGATGAATAGAAGGCGTTTTAAAGGGTTGATAAATTATGCATTCATTGTTTTGGAATATTCATTAACATTTGACTGACATGAGTCACTCTGATCTAAAATCACGATCTTTAAGATAAAGTGACAACAATTGCGTAAATTTACTTCGCGATAAAAGCACCGCCCTAATTAAAACTCATCACAAAATTTATTTAATAGTGCAAATAGATTATATATCAACACTAAACTATAGAAAAATGCATATTAAAATACTTAAATTTCAAATTGTTATTTTTTATCATTTAATTAAAATAGAATTTTATTCTTCTATCCAAATGAACAAAAAGGGTTGATTTGCAATCATCAAAATAGCAGTACAAAGCAAAAAATATTTCAACTTTGCAAATAATCCTATACTTTAAAGAGCCGTTTATTCTAGTATATTTCAACATCTGTATATCTGTGCATCTATATATTTGTGTATTGATTGCATCCTGAAAACAAGCCTAAGGATTTTGATGAAATGAGGTTAATCTACCGTTATCGGGTTCGAACAGGGCCTGATTAATGCAAGGGCATACGGGGAAGCTTTCACCGGACCCCTGCATCAAAGGGGACCCACATTAAACAATTGCAATATCGAAAAATTAACAGCTAATTTCTAAAAATAAAAAAAAACATAAGATCGAAATAGATTTGCCCAGCGAATAGATTCATTTTGGGGATATATAGGGATTAACCACACTAATGTAGCATGTTGGCTATGATAAGGAAGTTGCCAATTATTTGAATTCCATTAAAATATGTAAGAACCATATTATGTATACATCTTTCTAGAATGCAATTATGTTTTTGAAAAATGTTTTTGTTCATTTCATAGATATCGAGGGGTGAAGGGGGGCACCGAAGGAATATCTGGCCTGATCCCCAGTTACACTAAGTCTGGCCCGGGGTGCGAGAAAACTATTAAGCTAGGTCTCGACTTCGGAAAAGTCATTAACACCCCCTTAATCATTTATACCCCCCTTTAGCAGTAAATGAGTAATCAGTAATATTTACGAGTTTGGTCATTGCTATAAGATAGTGTTGTGACAAGTCACAACACGTTATTATTTTACTATTCAAAATTGACATTCTTTTTATAATTTATTAAATATTTTGTATTATTTTAAATTTAATTATTCTATTTTAGTTTTAATTTATTATTCAAAATTATCTTATTCAAAATTTCTTTTATTTTTTTATATTCATTAATAGGCCAATTGTCTCATCTTCTAAATTAAATTGTAAACATGCTGCTATTCCATGTTTTTCATTCGTACATGCAGCATGTACGAATGAAAAATCCATGTTTTTCATTCGTACGGTGAACGTCCCTTTTTACTACGGCTGGATAGCAGTATCCCTTTCCGACAATTGGTAGGGTTTTCGTTTATGGAGGAATGAAGATTTGGATCACTTGGTTTGAGTCTAACCTCTTCTGTTATCTCGTTTTGCAAAGTTGTGAACAGAAGATAGACGGGAAGATTTTTGCTGACTCGCTTCTCTTGAAAATTTGAGGTATGTGAACGTGTGGTTGGATAAAAGGGGTCCCTTCGGGGACATCCCTTTGCCATTTGTTTATATTGAATTCATTTTTTTAGTACTTAAATGATCCTATACATTTTACCTATGACAAGTATGTGGTATTTAAAAATCTTTCTGTCATCCAGTTTTATAGATTGTCAGGGCATTAAATTTGTTAAAACATGAGGAATGAATGCTCAAAATGGTGCCTGTGTCTGATTTTTTTTTACTTTAAATTGCAAGTCTGGTGAATAAAGTTACACTGTTTCTACAACAGTGAGTGTTTTTGCATCAAGATTATAAGATTTTTCTTGTTGGTTATTGTGCCTCTGAGTATGCACAAGTGATGGTGAAGCTGTTTAATAAAAAAATTGCTACTAAGTGATGTTGGCAAAATCTAAATCTTCAGTGTCGATTACGATTATTTACAGATGGCTGCAGGGGTGCTTCACTGTGTGTGATATTTTGTTATACAAATAAAAAAATCAATTTTAATTACGAGTACAGAGAATATGAAATAGTTCAATAAATGATGGAAAATTGTGATATCGTAGTAAATGCAATTTATGCAATTCATTGAATGGTGCAATACCTTTGTTAATGAATATATGAGATGAAGATTTTTGTTGATTGTGATTGTTTTTCAACAGTTTAAACAGTTAAATATGAATCCTCAACTATTAAATTTATCAAATATAAACTCAATAAAGATTTTTTTGTTCAATACTCATTTTGTATTTTTTTTAGAGAGACATTGACTTTTACCATACATATTAAGGGACATTCAATTTATTCTGTACTTAATGACCAAGAACATTTTTTTTGACTTGATTCATTTTATTAATTCTTTATTCTTTGAAATTTAGATCAAGATCAAGGTAAGGATTTGGTAAAAATTGATTTTACATGTACTTGAAGCATCTTATGTATATTGCAATTATAATTCAGTAATTTTAATGTGCTCACATGCAAAGATGGTTTATATATAATTTTTTTAAAAGAATTACACAACGCCTTGTATTTTTATTCTAAATTCTGTTTCCCACTGTACGGTTCCATTCCATTAAAGTAATTAACTATTAATTAATTAATTTCTCTTTGTTAATTGCATATGAGTGGCCGACCCAACTAGGAGTTGAATAGGGATTGTAAATTAAATTCATATCCTTTTATTAATTTCCCTTTACTGCCCTTATCACAACAGATAGTTAAACAAGAAAGATAGTTAAACAAGTGTTTCATAATCATGCATAAAGATTGATTATGAAACACTTTCCAACTGAAATGCAATTTAATTTAAACATCTCTAAAATGCTATACATTCAGCGGTGATATATTTTTAATTATCGCAGTACTACAGTAATTTATTGTATTTGAAAACTTAAAATTAAAAAACGAACTATAACTCGTCTGTTTCTCTATGTAAAGTCAATGAATATTTGATTCATATCACTTATATTCCAAAAGCTAAAGCTAAATAATTTTGCGCGAAAGAAATTCAGAAATTCTTATATAATTCAGATTATTTTGTTTACATTCTGCATAAGTTAAAATTAGGCTTCGTGTAGAAATAATCAATGTTTAGTTATCATTTAAAACAAAAATTATTGTAATTGCGTAGGCACAGAATTTAGATACTTAGAGAATACGCAAAAATAAAGCGGTTTTAGGACGGATGCAACATTAAGTATAAATTTAAAAGATCCTTAAATATCACGATCTTCACATACGGAAAAATCTGATGTGGGCAACGCATCACTTTCCTTATATAATGTAATGAATTTACTACTTTTTTACAGTAAAAAAAATAGGTTTTTCTTATAGTAGATACTAATATTTTTTCCAAGATACTGAATTTTCGACAATTAGTCGTCATTTTCATTGATTTAGCGTCATTTTTATCCATTTGGCAAGATTTTCGTTAATTTGGCAACGTTTTAAAAAGTCGCCAAGTTGGCGACATTCCGCCAAATTCGTCGCCAAAATCTCGCCAAGCGTTATGGACGAAGAAATAAGTTATTCTTACAGCAGATAAATGACTATTGGCTTTCAAATACAAAAGTATTACTTAAAGTATCTTTTTTCATGAATGGAACGAGCTAGATCCACGAAAATGATGTCACCCAATTTATCGCATGGTATTACATATGCAAAGTGAACATGTTTCTCAATAGGAAATATTTTTTTTTTATTTTATATGACTTTTTGATAATTTTTTTGAAAAATGTACAATATCTCGAGAACGGTTCATGTTAGAGTTCTAAAATATATGTTAATCGTTTTCTAATGAAAAATGACATAAGAAATGTCTATTTGCGTAACTTTATTAAAGGTTTTGATTTTTTGACGATTTTTTCAAAATTTCATTCGAAAATTTAGGGGGGTTCTGAACATTCGATTGCGTATAAAAACAATAGGCTTCCAGTGCTTACGGATTGTGATTTTTGTACCAAATTTTGTTCGAATCGGTCCATTCGTTCGTCAGTTATCGTCTCCATGGACTCACTGACACACACACACACACAGACATCACTTCAAAAATGTATGATTCGTGATCAGGGATGCTTGAAACGTGCTCTCCCGTCGGAAACACGAATTCGAATTTTCGACCCCGTCACAATACTTTCCTTATACATTATGAATACAAGGAAGTAAAAAGTGGATGCTATATTTTATTTTGCAATGAGTTACGTGATGAATATTGATAGGACAGTCTGGCCTTCGAAAACCACTATAAAATCTACTCTTTGATATCAGTTGTCTTTACTTTACTTTTCCACTTTATTTGAAGATTACAATTAACCGTAAATAGTTCCTTTCTGCCTTTTAGGATTTTACATAATGTTAACTGCGCAATTTCTAACGCAGATGCAGATTTTCTTCTTTGCATGGCGGAAGAGAATCCTATTTGAGCTAATATTTCTTTTTAAGTAAACTAAGGGCTTTTCTCTTTTGCGACGTGAATTTTCACGAGCAAAACATGAAATGATTAAATAAAGTTCTATGAATCTTATCTGAGCACATAACCCACATCACCTTTGCTTATCAGTTAGTTTTCTTAGCAAAGGACTAAAACTTGTTAAATGAAAAATGTTTAGCTAGAAAACAGATTCTTAAAAACGGCAAATTAATTGCTTAAAGCGGAAATTTTAGTACATTAAAAAGATTTTGCGTTTGTTTCTGTTGTCTTTGTTTCTGTTGCATTTGTTTCTGTTGTTTTGGAGTTATATTTTGTTTTTTAATTTCAAGTTTTCAAATACAATAAATTACTGTAGTACTGCGATAATTAAAAATATATCACTGTTGAATGTATCGCATTTTAGAGATGTTTAAATAAAATTGCATTTCAGTTGGAAAGTGTTTCATAATCAATCTTTATGCATGATTATGAAACACTTGTTTAACAATCTTTCTTGTTTAGCTATCTTACAGCAATGGCCAAACTCGTAAATATTACTGATTACTCATTTACTGCTAAAGGGGGGTATAAATGATTAGGGGGGTGTTAATGACTTTTCCGAAGTCGAGACCTAGCTTAATAGTTTTCTCGCACCCCGGGCCTGACTTAGTGTAACTGGAGATCGGGACAGATATTCCTCCGGTGCCCCCCTTCACGCCGCGATATCTATGAAATGAACAAAAATATTTTTCAAAAACATAATTGCATTCTAGAAAGATGTATATAAAATGTGGTTCTTACATATTTTAATGTGATTCAAATAATTGGCAACATTCTTATCATCAAATATCCATAAAAATGCTCATTTAGCTAAACTATTTTCTTCGGTATTTAACTGCGAATATATACACTATTTCAGTCGATAAATGTCAAAGATTTATTGATTATCAGAATGTTGAACCCGATGGAAATTTTAAATTTTGTGTTAATCTGTAGATAACGGCATGTGTCTACGTAGAGGGGCGTGGCACTACTTAAATCCACAGGGCAGAGTGGTCGACTCCATATATTTAATTCTCCCTATAGGTTATCTTTACTACAAAACAAATATTTAATCACTGTCTGCTTAGCCACAACGCAAAAGGAGGTATTATAATATCTACAGAATTTTTGTTCACTTACAGTATCAACAACGTAACAGAAACAGATTTTTTTTTTGCTTCCAGACTCAAGGCCTTACTGAAGCCAGATTTCTAATTCCTCCAGGAGGCGAAGAAAATTGGGTGCCCTCAAAATGACTTTCCAGACTCTTTAGAAGTTCCCCGAGACTTAGAAGGCTGAAACTTTGCGCATTTATAGTACAAACTATGGGACAGAATTTAACTGACCTGGGTTTTCAATTTAGACTGCGATTTTCGACGCTAAGCGCCATGCATTGTTAAACAAAATAAAACTTGTTGGAAAAGTTGGAACTTATTTTTAAAAGTGTTTTTAATTTCCATGTCTTTGACAAGCTTATATACTAGTGAAATATACATATGCATGTGAATATCAATAAATTCAATATATTTTCATTTTAACATGTTTTCCTACACATTGCAGATACTTAGGTACTGATTCCAGACACTGGCGTTGGATACAGGTCATAAAATGGAATATACATAAATTAGTTGTTCTATGAAAAGAAAGATTGAATTGCCCTAAGAATGATCATAAATATGCAGGAGATAATTTGGAGGCCCATTTGCTAAAAGATTTTTTTTTTTTTGCTTCTACACTCAAGGATCATGATTTCTCAGATTAGAAATATCAAAGTGGCTTATTCAGAAGTAAGTTGTATTTGATACATTTTCCTTTTGGTGATCAGTTCGGTCACTTCTTAAAAAAGCATTTAACTTGCATGATTCACGTAACGGCTACAGTTATGTAAGTTATCTATCCACTGTTTACTTTGCCTTGTATAGCACCCTAATACATACCCCATGTGGCTGATATTTGACACCATCCCGGTTGCTCTTTAAAGCAATTCCTAACTTGTAATAGCCAAGACTCGCGTAAGCTACCATTGGCTGTGATCCAGTATCCTCCCGTTATGCCGGTAGATCCTGGCTGCGTCAGCATTCTACCAGCTCCTTCGCTACCTATCTTTGTGAAATTCCTTCAATAGACCCACTTTGCTGCCTACAGTAGGCACATCTGCATTGAATGACACGAATACGTGGTTAATTATTTAAAATCCACAGATTGAAGATTTCCATTCAAATTCATAGTTACAGTCGTAGAGCTAGCAACAAGTTTACTCACACCATCGAGTATAGAAGGTTCGAGCCCTGTATGTGGTAAAACTTTGTGGTGTCAATGGAGATTCATCAAAATAGTAGGCCAACAGGTGAACTAAACCCTGGGAGTATTATTGAAATATGCTAAAATTGTCATTTACTTCCCCCATCGAGTATATTGATGGAATTGGTGTCAAATGACAGGTTTTTACTTCCCCCATCGAGTGTATTGATGAATTAGTGTCAAATGATAGATTTTTACTTCCCCTATCGAGTGAATTGATGAATTAGTGTCAAATGATAGTTTTTACTTCCCCCATCGAGTGTATTGATGAATTAGTGTCAAATGGTAGGCTTTTACTTTCCTCATTGAGTATATTGATGAATTAGTGTCCAATGACATGTTTTTTCTTCCCCCATCGAGTATATTGATGAATTAGTGTCAAATGATAGGTTTTTACTTTCCCTGCAAAACATGGTAATGTATAGGGAAAGTATTGGAATCATACCGGAAATGACAACTCGATTTTTCGACGGATCTACACGTTTCGAGGCCTCTAGAATACGAAAAAACTATTTTTAGCGTGACGTCTCTGTGTGTGTCTGTCTGTCTGTGCAGATTTTGCATCCACTCTAACTAAAAAACTAATTGACCGAATTTCATATATATATATATATATATATATATATATATATATATATATATATATGTATATATATATATATGTGTATATATATATATATATGTATATATATATGTATATATGTATATATATATATGTATATATATATATATATGTATATTTGAAATATGTAATAATAAGAATTATGTAAAAATAAAAAATAAAAAAATAAAAATACAATTCAAGTAATATTAACATCACTATAGAAGCAAATTCACGGCCATAATGCCGATAAGAGAAAAGAACAGCACCGTCCCAAATTCGATGATTAATCAGAATTAAATTCATCTTCAGGTCTGAGTATTTAATTCTAATTAACCCAAACAAATGCCTGTTTCAGATTAAGCAATAGTACATTACTATAAATGCTTAAACTCAGACTACAGACAACAAAAAATTAAATTTATCTATAAAATCAGTTATAAATATCAAATCCCTGTAGAAGCCTTTAAACCTTGGAGAGTCTTAATAGAGCAATACTTAAATCATTATATATAAGTAGTGGTGTTTGATCACTTCTGGAATAAATCCTTATACTTTATACCCGTTAACTTCAGATGAGTGTTATATGACCGTATGAGAGTTAACGGGTATAAAGTATAAGAATTTATAACCCCCTAACCTTTAATGTTCTGAATGTACATCTCATGATTGTGTTTTTAGATGTATTCGTTGAATACATCGTCATATATCTTAAATCATATATCTATCTCCTCCCTCTCATCATATTAATTGGTGTGCGTCTGCAGACAGGACAGCTGAATTTTATTCTGAACCATTCACTAATACAACTTTGGTGAAATGTATGCCCGCAGAATATTGTCCAATCTGCCTGCCCTTCCAAACAAATAGCACAGATAGTATCGTTCCAGAATGTTGGCTGATGTAAGTTTGAAGCAGACATCCTACAATTAACACCATTATACCGACACCCCCTACAAGTACGACCATGTCGATTCATGATGATTAAATGGTAACTAAGAGTGAATTCTTATATACAGATCGATAATGTATTTTGATAACTCATTTTCTAGAGAAATGTATTTCCATTTTATAAATAGTTGTGTTTTTTGTTAATACAGAAATAATCTCGTGTTTCACTCTAACTCTATTCAACAACCTTGATACAATTTTAGATATATTCTTACCCCAGAAGAAATACGATTACGAATTTCCTGTTAGTATGCATAAACTTCCTGCGAGTTATCTGAAAGAAAATGATTATTTTAGAACGAAAGAACTCGTCGACCAAGCCCACACTGTTAGGAGGTGCACCACCCATGATTATGAAATATGTAGATTGATATTTGCACAGCCTTTCGTGTTTTTATTTTGACGTCTAAGTTATCACCACATCATTTCAAATTGATAAGTTTTTAACCTTTTAATTATTTGAATAATATACACTAGACACCATATAAAATAAAAAACATCATTTATTTTTTGTTAACACATTATTTATAACATACAAAATGTAGTCATTCCATTTGACTAGAAGAGTTCATCACATTCTGACTTCTTTCATCTGAGTAGAAACAGTCACATACTCTTATTAAAATGTTCACATAGTCTTATTAAAATGTTCATAATAGTTTAAAAAGATAAAAAAATTTATTTATAAAAATTATCACTAAAACTAAAAATCATGATTTGTGTATTTCTCTCATGTAGTGTGAGATCAAGTATTTTAATTCCGTGTAGTTTAATTGAAAATTATTCTTCCTGTTTTATACCTTTTATCATATAATGTCCATAAGACAAACATGTAATTTTATCATCTAATATATATTTCTTATAATAAAAACTACTTAACGAAATTTTATTTAGGTTAACAGTACACAACTCATGATTTTTACTAATAATTTGAGATTGTTTATTTCGTAATAAATCATCATTTCGTAATGTTTTGATAAAATTATCATGTTGAAGAGTTTTCAAAACACTAGCTTTTATTCCTTTTGCTGTTTTTTTACATTCCGTTCCAAAAATATATGAATACATTTTTGGTTTCAAACCACAAAACTCTTTAATCGCTAAACCTCTTGTTTCATCTTTTAAAAACCCTAACCGCATATAGTTCGCAGTATTATACAAGAAATGATCTTGTTCATAATTCGAAAAATCGAAGATATTAGGGAGTTCTGTTGCCATATCTTCATAAATATCATGAGTTTTTATTTCTAAACACAGACTATCAGTGTCTGTATATAATAATGTGACTTTATCATTGTAATATTTTTTAAAAACTTCATAGTAAATTCGATGCATGTGAAGTTTGCTTAATTCCAATACAGTAAATCCAATATAAATCGGTTTATTTAAACATAAAGTACTACGTTTTTTTTTAAATAAAACACAATGTTCGTTAATCGGTTGAAAATAATCTAAACACGAACTTTGTAAGTGTTTTTTGCATTCTTTTTCGGTAATACCGATTGAAACGTTTCTTAGTTTTCTAACATTTAATAACGTACGACCAAAAAATGCGTTATTTATTAATTTGAAATTTTTTTTAAAAAAGTTTCCTTTCGCCTTCTTGCGTTCGTTATTATTCAATTCGATATAGGGTTTCAACCATGGTGTTTGGCGAAAGGAAACTATTCTATGAATTTGTTTTAAAATCATTCCCTGTTTTAAATAAAATTGTAAGTTCAAATAATGAACTACATAACTTTTTTTATCGTTTAAATTTGGAATAAGCTTTTTTGTTTTATTAAACTTTAAATTAAACTGATGTAATAAATGTTTTTGATATGGTGATAAATCATCATAAGTAACTTCAACGTGTTCCGCTGCCAAAGGAAAAGATTCATGTTCATCGTGTAAGGATTCTGGATAGGATAACTCACAAAAGGAAACACCGACCCACCCGAAGGTACACGGGAAAGATACTCCATCGCTGCGACAGCCCACCCAGCACAAGAGAGCGAGGCCGAGAGGCCACGCGGCACCAACCAACCACCACAGCCACCCACACCAAAGGCCGAGAGGAAGGTGGGCGCCAACAAGAAAAGACAGCAATGCCCAGGGCAAACGCGTCCTGCCATCTGAAGAGAGTCATCCTCTGAAGGGTCCCTCAACTTTATTAAATCAAAACAAATACATATTACAATTCCCTTCATTTAAGGGTCACAAAATTACAAGTTTCCATCAAAATACAATCTTATAATCCATAAAAGGACCAATAGTACTTTCTTAATAAAAATGAAATAATATATATAACAAAGTAACAACTAGTTACTAAAATAATACTCAATCTACTAGATTGAAAACTTAACAAGAGACAGGAAACTCTATACATTATTTACAATTATCCCATATTTCATAATCACATTTACAATAAAATCCTTCCATAAAATAACATACAAGAAAATACAGCAAATCTCATTCTATTTACACCAAATTCATCTCAATTGCCAACACATTTTTCATAATTTCTATTACTCCTTTTCTACATTTAGGTAGCATGCATAATTTAAAAATATTAACATTTATATAGTTAGCAGGAAAATAATTTTTCCTGATTTGGTCCCATAATTCACATTCATAGATTGTATGCTTTACATTTCCTTCTGATCTCCCACATTGGCAGCTTCTATCTTTGCCGAAGAATCTATGCTGGTATTCCTTAAACGCTCCGTGTCCCGTCAAAACTTGATTTATATAAAAATCTCCACATAGTCTTCTTGTAGAAACTTTTCCAATTTCGTTGTATAGTTGTTTTCCCACTCGATTGTCTTCCCATCTTTGCTGCCATGTCGTAATAGAATCCAATTCCAACTTTTTCTTGATTTGTTGCTTGCTCCATTTAAAAATGTAATTTATTTCTATTTTTTCGGTAGCCTCTTTTGCTAATGCATCTGCTTTTTCGTTTCCAATTAGTCCCACATGGGCTTTTACCCAGTGTAATTTGATTCTTTCCATATTTTTTGTCAATTCTTCTTTTAATTTTATAACTTCTTCATTATTATTTCTATAAGAACTTATGGATTGTAACACAGATTTCGAATCTGTACAAATATGTACTTTTTCATATTTCTGGTTTAAAATGTATTCAACTGCTTTTATTATAGCATAAAGTTCTGCATTATACACAGTGGTATTGTCGTTTAACCTGTATTGTTCTTCATATAGGTTTATATCTTCTTTATATTCCACAAAGGCACATCCTACCCTTCCATTAATCTGGATAGGATAAGTCTACTTCTAATATATATCCGATATCTGAATCGGGTGTAACTTTAAATATATTAAATTGTTCTATTTCCTTAGAACTCAACCATTTAAAATTCCCTATTGGTAAATAACTCGACATAACATATCCGTAAAGGTTAGTCACATCTAAAGATATTATGTATTTTTCTTCTAAATCAGGGTTATATGTTTTTGGAATATAAATATTATTTGCTTCGCTGAATCTTTTACCAACCATACACACCCCTCCTCGTATTCCATGTTCAAGTAACAGGTACATATCTACGTCTTTAATGAGTTCAAGGGTGCAATCTGTCATTTTAAGTCCTGCACTCCAAGTTAAATCGGCTGCTGATATGAATTCCAATGCTTCTAAATTATAGATTTTCATAGTGATATCTCTAAAACTTTCAAACACTTCTGCTAATAGTATACAATCACAAAATAAATATAATTTAAGATAATCTTCAAAAGTTTTACATTTAAATTTTTTCCAAATTTTTTTCGCAAACATATATTCTTCATCAGTTATGTGCTCGTTTGTGAGATCATTGAAAAAACATTTTTTAGAGGGGAGTTCAACACCATTTAATTTTATTTCACTATTTAAATATGAATAAGGAAAAACACCTTTTCTTCTTAATAACTGATATTTCTTTTTTGAGGGGAAGAATTCATTAAAAATAGGGAAATTATAATCTGATATATTTAAAGTATCAACCAGCTTTGATAGAGGTGAACTTAAAAAATTATAACTATCTAAAAATTTTAATCGGTCAATTGTGAAGGTAGTAAATTTTTCATTGTTTATTGGTATAACACGAATATTTTTGGCAAATCTGTTTGAAATTTTTTAAAAAATCAAATGAGAATCATATCCAGTTAAATTATGAATAACAACAGGTATAAAAGGCGATATTTGTAAATTTAAATTGCATGGGGAGGAGTGACATAATCCGTTAAATCGTCCCGTTATATGGTTATGGTCTCTAGAAATTATATCTCCTGTTTTAAACTGTTTACCGCAAATATAACATTTCGAACTTTTTGGAAAATCAGAATCGATCATTGGAACATTTCTTTGCAGATAGTTAGATAAAGTATTCTCTATTTTTTGCAAAGTTGTAAGAAAATTTTCCACACAATCACCACCTCTATAATATTTATGATAAACAATTTTTTTATCATCAGTTATAATAAACAATGCATAGCAGATAGGTTCATGGACTTGAGTTTTAACTGTATAACTTTGTTTTTGTGAAGGGAATACTGTTTCGAGAGGTATGATCAAACTTTCAAAATCTGCATAAATCACAAAATTTGTTTTCAATAATTTTTGAAATGATTTAAATCTCATAAAGTTTTCACCGTCTTTTGGCATTCTTATGCGTTCGGGTTTGTTCTCTAAACAAAATATAATTGATGGGTGTTTAAAGTATCTTTTCTTTGAAATGATGAAAGGCAATTTTTACAATGAAAATGTAATCCATTTTTCACGCATAACAATCTGTTGAAATTAGAAATAAAAAAATAATGATTTTTATATAACATCAAATCTATTTCTTTCTTATTTTTAATTTTACTAATATATATCGGGAATAGATTATTTTCATACCCATAGACGTTAATTTTAAGATTATTCTTTCTTTCAAATTCGGGTATTTGAGTTATTTTAACAGGGTAATTAAGAAAATTGAAATCTAAATATTTTAAATATTTTTTAAATGAAGTAGGGTTGGATTTATTATTTATCATAGGAAATATTCCAGCTAAAACAGAATATAAAAAACACTTTAGATCAGAATTTTTAACATGGATGACACATTTTTTAGCTTTCAATATTTTTGGTAGTATTACAAACCCACACCCTCCGTTTGGTTCACTATATAACCCTAAATGCACCTCAATATATTTAATATCATTAATGATCCATCCACTACCTAATCGTAAAAAGTTTTCAATTGAAGATATTATTTTTTTGATAGCGTTATCTATTTTTTCATCTATTTGATATTGTGATAATAATCTTTCGCAAAATGATGAAAAATAAAATTCTTGTTTTATATATTCATTTTTTTCTATATTTTCATATTTAATGAATTCAACACATTCACATATAATAAAACGTATTCTTAAAGATATGCTATTATTTAATAAGTTAAAAATTTCATTTTTATTATCTATTAACGCGGTTAATGGATCAGAATAATTTTCCAAATCGGTACGAAATGTTTGAACATAATTCTGAAATGAGTATTCTGTCCCATTGGTTTTCATCATGCAATGTGACATTGTGGAAATTTTAACCAACCTCATACCTATAAAGATGGTCCCTGGCCTTTTCACGCAATAGGTATAAGGTTCCCTCCTGGCCACCCGCAAAGGGAAGGGCCAGTGGAGCTTGGACTGCATGTGGGTGGTCCAGTACAAGATGAAGGAAGACGCATCCGGGGGGTAAGCGGTCTTTGGGGGCGCAGTTAAGCCCGGGGGTTCACGCAGGAGCGTGGGATCTCAGCCTGCAAGCAATAATTCAGGGGCTAGTGGGCAAGCCCTGCTGTCATGGACTGGCCACTGAGAGTGGAAGCTAAGTGTCCACCGGTAATATTTAGGGGGGCTTAAGTCCTGTCAGCAAGTAATATTTGAGGGGGAGGAGACTTGATGTTACAAGTTTTTGGAGAGAGTTTTTGTCAGGAGAAAGGAATCGAGTGTGCCGATATGAATTTTGTATAGTGAACTTGTAGAAATTTTCACGGGAACGAAATGCTCTCCGTTTCCCCGCCTGATCAACCGATCGTCCGGCCGATGTGCCCAAGAGCCGAGGTAAGGCCTTTGACTGTACACAGCATTCAATAATTGAATCTCCTCTCCGCTCGTTTAAATACCTATGTGAGGAATAGTGTTATGGAAGTTACTTGTCTTTTGAAGTGTATGACTATTATTTTAATATTTGAGAATTGTGAATAAGATTGTGGTTCAATTAATGATTAATGAATTTACGAGGTCATAATGTTTTTTTCGGGATGTTAATATTAAAAGGCAGTTACTTTTATATTCATGTGTTATGAACAAAGCCTTTTTTCATGTTTTTTATTTTTAAACGATAATTATGTAAATAAACTTGTTTTTTCCTTATTCATAAAATCTAATCCGTGTCCTCATTTCAAATCTTATTAATTACTTATTTTTTTCAGCTTTAACCACTTGAGATCAATTATAGGCCGTATTTTAGCGTTCAAATCGAACGTGAGGTGGAAAACCTCGCGACATTAATGGTTCCGATGACCAGGATTCGAAATAAAAATAATTAATAGAATTACTGAAAATTTTTTTTTGTGAGTAGGCTAAATTGTATGTTAAGAAAATTTTAAATAAAGTATATTTTTTTTTCGGAAATGAGGATTGTAAAGGAAGAAAGAAAAAAATTCATGTTTTTCAATTCTTTTCTTCAAATTGTTATGCCATGGTATATGGGGATATATGTATTATTTTAGGGAAACACGGGATCAAAATTCGAAAATTTGAGGAAATTAGAAATTTTTTGTATGCATACTAGTAGTGTATTTTATATTGTGAAAGAATTTTATGTACCAGAATTTTAATGTTAGGAGTGTATATATGTTGCATGAAAATTTGTGTTTATGTGATAGGATTTTGGTAATAGGGGATAATTGCACTTAGGATATAGAATTTTGGTTAAGAAGTCGCAGAATTTTTTTTTTCACATTTCAGTCATGGCAGAAGAACGGAACGAAGTCCCAGTAGCTCACGTCAGCAAAATTCCGGGTATTACACATTTGTTAGGGGAATTAAATGGGGAAGACATGGAAGAAACGAAATTGTTTTTCGAACACTTCAGCGCTATATCAGAACTGGGAAATTGGAACGATGCAGAAAAACTGGTTATAATCAAATCGCGATTACGGGATAATGCTAGGAAATTTTATATGAGTTCTCGGGAGTTGAGGAGCGAAACCTCTTTTGAAGCTTTCAAGCAGAGATTTTTAGATTTTTTTACAGACAAACCCCATATCACCGCCAACCAAGTAATTTTTTCATCAATTAAACAAAACCAAGGTGAAACTATAAAACAATTATCACACAGGATTAGAACACTAACGTTGGAGTACATAGGTGAGGCTCAGATAAACGATGACACTCAACACATTATTGATAAATTAAGCCTTAGTAAATTTATAGAAGCTATTAGGCCAGAATTCCAAATTGAAGTGATTAAAGGGAATCCCAAAACATTCATAGAAGCAGTAAAAATAGCACAAAATTTAGAGTCAGCTAATTTAGCGGCAATGGTAGTAGCGGTAAATAATATATCACAAAAAAATGACATACAGGAACTGCGCAAGGAACAAGAACAATTTAATGCACAATTATTGGATAATATCACTAAAGAGATTAATAACTTAAAAGTCAAGGATCACGCAGAAGTAGAAAAGAAACAAAACATTTTTTTGTGTCATTTTTGTGGCAGACCCGGACATTTTATGAGGGAATGCAGAATGTATTTACGTCAAAATAATAATGAGAGGCAAGTCAGATATGGGCAAGAGAATAGGAATTTTGCATCGGTTAACGGGGAAGCTAATTATGTGCACAACGGAAGGTCGAATCAGTGGAATCCAAACAACGACAGATATAGAAATTTCGGAGCGCGGCCCAGGAACGAATTTAACATGAGAGGACAAGGGAATTTTCGAAATTGGGACAGAAATCCTGCATCTTATGTAGACGAGAGAAATTATGCAAATACTAGAGAGGAGCGCAGATACGTTCGAGGGAGAGAGAATAATAAAAACTATAGGCCTTTAAACTAGTGTGGGGGACTGAAGGAGAATTTATGCAAAATTCACAGAGACACAGGGATTGGTCTCCCTTATATAAATATGAAAAAAAGCCTGTGAGGTATAATTTGAGAAGAGAAAATAACACACGGAGAGATACACTAAACTTTGGAAGAAATTATAATAAAACGAAGGAAGGAAATGTTAGGAATAAATTTAAAGGAGAAATTTATACGCAGAGGAATAGACGAGATTTCGGGGAAAGACGCAATGAATCGAATGAACGAAATTTTAGAAATGAATTTAGGAGAGGAAATACTACACATAGAGATGCGTTAAATGTTGGAAGAAATTACAGTAAATCGAAGGAAAGGAATTTTAGAAATGAATTTAATAGAGAAAATAGTACACAGAGGAATGCGTTAAATTTTGGAAGAAATTGTAATGAATCTGAGAAAAGAGATTTTAGGAATGAAGGTAGAGATAAAATGTATACACAGAGGAATAGACGAGTTTTTAGGGAAATACACAAGAAACCAGAGAAAATAGATTTTAGGAATGACTTTAGAGATGAAATTCGCACGCAGAGACAAAATTTTGAAAAAAAATACAATAGGTTGGAGGAGAGGAATTTTAGAGAAAATAATTTAGAAAGAGAAAGAAGGAATCCTAGAGAAAACAATTCGGGAAATGATCTTAGGGACAATACACAAGAGTGTGATAGGCAAATTAATACACGGAACGGTACGCGAAGACCTACAGAAAACGAGGATAGGGGAAGACCTGAAACAAAAATAGCAATGGATAGAGAGAAAGTTAGAGATAAGGCTGAATTAATAGCTTCTGTCACAGAGGAGAACATGACAAAATTACCGACGGTACGAGCAAAATTCCACGAGAAGGAAACTGACATCTTATTAGATACGGGCGCTTCAATTTCGGTGTTAGCAGACGAGGTTTTTCAAAAAATTAAAGAGAATGTTGCAGTTAAATATATATCTAGATCGGTGACTATTACCACGTTAACGGGACACAACATAAATTACACGAAAACGGTAGAAATAAATTTTAAAATTGACAACCAAAAATTCAAACATATTTTTTTCATAACGCGAGCACATTTCCCACAATCATACCAGGGCATCTTCGGTTATGATTTCATTAGAAGATTTAAAGGCGTAATTGACACGCAAAATAACATTTTAAAAATTGGAAACTTAGAGATACAACTTAGAAACCAAAATCAAACATCGCGAGATACACATGTACACAGTTTAATAGAAAAACCAAACGTTTCCAGAATTAACAGGAAAATCAGATTTTTGCCAAATGAATCCAAACAGATTTTGATCATACCCGAGAATGAAGTACAGGAAGGCACGGATATTTTATTTGAACCGGTACAGAAAAACTATATAAGCATGAATTATGGAATTTATAAAATGGCAGAGAAGGGAATCTGGGTAAGAGTGCAAAATAACACAGAATCGGAATTTACTCTAAATAAACATATGATTTTGGGACAGGTATCAGAAAATTTTGAAATTAAACAAGAGAAAAATAAGCCAGAGGAGGAGGAAAACTATATTTGTAAAGAAATGATAAATTTGATTCAGGCGACACCCGAAGTGATAGAGCAGAGAAAAAAAGATTTGGAACCGACAGATTTTAAACTAGAACATATGAGCGCAGAGAGGAGGAAAGATTTTGAACAATTTGTATTACAGTACGCGGACATTTTTTCAAAAAACATTTCGACCATTGGGGCTACGGACTTAATCCAACCCAAAATTGAATTAGCGCACAACCACGCAATCAAATCTAGGCCATATGATATACCATACTCGCTACAAAACACTGCGAAAGCACAATTAAAAGACTTGGAGCAGGCAGGAATTATTTCTAAAACCAACTCAAATTATGCGTGTCCAATGATTTTAGTACGCAAGAAGGACGGAGAACACAGACTTTGTTTAGATTTAAGACTGATAAATAACATCTCCACCATATTCCCATATAATATTCCGAAAATCAATGAAATTATCACCAAATTAGCAGGGTTTAAATATTTTTCAAAACTAGATTTTAACAGTGCATTCAGCCAAGTGGTCTTAAGCCCGGAAGCACAGAATATTTTTTCGTTTGTAACGCCCTTCGGCAATTTTAAATATAATAGAATGGTTTTCGGACACGTTAGCTCAGCGCCCATTTTCCAAAATATTATTGATACGATTTTAGCGGACTTACAAGACCAAAACATCTTAGCGTACATTGATGATGTGATTGTCCCAGCAGACTCTTACGAGGAAATGAAATGCAAATTACAATTAGTTTTTAACAAATTTAGAGAGAATAATTTAACGTTAAGCCCGAGCAAATGCGATTTTTTCTTACCAAAAATAAATTATTTAGGATTCGAGATTACCGATAAAGGAATAAGTCCAATGGACAATAATATAAACAAAATTACATCTTTTCCGGTGCCAAAGACCTTGAGAAAACTTAAAAGATTTTTAGGAGTATGCAATTTTTATCGGAATTCAATAAAAGATTACGCGCAAATTACGGCGGTGCTTTCAGACCTAACGCAGAAGGACGCAAAATTTAAATGGACTCCAGAGTGCGAGAAGGCTTTCCAGACATTACAAAATTGTTTTTTTGAAAAACCTATTCTAATTCAGCCAAATTTCGACGAAAAATTCTACCTTAACACAGATGCATCTTTATTATCTGTGTCGGCATGCCTTTTACAATTGAGAGATGGCATTCTTAAGCCAATTGCATATTTTAGCCGCAAGTTAAATCCACAAGAAAAAAAATACCCCGCAGTAAAGATTGAGTTACTTGCAATACATCAAGGAATACAGTTTTTTAGGAATTTTTTGTACGGACGAGAATTTTTTTTGCTCTCAGACCACAAATCATTAGGTGATAATTTAAAGATTAATAATCCTCCGACAGTAATGCAGCGTTGGTTGTTGGATATATCAGAATATAAATTTAAATTTATTCACATCCCGGGAAAACAAAACGTACTGGCAGATTTTTTAAGTCGCGAAGAATTTGCGAACCACTCAGAACAAGAAGTAAACAAAACACCCTCCCCTCTCCATACTTTCCAAGAGAGCACTCCAGATACGGAGCAAGACAGTAAAGAAACGAATCAGGGAGCTTCAGGGGAACCGGTTGTCAAACGATCGCAGGAAGAAGGCCACGTTCAAAATGAAAATAAACAAACGGGGGAGCTTTCAGTGAATGGTATAATTCACGCAGAGCAGGAAGACGCGAATGGGTATGTAAATGTGGACAATATTTATATTAGAAATGTAGAAGAGTTAACCGAAATACCGACGATAGAAGAAATACGGAAGGAGCAGAATAAAGATCCAAAAATCACAGAACTAAAGAAAAATCTAAAAATCGAAAAGCACAAACACAGTAAAAACAATGAGACATTTTATATAGATGAGGAGACGGGACTGGTAATGCATATTGGTAGATGGAAAGATCGACCGTGGCGGGAGAATTTTAAGAGGACAATAGTAATTCCACGCATTTTACAGAAAAACATTTTAGCCATGGCTCATGTCACTCATGCAGGGGTTGATAAGACGTTTAAATTAATAGAAGATAGATATTATTGGGGAGGTATGTATTCAGACACACATAATTATGTCCTTTCTTGTGAAAAGTGTAAAAGTCGGAAAGGAAAGCTGCTGATAACAAATATGGGTAGAGTCCCCATTCCTGAAGGCCCTTTGCATAGCATTTCAATAGATTTATGTGGCCCTTTTAGAGTTAGTGTCAATAACAACAGATACGTGCTAACTATGATTTGCCAATTTACGAAATATTTAACAGTTTTCCCTATACCAGACATACGTGCAGAAACCGTGGCGGAAAAGTTATTACAGTCGTTTGTCTCCAGCGGATTACCATTTTCCATAACTTGTGACAGGGGGTCTCAATTTACTTCAAAAGTTTACAAATGTATGACGGAGAAATTACAAATAGTAGCTAAATTAACGCCTGTTCGATCACCTTGGTGCAATGGAGCCATCGAAAAATGTCATCATGCGCTTAAAAATACACTTTATACTCTCACTGATAATTCACCTTTTTGGGATACTGCAGTTCAAATACACGTCATGACATATAACGCAACCGTTCACTCATCGACAGGCGAAACACCCAATTTTCTTTATTACGGACGGGACATTCCAATTTTTTTTGAGACACAAACACAAAATGAGCAACAACAGGATACATCATATGGGGGGTACATAGCTAATAAAATAACCACAATGCAAAAAGCTTTCAAGGCGGCAAACCAAAATATAGAGCGCTCAAAACTAAGACAAGAAGAACAACAGTTTTCAAAATCGAAAATGCAAAATTTAGAAATAGGAAACAAGGTATTTTTAGAGGGACAAAATGCATTTGGAACCGCTAACTTTTCAGGACCGTACAGGGTGGTAAAGAAAATAAACAGATTCTTATACGATATTCAAAAAGTTGGGAAACCTTTCGAAAAAACACAGAGGGTACATATTAATAGATTGAGACAATTATTGGAAAGGAAAGAACACCTAAAATTTACGCGCGACATAGAAAAAGACATTAAATACACATCCCCACTTCTTCCAACACCGGTTGTAAACAGAGAAAACAGAAAACAAAACGAGGCAGGGCAGTCTTTTCCTTTTTCACAGGAAGAGGAACAAATTATTTTTTCCAACGTAAACAAGGCTATTCAAACGACACAAGGGAATCAACACAGTAAAACTCCTTCCGAAAGTTTTCAGTCCATAGCTAATAGTACAGAAATTGGTACGCAATCGCCTACTCTTTCGGACCTCCCAGAGAGACATCCGTCAAACAGTGTCAAAAATCAACAAGCGCCTCCCTCCGAATTTCAAACGGAAGCTTTTCCTTTTCCTGAAATAAGTACGGCATCCCGCGAACGCCAAGAGTGCGAAAGTAAGAAGGGGAAAGAGACTTTACAGAAGCCTCCGAAAGCCTTTGAGAATGATTCACAGCACGAAGGTGCGACTCGAACACACCAGTATTCGCTTAGGAGCAGAAACAATCGAATCTGAATTACAATGAAATCGGTAGTTAATTGAAAGGATAGTGTAGAATATGGGATTGTATATAATATTTGAAAATATGTTAAGAGATGAATTTGGGGAGAATGTAAATATAATTTGAAATTGGTATTTGAATTGTTGAAAAGCAAAACAGTATTTCTGGGAATATAGATTTTTGGGAGAGCAAATATAATTTAAAATTGAAATGGATTGAACTTAGGAAATGGGTGTAGATATGAACCGGTATTTGAATTGAATAGAGTGTAAATATAAATATGAATCGGTATTTGAATTGAATTTAGAAAAAAGAGTGTAAATATAATTGAATATTTAAATTGTTTAAATGGAAAATTGAGATATTTAATATGAATTAACTAAAAATGCTTGAAATTTAAAGGATAAAGATTTAGTGAATTTACGAGAATACGGGTTTATAATGTTTAGAAAATATTTGAGAAGTGGTGGATAAAGGTTTAGTGAATTTACGAGAGTAAGGGTATATAATGTGTAGAAAATACTTGAGGATAAATGGATATACAAATCTGAAAAACAATTTAGAGAAGAAATTGAATTTGAATTTAAAGGTTTCTTAAAAATATATACGTATGTCGAAATATGAGGAGGAAGTTTTAAAGGGAGAAGAGATTGACAGGCAAATTTGAGAAAAAATTTAGAGAACGACTTTAATATTGGTAAATTCGGAAAAGAAGAGGAAAAGGAGAAAAAAAAAAGGGTTTTGCAGAAGGAATATGGAATTTAATCTTTCGAGAATAGTGGAGAAATCGAATTAATAGAGAAGTTATAAAGTAGGTAACAGTCAGGTTAGAAATACACATAGAATTTCTTTTGTTGGAAGGGAGAAAAGTTTTAGAAAAGAAAAGAAAAAAATGTTTAGATAAGCATTTTTCGTTGATTTGAACCAGGCAACAGGGAACATGGGTAATACAGCATTAACAAACACTTAGATTTAATACAGGGGAAAAGATTGTGTGGAATGATAATGAGATAATATTTGTAGTAATAGAAAGGTTAAGAAATAGAAATGAAAAAAAAAAAAAAAATGTAATATAAAATCCAATTTAAATCGTACAGCAGATAAGAGTGGGTAACATTTTGAAAAACTGGGTAATTACTAAACAGAAAAGATAATTTCTCTTTTGAAACTAATGTAAATTTAAAATAAATAAATAAATAAAATTTTGCGTAATTGACTATAGGGGACACGCCAGTTTAAAATCTAAAAGTGGGCCTGATCAACCGGCTTTTGGGTACTTAAGCAGCGGACAGCCTAAGGATAATACAGTGAATTCTTTTTTAGACAAGGGGAAAACTTGCACAACACATAGCTTTACTACATCACAGTTAGCCAGTGACAAGAGGGACGTAAAACAAGGGGAATCCAATAAAGGGGGGGGTGTCAAACACATAAAATCTTATGGCCACGCAGCAACACTCACAGAGGGGAAGAAAGAAAATACTTTATTTTATTGCAGGGCACTTTTCGCTTGTCAAGAAAGTTATGGGAGGTATATGGTTCCACAGTTCATGGGGACAGCCAGTCTGATAACTTGTAGGGGTGTGGCAATCTTAACAAGTGCATCTTGTTTCGGGCAAGTTTGAGGGGTTGTAACTCGTTTCCCACCTCGGGCTTTGGTAAGATAGAGAAAGGAGAGACTTCTTTGTTTTTTTTCTTTCCGTGACATACGCTTTTTCTTTTCTTTCCTCCCTCTTTCCTTTTACAGAGGGACGGTGATAATTCGGGGGATTTCGAAACACTTTATCTGACCGGTGCAGGGGCGCAAATGAGAAACTTCAAAAGGTATACGCAGAATTGGGAGTTTTGAAAGGCATAATTTGGATTTAGAAGAGAAATTAAAGGTGTCCGATTAAAGAAATTTTGATAAATCGTTCGGTATACTGCAAAAGGTTTGATGAATGACATTCCATTTTTGGGTGTATAGGAATTCGAAAAAAAAAAAAAAAAAAGGTTTTTTTTCTCCTTTTCGGGTTTTTAACGGGGATATTAGATAAAATTTTTGTATAGGTGTAATAAGATACAGAAAATGAATATTTGATAATACATGGCATGGCAATTCGGAGGGAAGATTAAATTTTAAGGATAGGAAACTTTTACGTGTGGATTGGAATAAAGATTAAGAAAATAAAGATTAAGATAAATTGGTAGAAAATGAATATAAAATCTAAAGGAAAGGAGATTTTTACGTGTGAGTTAGAATAAAATAAAGGTTAGGATGAATTGGTAGAAAATGAATATAAAATCTAAAGGAAAGGAAATTTTTACGTCTGAGTTGAATGAAAATAAAGATTAAGGATGATTTTATAGAGAATGTATATAGATATAAAAAAAAGTATTTCGGGGATAGTTAAGGAAGTAAGCAATGTTTTTAATAAGGTTATGACGAGGTGTAAATAAATTTTTTTCATGATAGGAATTTTTGTAATCGTTTAATGGTAATGTAATTTTTTCTGAGAGAGAGAGATTTTTCAATTTTTGAGTGTCTGTATGTATGTTCTTTGGCCTGTGTGTAAACTTATCTCCAGCAGTATGTCTGTAAAGAACGGACCACAACAGCAACCAGTAACGGACAGGACACCAGCAGAGAGACATCTACAACCGACCCACGAGAAGTAAGCCACGACAGAGCCATGAGGACAGCTAGCAACCTACCGACACAGGGGCGTAGGTCATCATTGACTTTCAGGATCACATCTTTCCTTGCAGAAGGTTACTGCACGAGGAAGTCACATAAAGACTTTTTCATTAACAGCTCCAAATACATAACAGTGGCGTATGCGGGCATTACACAAGAAAGTAACTATCGCTCACTTTAAAGTCGCATTTGACTTTAGAAATGGTGAAATTTTAGTGCTACATGAGTGCATTTCTTGGTGGTGTGATATATTTTGAGTACGAAAAAAAAGAAAGAGGAAAAAAAAAGGAAAAACTTTCTAAATACAGCTTAATCACAGGCGAAAGGTCCAACCAGTTCCAAAGGCACAAAACAGCCTTTTTCTTCAGGACCAGCCAGAAGTGCGACAGACTTTTCATCATTCCGAAAGGACAATAGTGTATTCAGAACTTTCCAGGTCATTGCCAGTGCATGCATGCATTAAACATTTGGTTAGGGAAATAATTTACGTGGAACTTTCCACCACATGGAACTGACCAAACCAATGAACTATAACACAAAAATTTTTGGAATTTCAATGTTTGTTATATATTTATACTATTTTATGTTCTGTATGTATGCAGATATCTGCATTTTTTTTCAGGAAAGCTGCTCGCAGACGGTTTTTGCACTTAAAAATAAGGAAAGGGGGTAAATGTCCCATTGGTTTTCATCATGCAATGTGACATTGTGGAAATTTTAACCAACCTCATACCTATAAAGATGGTCCCTGGCCTTTTCACGCAATAGGTATAAGGTTCCCTCCTGGCCACCCGCAAAGGGAAGGGCCAGTGGAGCTTGGACTGCATGTGGGTGGTCCAGTACAAGATGAAGGAAGACGCATCCGGGGGGTAAGCGGTCTTTGGGGGCGCAGTTAAGCCCGGGGGTTCACGCAGGAGCGTGGGATCTCAGCCTGCAAGCAATAATTCAGGGGCTAGTGGGCAAGCCCTGCTGTCATGGACTGGCCACTGAGAGTGGAAGCTAAGTGTCCACCGGTAATATTTAGGGGGGCTTAAGTCCTGTCAGCAAGTAATATTTGAGGGGGAGGAGACTTGATGTTACAAGTTTTTGGAGAGAGTTTTTGTCAGGAGAAAGGAATCGAGTGTGCCGATATGAATTTTGTATAGTGAACTTGTAGAAATTTTCACGGGAACGAAATGCTCTCCGTTTCCCCGCCTGATCAACCGATCGTCCGGCCGATGTGCCCAAGAGCCGAGGTAAGGCCTTTGACTGTACACAGCATTCAATAATTGAATCTCCTCTCCGCTCGTTTAAATACCTATGTGAGGAATAGTGTTATGGAAGTTACTTGTCTTTTGAAGTGTATGACTATTATTTTAATATTTGAGAATTGTGAATAAGATTGTGGTTCAATTAATGATTAATGAATTTACGAGGTCATAATGTTTTTTTCGGGATGTTAATATTAAAAGGCAGTTACTTTTATATTCATGTGTTATGAACAAAGCCTTTTTTCATGTTTTTTATTTTTAAACGATAATTATGTAAATAAACTTGTTTTTTCCTTATTCATAAAATCTAATCCGTGTCCTCATTTCAAATCTTATTAATTACTTATTTTTTTCAGCTTTAACCACTTGAGATCAATTATAGGCCGTATTTTAGCGTTCAAATCGAACGTGAGGTGGAAAACCTCGCGACATATTCCTTCAAATAAAACATATAAATCAAAAGATGAGAAATAACAGGAATAATAAGGTTATTTATCACAAGATTTTATAAATGAAATAATAAATTGCATTCCTTTTATAAGATTGTCTAATGCAGTTATAGGAATATTAAACCGATTTTTCACAACACTTTCATATTCGCGGATTAGACATATATAATTCGATTTCCTGAATTCTTTTATTTGAATACTGAGACCGTTACCTAAGTAAACGGAATAATCAGGAATCAATTTTTTACCTTCGCTATCGTGAGTCAACACCACATCATATTTGGATGCAGGTTGAGGTTCTGGATCATGAGATGGATGACTTGAAATTGAAGGTGTAATTTCGAATTCTTTTACGGAGTGTTTCCTTTTCTTTATTTTCATTTCCTTTATTGGTGCTTGTTGTGTTCCAGTTACATCTAAAAAATAGTAGATAATTTGAAAAATAATGAAATAATTTTTTTACTTCTACATGAATTGTCTTTTAAATCTTGGAAAAAAATAAAAATACAATGTTATTATACCGTTTGATAAAACAGAATCTGTCTCATTATAACAGTCAGATGGTTCAGGTAAATTCTTTCTCGGGTTCTTTTCTTTCTTGAAGATACCATCGTTTCTTTTTCTCTTCAATGTTTTTTCATGTTCTTCGCCAATAATATGATCAAAATCTAAAAAAGAAGCTGGAAACTATCAGAAAATTATTTTTACGTTCACATGTAAACATTATGATTACTAGTTTTAGGATACTTACTTGTAAATGAATTCATTTTTTTTTTCGTGTTCCTTATCATTCAATATTAACAAATAACTACCTGTAAGTGAAAATCAGATGTAAGTTCGTTTACAATGAAAACCAACATATTTCTCACAATAGAAACACAAGAAAAAAAAACAAGGCATAATGAAAAAAAAAACCATCTAGCGGTTTTTTTTCTAAAGTTAAAGAAGAGATTGTATTTCAAATCTTAACAATCTGATTTCCACTTACCGATTTTCTTTCGTTTTTTAATATTGTTCTATTCCTATTCCTGCAAATATAAAATATAAATAATCTTTCATTATAAATTTTTCCATTCACAACATAATCCAATAAAAGATAATTTAAAATTTTAATCTTCATATATCTATATTATAGGATTTGATACATCTTTGTTAAACATACAATTTGATAAAAAGAACAATTAGACTGTTATGTAAAGGAGTCACTTTCCCAACCGGGAATCGAACCAGGGATCTCCGACTAGCCAGACAACGCTCTAACCACTTGAGGTAGTGGTGTGAGAACTTCATCTCCTATTCTGCTTTATACCCACAACTATCATCTTACCTTTATCTGATCGAGATCTTCCTCTCTCTCTCTCTCAAACTTTTGAAGTGATTGTAAAAATAAAAAAATTCACAGCATAATCCAATAACAGATAATTTAAAATTTTAACCTTCATACATCCAACCGGAATTGAACCATAGATCTTTGACTAACCAGACGAGAGTCTAACCACTTGAGGTACCGGTGCGAGAACTTCATCTCCTATTCTGCCTTATGACCCTACAACTATCATCTTACCTTTCTCTGATCAAGATCTTCTTCTCTCTCTATTAAACTTTTGAACTGATTGTAAAAATAAAAAATTAACTTACCGATATTTTACTCTATAGCAACCGAGTAAATGATGAAAATCCCTCCGAAAATTAGGGATATTCCTGATGAGATGAACACCACTTTTTCTAATACAACCATGTTGTATGTTAGAACTGATCTCTAGCACTGAGGTTATATACTTTCTCTCATACTAATAATAAACTTCTGAAGAACTTGCAGTGAAAACATCCTTTTTCAATAATATTCTCCTTTCTTGGAAGTGTTTCTTTAAGAAGGCTCTATATTTCCACAATATATATATATATATATATATATATATATATATATATATATATATAATTACTAATAATATCGTTTTTACCATTTCTTAACATCGTTGTCTGTTCTGGCTTATTTTTAAACAAAATAATTAATAGTTGATTAAAGTTGTTTCTTTAAAATGAATATATATATATATATATATATATATATATATATATATATATATATATATATATATATATATATATATTGTGTGTTATTAGTATGTGAAATTATATAGATTTTAAAAAATGAAACATACATATGTTAAAATATATTTATTATTTTAATAAACACAATATTACAGAGAAAAACATATCACATCGTGTAGGATGTGTGAAATTACATCAATATTGTTTCTAAACATGTTTCCAAACTATTGATAGAAGACAAAATATTATGGTATATTGGTGTATGCATGTAATTCAGCAACAAGTTCATCATTATTCAATATAAAAAAATATCCAATTTTTTTCTTATTATTTCTGAAATCAGTTACATCAATTCCATCGATATGTCGATTCTTTTCACCAGCAACACACTCCAACAGATCATTATAAAAGTTTTGTGACCATGAACATATTAAATACTGGTTAGTTAAACAATCTTCACATAGAAATACATATCCAAATTTCTTATCATGCTGTCTTTTATGAATACAATTTATTATATCACAGTTATTTAAGATTTTGAAATAAAATCGTTGTTCGCTAGATTTCCATTCTATTGCTGATTGCATACAGTTATATAAATTTTTGAAAAGTGATGGGTGCACATATATAAAATTTCCTAGTTCTGAATCAGAGAGCAAGAATCCATACCGCTCCATTGTAGATCTAGTGAAGTAATTGATGTGATTATCTAGATATCATGTTTAAAAGTGGTACACAGGTCTGTTCCTTTGCATGGAAGGTGTGACAACATGTTGATAGGAAAAAATTATTTTTCACAAACATCTTGACAAACTTTTCGTTTTTGTCTCTGTGTCTAATATGCAGATGATACATTTGTAATTGACGTGAACTTTGAAAAAGGAAGTATAAACAAAACAACCCGCAAGTTGTTGTCCGAACATCTTGAAAACATATATGGTTGTATTTAATAACGTTAGAATTTTTTTTCATAAAAGAAACCATGTGTTTATTTCGTGGAGGTATTCCATAACTATCAAAGTAGTATGCTATATTATTATGAAAATATATAGCAATCCAATGACTACCTGATAATGTTCTTGGATCTAAGTTTACAATAAATGATTTAAAATGAGTTTTTCCATGTGGTAAACTATCAGATGCATAAAGCCCTGCAAATCCATTCTTTAACCTGTAATCACTACATGCCAATCTACACAGTGAAATTGTGTTCATTTTTGTATTGAGTAACATGGGAAAAATGTTTTTTTTTTATATAATAACAGCTGTTTAATAATCGGTGAACACGCTTCTTGATTTATCTAGTTCGATAGTATTGCGATATTCTGCAAAAACAATCAACGTAACAGTTTCAGGAAGGGGTGTTGCAAATTTCATATCTAGAGCAATATTTCCGGTTTTATTGACACTGGTATGTGTGTCATTTGCAGCGAGATCAGGAGTCAAATCCACACAATATAGCGTATAACCGTCTTTATATTCCAAATAATTAATATTTATGTTTTGAGAATTATGATATCGATTTAAATCCGTAAACAAACTTAGATAACACCTTGCATAGGTATTATTATTAAAATTAGGTTGAAATGGTTTTGCTGGTATCATCAAACCACCATTTAAGACTGTCAAATAATTTAAGTTATAATGCAAGAAATTGAAGGTTTTTTTTTTTATGTTTCCGTTATAACTATCATTGGATACAAATCCTAGAATTAACCGTGTGGGTAACTGGCCAATGAAAGCATTAGCTATAGTGGATGATTGTAAACCACTTGATAATGCAAAAGCTTTTACTTCAATTCGTCGGATAGCTAATTTCACTACCCCTTTTTCCAACGCATTTTCATGAGCTAGCATGATTGATGAAGCAACACAGACTTTTCTTACATACAGACTCGCTGACTGAATTACAACTTTAAATGAATCATTTTCAGACATTAAAGAAAATATGTCTTTGTTTCGTTGCAATTTTATGCGGACATTAACACCGTTTATTAATAATTTCGGTTGTGTTGCTAAATCGAAATGCAACGTTCCTATAACATCCATAACATTGCTTTTTTCACATGCTAATTGTCTGTTCTTATATCCTTCGTTTGCTCCGCTTTTCTTCACATCATCATGTTTCGAAGAGGTATCCTTATGAAACAAACCAGCTCTATACATAGTCTCTTGTGATGATTTTGATGAAAACAGCAAACTTTCTAACAAAGCACGATAACCATAATTTGCTTGTGAAGCTATTTGTTTATCATTTAAAAACACAGCACATTCTGAAAACATAGTATTTAAAAAATAATTAATAGGAGCAACATCATCTGCATCAACCAGATTCGATCCGTTTTTCTTTATAACTTTTACTTGGAGATGTAAAATTGTGTGAGATAAATCCAAATAGTGTTCTCCATTTCCGCTAATATAAAACTCTAGAGGTTTTGTATCTGTTAGGGAAGCCACTGGATGTATTTCTAAAAACGTAGACGAATCAATCCCTAGTTGAATTGCAACATTATTGAACAAATCTAGTTCGCTTTTGAGACATATAACGTTGTTGGTATCCATCATGAAAAAATATCGCGTTGTGTTTTACAACGTTTTGTTGTTGAGTGTGATGATTTTCCGCTGTATTTTCTTTTTATACCCCTTTTTTTTCCTCGACCATGTTGTTGCAATTTATTAAAAATATCCTTTTTAATTTTTGTAGAAGTTTCACCAAATCTATTGCGGGTTGCATCTCTAAACGAGCTTCCAGCCGCCACATCTGCTAAGACATTTTTTCCAGTATCTAATAATCGTCCTCCTAAATATCGTGAGGCTTTAATAGCCAACGGTGTGAGGTATCGACCCAAATCACCGAAAAATCCATAACCTCGTTGGTGCGGGATACCCTGAAAATAAGGTCCTCCACCTCCCACTTGATTGCAATAATACGCTTCACAATCTTTGGTGTTTAAGTGCATGGTTACATACAGAATGATGAACCAAAATTTATGACGATGAATTTATAGCTTTTTGCGTCTGAAGGAAAGCATCACAAAAGTTTTCCCTCCCATAAATACAATGTTGTTGCCCGAACTTGTTTTAAGTTCTATTTCAATAGTTTCAACAAAATTTTTGCGCACGGGAAAATAAACAGGTACATCATAGTGATTCACAATCTGATCTCCTTTCTCGTTTACACAAGGAATAGCACGAAGGACTGGTGAAAATGAATCACCTACATGGTGTGGAGCTATTAGATCAGTATACACAAATATTTCGGTTATTCCAGCATCTAATTCTATAGGATAATCACTGACATAATCACCGGTTTTAAAACTGATATTTCTAGTAAAACCCAATAGATCTGCTAATCCTTTGTCAAACATCATTTCACATTTTGGCGGTATGTGCAAATGTACTTTTAAATTTGGTAATTGTCTGAGTTTCACATATTTAAATTCTTGAAACAAATGATCAGCATTCTTGTACATCCCTTCGTTTAAAGTTAAATATTCTGAATGTGTGGTATGTGTTTTTGTTTTATAATATTCTTTAATTTCTAATTTGATTAACTCTCCTGCTATTGTATCAATTAGAGGGTTTACAACATATTTTGCTGTTCCTTTTACTACGGTATCCTCTCTTAAATTTATTTTTTGTAAAAACGATCTAGCAAACTCTTTTGTCATACATAATTCAGCATAATCAGATACCACAATTTCCAGTTCATTTCTTATAGGTTCATAAATAAATTTTAAATAATTTTGTAGTTCTAATATTGCTATATTGTCATTTATTATATTAAAAACCCTCTCATCAAATTTATCGTTATTATTATTATTTTTTATACGAGTTAATGGGATAATATGTGTCGATATATGTTTGGGATTTCTGTTAATAATTGCAAATGATTGACCATTAAGAGATTGTGCCCACCGTCTAAACTTAAACACACTTGATTTTGTTATAACAATATCTTCCTCCGGTAAATGCAACATATGCAATAATTTCGATCCGTTAATTTTTCCTATCAATATTTCAAACCCCTTAGATATTTCAACGATAATATTTCTATTGATTTCATCCGTTGCGAATCGTATACTTGGTTGAATATTCACGATTTTTTCAATTTCGCGATTGATGTTCACCCAAAAATCATTGATATTTGGTCCTATCTCATGAGGTAATTCTATGTCATATTGCATTATGTTAGACGGTAAATTTTCTTCTTTTATCATTTCAATTTTATAACTATTGTTATGGCCTGCTATATTAAACCAGTTTCTTGGTATGAAAATTTCTGATAATCCTACCTCCCATCGACCTGATAACACTAACGCCGATGATAATTTTGTTCTATATGATGCCTGCGTGTTTTGAGGAAAGTAACCCATGCTAGAATTGCTGGGTAATGTCACATAGAAGTCTGTTAGGATTTCATCCATGATGCTTTGACCCAAGAGTTGAAGCGATTGCCAAATCCTTTCCACTTTATGTAAAACTCTCTATTTTCACCTGTTCCTTTCGTTTTCAAAATTTTTTCCACTCTCCAAAAATCATGTGTGGTTTTCACAACTGTTTGAATTTCCTCTTCATAGAACCTTCCTTTTAAAATCATATCTTTCAAATCTTTTAAGACATAGGTAGGAGGAGTTGTGGGATACTGTTTATGCACAATGAAGATCTCATCAGTCCAATTAGGTAAATACCCTCTTTGAAATACTTTTCTCGTTTTCGATATTCTCACTTGCTCACCAATATTAAATTTATATTTTGACTCTATTCTATAACCATATAGCTTTTGAAAAATTAACGGTTCTAATTCTGGTCTAACTTCAACGGGTGCTAATCCGATACTATTGTGTTTGGTGGTGTTGTAGCTTTTTAAGACATCCTTTAAAACATCTAGATATTTATAGGAATTCCGATATGTGAATATTCTATATAACTTCGATTTTAACGTTCGGTTGAAGCGTTCGACCACACTAGCTTTATACTCGCTGTGAGAAGAATAATGATGGATATTATTTTTCTGAAACAACTGCTGTACCTGTTTATTATAGAACTCTTTACCCCTGTCTGTTTGAATAAGATGAGGATGGGTTTTCATCTGTTTAAATAGTTTTTTAAAACCATCAACCAAACACTCAGCATTTTTTCTTTTAATTGGAATTACATACCCATACTTAGAGAACACATCTATTGCAACAAGTAGATATTTGATTCCTTTGTTGTATTTGGAAAACTTCATCATTTCCACCAAGTCGCATTGGATGAGTTCTCCAATACCATATGATAAAACCTTTCGACATTTAAATTTATATCTCACTGGTTTATGCAGAGTATACACATCTTGCGTTATTAACCAATTTCTTATTTTTTTGGGTGGTATTCCAGTTGCTTTAGACAATTTTAATATTCCTCCAAATGATGCAGGATTTTCAATGTTGTAATAATATTTTTCTAATATTCTAGCCACTTTTTTCGTGGTGATTGGCTTCTCGATCTCCATGGAGTTTCTCTGGAAGCAGTCGGAAAAACGGCTTGACTCCTTAATCCCCGTTTCTTGGATAATTGTCGTTCTCTAGCGATCCGTTGATCCTTTTTCCTAGTTACTATTCTCTCACTTGCAGGTGATATATACCGATCTCCGCTTAAAAATACGTCGTCATCGTCTCGATCACTTGACGCCTTCTTTTTTATTTGTTCTAATACAGTCTTATTTTCAATCCATGAATTTGGGATATTGATTTCTCGCAATGCTTTTAAAAACACATTAAAATGTGTTGGTTCTATTTGTGATTTTGTATTTCGAAAGATATATCCAAAAAAATCTACCATTCTCGATCCTTTTATAGGAACATTGTCACGTGTTATTTCACCAAGATTGTTCCAGGTATATTGTCTAGTTTTCAGTTTCTCCATAATCAGGGGAACAAATTTGGCATATTTCTTTGGTGCAGATATCAAGATATCTTTCAAAACCATATCTTCTTTTTCCTCTTTGGGTTTTATTTCATGGTCCTGTATTTCAATCGGATGGTTAACCTGAGAAAACTGATCATTTGCGATGCTGACGGATATAGGGTCTGGAGGGATATGCATCATTTTTTGATATCTCATAACAAGCTGACCCAAGAGTTTTACTTTCATATCATTAGGCAGCTTTTCACGTTCCAACAAAGCAGTTATTTCATCTTCTACCCGTAATTCAGGTCTCTGAGAATGATGGGAAGACATTAATTCTTCTGGAATGAGAGCCATTTTCCTAGCCATGATATCAACAAAAATTAACCCCCCACAATTTTTTCAATATTTTTATCACTTAATCAAAATATATCACAGTAATTTTAATATAATTTATATACAATTATAATGTTATCGTGGGTATTTCCTATCATCTGTGTTTTTATTCTTTAACAATTTTGTTCCCTATAACACGACCGACAACCCCTGCTAATGCTGACAATATGATTGGAGCTATCGCCGGTAAAAATCCACCAACCTGGTTCGTTAACAGAATTTTTTTTTTACTCTGAACACCAAGTGACCGCTTTGCAAGTTTTCGCATAATATGTTTATACTTTTCCAATCTTGTTATATTTATAGGAAGATTTCCGGCTAAAATATTTAAACAAATTTCACACACTGCTGACACTTGTGAATGATTCGCCGTTTTCAATAATGCACGTTTCTGTAAAGGTGTAGATTTTGCCAACACATGCAGAAAATGATAGTTCTTTTTCAAATTTTTCATTGTGGTTGATATATCCAATAGATCCCCTCAGAACTGGGAAAAAGATTTTCACGTAAACGATATTCCTCTGTTGTCTGAGGATGCAAATCGATAACTAAATATTTGTACAACTCTCTTGTGGCTTTTATATAGGCATCCAGAAAATATTTGGTCTTTTGCGGATATAGTTGCCGACCCAAACAATTAATCTGACCGGTGTCTCTAGCATTTTTAAATAATATTATGTAATGAGCATTTAAGCTAATATCTCTCATAACTTTTATTCGCGGAAATAAATTTTGTAATATTAAAATAATGCTCATATTACAATGATGTGATGCGGCTGTGAACATGATAGCAATTCTTTCATTCAAATCATGCATCAGATCATCAATGATTATCAAATCTCCATTTTCAAATGTTTCTGGTACACCTCGAATGAATTCAATGTTTGGTTCATCCAAAAACCATGGAGCTGTATATAAATAACACCATTTGATTCTCTGAATTTCAGACTCATAAATTTTGTTTTTAATCATTTTTAGAACGAGAGAGGTTTTTCCCGATTGAGAAGGTCCTACGATCAAACACGAACTCGGATGTTTTAGTTTAAACATTGTTCAAATATTAATAATAATAAAATGAGAGGAGCACCCTCACATCTCGAGATCTAGAATCTTTTAAAAAAATATATATTCGGTAGTAGTAGTATTTAAACAGTTTTAAAAAGAGAGAAAAACCGTTCTAAGGATATCGCCAGTCTGCCTCCCGCTTTTCAAAATAGATTAGAAAAACATTTCTCCACATTGAGGATGTGACGTATCTTTATCGGAGGTATAAGAGGGTGAAGATATCGGTTGTTTGATAATAACATCGTCAGAAGATCTTCAGTCTGAGTAAGTATAAAATTTATTAATACTTATAGTAGGTTTAAGGACTTCATCTCCTATTAGGTTAGGGGTTATAAATTCTTAGTGGTGTTTGATCACTTCTGGAATAAATTCTTATACTTTATACCCGTTAACCCTCATACAGTCATATAACACTCATCTGAAGTTAACGGGTATAAAGTATAAGAATTTATTCCAGAAGTGATCAAACACCACTACTTATATATAATCAGAAAATTAATAATTCATATAAACTTAATTCAATTAAAAATGATATTAAAGAAATACAAAATGATTTTGTCATTACATATGTCGATAAGGCAAGTGGACACTACTCAATTATATGTAAATATTATTATAAAATTACCCTTCAGTCACACTTACTTAATAATCATATCTATAATTTACATAAAACTAACCTTAAAATCTTATACAATAGAATACCAGCCAAATATAAGCAAATCCATCTAAAAAATAGTTGTAATAACATTCCATATATTGTTTTAGTACCCAAGTTTCATAAATTCCCTGTTGCTTTTCGAACCATTACCAGTGGGCATAATTCTTACATTACTAATGCTGGAAAATTATTATTAAAGATATTACATGAAGTATCCTCGTCAGATGAAATCTCAAATAATTGTCATATTGTAAAAAACAGTTTTGAAGTAGTTAAGAAATTGAAAACTCTTACTAATATTCGTAGTATTTATACCTTTGATTTCAAAGATTTGTTTAATAATATTAATATATATGATCTGTATAGAATTATTTTAGGAATTTTTGAAAAATATAATATCAACCTAAAATATTCAAATTTTCTTTTTAAAAAATTACTTAACTTCACTCTTTATGAGAATTATATTCAACATGGTGGTACTATTTTTAAACAACAGGTTGGTATCCCACAAGGGGGGTGTGCCTCATCATTGTTAGCTAATCTGTATTTATTCTTCTATGAAAAAAACATTAATCCAAGCTTGCATAATATGCACATGTTTAGATATTTAGATGACATTTTATGTGTATCCCCAAATAATATCCCTATAGTATTAAACTTTTATCCAAAAAATTTACAATTAAATGCAAGTAATAATGACACAAATGTTGCAAACTTTTTAGATTTAAATTTAAATTTACAAAATTGTAATATGGTTAAAAACTTGTATGATAAAAGACAGGATTTTAAATTTAATACATCAAAAATTCAACATTTTGACTCTTGTCTGCATATATCTGTATTTAGAAATATTATAATAAACCAGGCTCTTAGAATCAATAAAATTTGTGATGAATATTATAAATTAGCGCACTTTATGGAATTATTGAGTACAGCGACTAATAATGCATATCCCCCCAATTTTGTTATTAAAATTATCAACTCAGTGTATCAAATTTCACTCGATAACATCCTAGAAAACATTCCCAATTATAGTGACTAACATACAGGAGAGAGAGAGAGAGAAAAAATATATATATATATATATATATATATATATATGTATATATATATATATATATGTGTGCATATTATATATAATTATTTATTAATTATATAAATAAATAAAAATGAAAAATAATAAACTAAGTCAAAAACATTAGAAAAATAAAAAAATCGGAAAATAAGATGCATTAACATTAATGTTTTGAATTTTATTTTCGCAAAAAAATGTAACTTTTGTCAGTATTGAAACTACGTTTTGAGCGCCCTTATAATGGTGTATAGTGGCATTCTCGATTATCCAGTTTTCCTATGAATTACTTGTTTAGTAGGAATTTTCATCTTTGATTCATATTCATATTCAATTCTGCATGTTTGGGAAGTTGTATTCTGAATTGCTTGTCCAGTCTCCAGCTTAGACTCACTGCACGGGTTTGGGAGTATTTCCGTGAACGTTCGTACTGCCTCCCTGGTAGAATTTCGACTTGTTCATTCCGGTGCTTCTAGATTAAGCTGTTGAGGTTGATCGTGTATACACGTGGTAGAAGAAGAAGGGTTCATGCCGCATGGTAATACAATTTTCTTAATGTATCCTTTTTTCATTTTTTCATTTTTTGATGCCTGTAGTCTGAGTTTAAGCATTTATAGTAATGTACAATTGCTTAATCTGAAACAGGCATTTGTTTGGGTTAATTAGAATTAAATACTCAGACCTGAAGATGAAATTAATTCTGATTAATCATCGAATTTGGGAAGGTTCTGTTCTTTTCTCTTATCGGCATTATGGCCGTGAATTTGCTTCTATGGTGATGTTAATATTACTTGAATTGTATTTTTATTTATTTCATTTTTACATAATTCTTATTATTACATTTCAAATATATATATATGTATATATATATATGTATATATATATTTATATATATATATATTTATGTATTTATATATATATATGTATATATATATGCATATTTATATATATATGTATATATATATATATGTATATATATATATATATATATATATATATATATATATATATATATATATATATATATATATGCATATATATATATATATATATATATATATATAGTTATGTATATATATATATACATATGTATATATGTATATATATATCGCGCTTTGAAGTTTTCTTATTTTCTTATTTACTTGTATATACTTTAAATCACAACTTTGGCTTCTGGGGTACCTCTCGGACTGCTGGCGTTTGTGCAGTGATCTTCCGTGTGACGTGGGGGTGGGTGTGTTCGGATTCCGGCGGTATGTGGATGTTTACTGTATTTTATGTATTTTAGGAACTTCTGTATATATGGTGTACTTTTATACATAATTTTAAATTTTGACTTATGTCACTTTAGACATACTATTCATAATAAAATACCACCAAAAAATTTATAGATATTGTGAAAAATCTTCCCTTATCAATGTCACTCTACTTGGTTATTTCTCGCGTTCTGCTCTTATGGATATTTGTGATGTTTATATAGCCTTGTGTTATATACCTGAATGGTAGTGGTGATATCGGCATTTCTTTCTGTTGGTGTTCCCATTCATTAGTGATATTCTGATTAATGGAATATAGTAGCATTTTACTGCCATATTGTTAGCATGATTCTATCTTTTTTAAAAAAACTATGGAAATACAACTTTTTATATTTAGCGACTGGCAAGTATGTGAATATACGTTCACATATGCCCGTTCGTATGGCATCAAGGGTAACCATACGACCGATATCCTGTGACCCTCGGCTCTCTTTCTATGATATGAACTCGATTACGCACTATTATCAACCACTAAGAAGACAAGAAGGGGAAGAAAAACAAAATGTATGTGATGTTATCTCGTCCTGTCCTGACCTATATGGAAATTTTTCAATTTCTCATATGGAACACATCTATTTCAACTTCAAAAATATGAGATCATTCTTATATAATCGGTGTAAATCCAGTAGATGCAAATTGTGCCCAATTGCAAATCAAACACAAATCGGTGTCTATAAATATAATCATTTTTCCTTCTGCAAAGTTTATGGATGTATTTATTGCATTTGCTGCAAGATTTGTGGAATAAAATATATCGGCCAAACGCAAAATAGGCTGCATTTGAGGATCAATCTTCACCGTAGTCAAGTCACCAAAATTCATGATACGGATACAAACAATAATTTGGAGTTAAGACATTTTTCCACACATGGTTTTACAAATATATCTGCGACTATCCTAGATATTGTACCTGAATTAACTGCCCGACTTTGGTGGGAAAATACGCATATCATACAGTGGAACACCATGTTCCCCCATGGTCTCAACACTATAAACTTTGGAAAGACATTCAATTTAGACTATTATATGCACTACAAAAATCCACCAAATAACGTGTTACATACCTCACATAAAACAACTAGAGGTAAACGTGCAGGTAATAAAAAGCGATTGAATTTCAATACTTATCTGAATAAAATTAACGGAAAAGTTTTGGACATATGCAACTATGAACAACCTAGACCAAATTGGATAAAAAATATGGTCTATGGTATAAAGAAGAAATTCTTAAGAAAATTATGGGAGACGTGGATCGAACAGCCCATAATACCGGAACAAGAAGGAATGAATGACATCAGTAAAACTAACCTGGCTACTTTTTATGACTATTTCAAACTACGGGCCAAACTTATGAAAATCCAATTGGAAAAACGAAAACTACATGTGAACAAGGAATTTTTCATTATTACTTTTAGCAATAAGACTTTTGATCATCTGAAATTCAAACATATTTTTAAAACTTTTAATCATCTTTTACCGACACAACAAATTATTATTGATGTATCATTTCGTTATACCATGACTCATGGACGCAATATATACAACTATAATAAGCTATGTAAGGACTTATCTGAATATGTACAACAGTCATGTCAATGTATTGATGATCCATTATGTAACCAAGATCACTGTCATATAGTCACAGGAGACATTAAACTTGCAAAAGACCTTCCTTTACTGCAATTTTTAAGGATGGGCACTAAATTTCGACATCAAGTATTCAAGGGAGAAGTAGAAAGTAATTTTAATAAGGATCTGGAAGCCTTTATTTACAAAACAGCAATAAAATACAGTTATCCATTGTCCACTTTTAATGAATGGCGATATAACGTATTTAATGCATTTAAATCTCAATATAACCTGTTTAAACAATTTACGAAAACAGAAAAAATCAGTAAAGCAGTTTTGGAGACATTTCGCAACAGCTATGTCATCACCTATATGGATAAAGCCATTAATAACTACACCTTTACTTGCAAATCATATTATGTACAACTCCTACTGGCATGCTATAAAGACATCAATATGTATTGTCCAATTAAACAAGGATATACTCCTAATGTTAATAGAATTATAGCCCTCTATAAACAAATTTGTATTAATATTACAGTGGTCAAATTTCCATATTTAGTGCTCATACCAAAAATCCATAAAAAACCTGTTAAATTTAGACCTGTCACTATAGGTTGTAATACCTATTTAACCACACCTGTTATGAAGAAAATACGAAACACCTGTTATGAAGAACATACTTAACACATGTTATGAAGAAAATACGAAAAGAGGGCTCAGTTATGATTAAAAATAGTTATGAAGTGGTCGACAGATTGAAAACTTATTCTGAAAGATTTTATTTTAGAACGCTTGATTTTAAAGACCTATTTAACAATATCAACTTACAAGATCTCTTTGAGATTTTAATGGAAATTTATTTTACATCAGATTTACACAAACATGTGGAAACCAACAAGTACAAAAGCCTCCTTAAGATTGTCATATTTGAGAATATTCTATATAATGGAATCGCATTTTATAGACAAATCAAAGGCATCCCAATGGGAGGGGGATGTTCCTCGTTACTTGCGGATTTTTACTTACATCATTATGAGAAAGGCACGCATTTAATTAGTGAAATACCATTCTTTAGATTCGTTGATGACGTCATGATTGGAGTGGATAATCAATGTACTATATTTGATTTTACATTCTACCCGCCTTGTCTTGAACTAATCGAATCGGAGTCAGCGAAAGTGGGAACGGTTGATTTCCTTGACATCACTATTTATTATAATTTGGAACAGAAATTATGTTATAAATTATTTGACAAG